>NIVC01000655.1:155000-275000 GCA_002269645.1 Macrostomum lignano
ATTGGACTTGCCCGAGTATACTCTTCGATAGCAGAGCAGCGCTGAGGGAGCTGAAAATATTAATATTTAGGCGGCTAGATAAAAAAGCTGATTATATAAAGTGATAGCGGCTAGATCAAACAGCTGATTATATATAGTGATAGCGGCTAGATCAAACAGCTGATTATATATAGTGATAGCGGCTAGATCGAACAGCTGATGGTATTTATCGATAGCGGCTAGATCAAACAGCTGATTATATATAGTGATAGCGGCTAGATCAAACAGTTGATTATATATAATGATAGCGGCTAGATCAAACAGCTGATTATATATAGTGATAGCGGCTAGATCAAACAGCTGATTATATATAGTGATAGCGGCTAGATCAAACAGCTGATTATATATAGTGATAGCGGCTAGATCAAACAGCTGATTGTATATATCGATAGCGGCTAGATCAAAGAGTTGATGGTAGATAGTGATGGCGGTTAGATCAAAGAGCTTGGGCAGATTGTGATAGCGGCTAGATTAAACAGCTGGTGGTATATAGTGATTGCGGCTAGATCAAACAGCTGATGGTAGATAGTGATGTCGGTTAGATCAAAGAGCTTTGGCAGATTGTGATGGCGGCTAGATCAAAGACTTGATGGTAGATAGTGATGGCGGTTAGATCAAAGAGCTTGGGTAGATTGTGATAGCGGCTAGATTAACCAGCTGATGGTATATAGTGATTGCGGCTAGATCAAACAGCTGATGGTAGATAGTGATGTCGGTTAGATCAAAGAGCTTTGGCAGATTGTGATGGTGGCTAGATCAAACAGCTGATGATAGATAGTGATGCGGCTAGATCAAGGAGCTTGAGTAGATACTGATGATATTAGCTTAAAAAGACAGAATATACTGTTTTAGACTCCACTGTATACTTTCAAAAATAATGAAGTGAAACAATAAAAAAAGACTAAAAAATCAGCTCAAAACACTTATACTGATTTGCTTGCTTGCGACAGCCAGTAATTATGCTAACCTGATCAACAAGTTAACAATACGATATTACAATCAAGACAAAAATTAATGCAAGAATTTACAAAAAAACCCAAAATCCAATTTCTCTACAAAAATCTGGTACATCAATAGAACAGAGAAAATATGGTTTATTAGTACGATATGTAAGTCAATAATGAAATTACAAATATTGAAATTTTTAATAATAATGAAATATTATACAATAATAGGGTTCTGATGACAGCCAAAGAGTTTATTGAACATCACATACGATAATATTATGTTGTTTAATCCAACCGCGTTATTTTTCTTAGAAATAAGCAACAGAAACCTCGAACTGTCGTACAGCCTTTTTATTCTACGATTTATTTTGTTCCAAATCGGTAGCCGCTGAGTCTGATGCTTTCGTTGCTTCTGTACTTTCATTGCCGCTTTTAAAGTAGTCATCGCATGAGAACACTTCCGGCGGATGAAATGTTGCAACTGGCTCACTCTCTGGTCGCTTTAGAGACGAGCGGGGCTGAATTGTGATGGAAGGAAGTAACCATTGTAACTGCGATTTTTTCAATGTAAGAT
This sequence comes from Macrostomum lignano, assembly GCA_002269645.1. Lineage (NCBI taxonomy): Eukaryota > Metazoa > Platyhelminthes > Macrostomidae > Macrostomum > Macrostomum lignano. Next base: position 156,561 of record NIVC01000655.1, read on the forward strand.
GCTGGAAATACTGTGTATGAGTAGTATCTTAACAGACAGGTACACATCCCTTCATCAGCCCGATTCAGCCGGGAATATTGGGTGATTGCATCAGTGACAGCCTCACTCACAGATCACCATGATCACATGGGAGTATTAGGTGACTGCATCAGTGACATCCTCACTCACAGATCCCCATGATCAGCCGGGAATATTGGGTTCTGCATCAGTGACATCCTCACTCACAGATCCCCATGATCAGCTGGGAATACTGGGTGTCTGCATCAGTGACAGCCTCACTCACAGATCCCCATGATCACCTGGGAATATTGGGTGACTGCATCAGTGACATCCTCACTCACAGATCCCCATGATCAGCCGGGAATATTGGGTTCTGCATCAGTGACAGCCTCACTCACAGATCCCCATGATCAGCCGGGAATATTGGGTTCTGCATCAGTGACATCCTCACTCACAGATCCCCATGATCAGCTGGGAATATTGGGTGTCTGCATCAGTGACATCCTCACTCACAGATCCCCATGATCAGCTGGGAATACTGGGTGTCTGCATCAGTGACAGCCTCACTCACAGATCCCCATGATCACCTGGGAATATTGGGTGACTGCATCAGTGACATCCTCACTCACAGATCCCCATGATCAGCCGGGAATATTGGGTTCTGCATCAGTGACATCCTCACTCACAGATCCCCATGATCAGCCGGGAATATTGGGTTCTGCATCAGTGACATCCTCACTCACAGATCCCCATGATCAGCTGGGAATATTGGGTGTCTGCATCAGTGACATCCTCACTCACAGATCCCCATGATCACATGGGAATATTGGGTGACTGCATCAGTGACAGCCTCACTCACAGATCCCCATGATCACCTGGGAATATTGGGTGACTGCATCAGTGACATCCTCACTCACAGATCCCCATGATCACATGAGAATATTGGGTGTCTGCATCAGTGACAGCCTCACTCACAGATCCCCATGATCAGCTGGGAATATTGGGTGATTGCATCAGTGACAGCCTCACTCACAGATCCCCATGATCAGCTGGGAATATTGGGTGACTGCATCAGTGACATCCTCACTCACAGATCCCCATGATCACCTGGGAATATTGGGTGATTGCATCAGTGACAGCCTCACTCACAGATCCCCATGATCACCTGGGAATATTGGGTGATTGCTTCAGTGACAGCCTCACTCACAGATCCCCATGATCACCTGGGAATATTGGGTGATTGCATCAGTGACAGCCTCACTCACAGATCCCCATGATCAGCTGGGAATATTGGGTGACTGCATCAGTGACATCCTCACTCACAGATCCCCATGATCAGCTGGGAATATTGGGTGATTGCATCAGTGACAGCCGCACTCACAGATCCCCATGATCACCTGGGAATATTGGGTGATTGCATCAGTGACAGCCTCACTCACAGATCCCCATGATCACCTGGGAATATTGGGTGACTGCATCAGTGACAGCCTCACTCACAGATCCCCATGATCAGCTGGGAATATTGGGTGACTGCATCAGTGACAGCCTCACTCACAGATCCCCATGATCAGCTGGGAATATTGGGTGACTGCATCAGTGACATCCTCACTCACAGATCCCCATGATCAGCTGGGAATATTGGGTGACTGCATCAGTGACAGCCTCACTCACAGATCCCCATGATCAGCTGGGAATATTGGGTGACTGCATCAGTGACATCCTCACTCACAGATCCCCATGATCAGCTGGGAATATTGGGTGTCTGCATCAGTGACAGCCTCACTCACAGATCCCCATGATCACATGGGAATATTGGGTGACTGCATCAGTGACATCCTCAATCACAGATCCCCATGATCAGCTGGGAATATTGGGTGTCTGCATCAGTGACATCCTCAATCACAGATCCCCATGATCACATGGGAATATTGGGTGTCTGCATCAGTGACATCCTCAATCACAGATCCCCATGATCACATGGGAATATTGGGTGTCTGCATCAGTGACATCCTCACTCACAGATCCCCATGATCAGCTGGGAATACTGGGTGTCTGCATCAGTGACAGCCTCACTCACAGATCCCCATGATCAGCTGGGAATACTGGGTGTCTGCATCAGTGACATCCTCAATCACAGATCCCCATGATCAGCAGGGAATATTGGGTGTCTGCATCAGTGACATCCTCAACAACAAATCTACAACCGTTTATCAAAAATCAGTGAAATCAGTAAAACACCAAAGACACCCCTATACCTACGGATGCAAGAAATTTCATACACTTACAGTTAATCGAGACCTAATAGACTTCTTCAAAGACGTGAACTGTCCAATCTCAGTTTCGGCTAATGAGACTTTAGCCTCCAGAGTGTCCACATTCTGTTTGACAGTCTGTACCATTCTGTCTAAATTGTCAATCTGCAACAGCAACGGCTCGAGCTGTCGGGTGCTTGCTAACACCTGCGGCAGTAAGGTGCCCAAACAGTGAGCGCTCTCCGATCTGATTAAATCAATTAGCGCGCAATAATCTTCTAGTCGAGCCAGCAAAATCTCCACTGTATCATCAAACTCCTTCTCCTGCGGGAGAGGCGTGCGGACTGATATCTAGCGGGCTGCTGTTGCCATTGACCCTGCTAAGGCACTGATGCTGGCAGTGCACTGACTCACTAGGGCACTGATGCTGGCAGCGCACTCACCCTAGGGCACTGATGCTGGCAGTGCACTGGCTCACTAGGGCACTGATGCCAGCAGTGCACTGGCTCACTAGGGCACTGATGCTGGCAGTGCACTGGCTCACTAGGGCACTGATGCCAGCAGTGCACTGACTCACTAGGGCACTGATGTCAGCAGTGCACTGACTCACTAGGGTACTGATGCTGGCAGTGCACTGACTCACTAGGGTACTGATGCTGGCAGTGCACTGACTCACTAGGGCACTGATGTCAGCAGTGCACTGACTCACTAGGGTACTGATGTCAGCAGTGCACTGACTCACTAGGGTACTGATGCTGGCAGTGCACTGACTCACTAGGGTACTGAAGCTGGCAGTGCACTGACTCACTAGGGCACTGATGCCAGCAGTGCACTGACTCACTAGGGCACTGATGCCAGCAGTGCACTGACTCACTAGGGCACTGATGCTGGCAGTGCACTGACTCACTAGGGCACTGATGCCAGCAGTGCACTGACTCACTAGGGCACTGATGCCAGCAGTGCACTGACTCACTACGGCACTGATGTCAGCAGTGCACTGACTCACTAGGGTACTGATGCTGGCAGTGCACTGACTCACTAGGGTACTGATGCCAGCAGTGCACTGACTCACTAGGGTACTGATGCCAGCAGTGCACTGACTTACTAGGGCACTGATGCCAGCAGTGCACTGACTCACTAGGGTACTGATGCTGGCAGTGCACTGACTCACTAGGGTACTGATGTCAGCAGTGCACGGACTCACTAGGGTACTGATGCTGGCAGTGCACTGACTCACTAGGGTACTGATGTCAGCAGTGCACTGACTCACTAGGGCACTGATGTCAGCAGTGCACTGACTCACTAGGGTACTGATGCTGGCAGTGCACTGACTCACTAGGGTACTGATGTCAGCAGTGCACTGACTCACTAGGGTACTGATGCTGGCAGTGCACTGACTCACTAGGGTACTGATGTCAGCAGTGCACTGACTCACTAGGGCACTGATGTCAGCAGTGCACTGACTCACTAGGGTACTGATGCTGGCAGTGCACTGACTCACTAGGGTACTGATGCTGGCAGTGCACTGACTCACTAGGGTACTGATGCTGGCAGTGCACTGACTCACTAGGGTACTGAAGCTGGCAGTGCACTGACTCACTAGGGCACTGATGCCAGCAGTGCACTGACTCACTAGGGCACTGATGCTGGCAGTGCACTGACTCACTAGGGTACTGATGTCAGCAGTGCACTGACTCACTAGGGCACTGATGTCAGCAGTGCACTGACTCACTAGGGTACTGATGCTGGCAGTGCACTGACTCACTAGGGTACTGATGCTGGCAGTGCACTGACTCACTAGGGTACTGAAGCTGGCAGTGCACTGACTCACTAGGGCACTGATGCTGGCAGTGCACTGACTCACTAGGGTACTGATGTCAGCAGTGCACTGACTCACTAGGGCACTGATGCCAGCAGTGCACTGACTCACTAGGGCACTGATGCCAGCAGTGCACTGACTCACTAGGGCACTGATGCTGGCAGTGCACTGACTCACTAGGGTACTGATGTCAGCAGTGCACTGACTCACTAGGGCACTGATGTCAGCAGTGCACTGACTCACTAGGGTACTGATGCCAGCAGTGCACTGACTCACTAGGGTACTGATGCTGGCAGTGCACTGACTCACTAGGGTACTGATGTCAGCAGTGCACTGACTCACTAGGGCACTGATGCCAGCAGTGCACTGACTTACTAGGGTACTGATGCTCTTGCAGCACTAACATGGCTGATTACTAGTCCAGAAAGATTCATATTGGCTTTGCAAATGATGAGCATTGTGACAATCTTACCTGAGGAATTGGAAAGCTAGTAAACAAATTTACAACATCTTTACAGAGAGCCTCTGCAGCAATGACAGGATCAACATCTGTGCTTTCATCAGTGGCTTTTGCTTGAACTATTTCAGCCTCTTGCATTGTGAAACTTCTAGAAAACAACCACTGAAGTAGCATCAAAGGTAAGTGCATTGAAAATAGTTGCTAAACAATATGATCTTTTTGCAATATCCTAGTAGCAATTTTAGTCATTTTATATACTTAACAATAAAAGGTTGGTCTTATATCAAAGCTTAATCATGATTTATTAAAATCTGTCAAATGAAAATTAGCTTTTATTTAGTAAGCAATATAATTTCATTAACATATTAATATTGAAGGCTTTTTTGAAATACCTATCTTTAATTTGTCATGAACATGACATTCACTATCAACTAAATGTTCAATTATTCCAAAATTGTTCCCAAAGTGTCCACTGCCAAGATGTCTCATTGCCATATTGATCATTGATAATCTATCCCTTAGAACCTTAGGACCCACATATGCGCAACCTCCAAAATTCAGTTGGCCATGCGACTTAGTTTGAACAAAAATGTGACATAGTTTTTGGCCAAAAATGCAACTTACATGTAAAAGAAACCCTAAAGCAAAATTAATGCAACTTTGGGTAAATGGCAGGAGTAACTAAACTATGGCTGTCTTATTAAGGCAAAATGCTTTGTCATCTACTTAGTATTACCTGGGTATTTATTTGGGTGGGCATTTTTGTGACTTACCTTGGTTGGCTGGATCAGTCAACTCAGCCGGCTGTTGTGCATGTATGTTGTATGTTAGGACCCTAGTAAAAAGGCTTCAAAAAAGGTTCCTATGACATGCTAATATGCATAGGAAAGGCGTTTTAATTTTTCTAGTTTTCAAAAAACCAATTTAAAAAAACTGATATGAAAAAATATATTCTTCTGTGTTTCTAAAATTGAGCGAAGTGATAAGTTCTAGCAAAAAAATATTATAAAATAAAAAGCCTCTTTAATTTAATTGCTTTTTTCAAGACTTAACTAATCTTTTTGAATAAATATACTTGAAATTTCATTAATTATACACATACATGCGCAACAGTCGGCCGAGTCGGCCGATCCGGCCGACCGATTTGGCGGCCAACCAAGTAAGTCGCAAAATTGATTAACCGCCAAAAAAAACGAAAAAACAAAAGACGAAAAAGGGGAAAGGAAAAGGAAAAAACGAGAAAAAGGGAGCAAAGAGAAAGAGAAAAACACAAAAAGAGTTGTAAGTGCTGTAAGTTGCAGCACTGAAGACAAGGTAAGTCGCACCGAGGGCGAGCTAAGTCGCACCGAGGGCAAGCTAAGTCGCAGCAGGACCGAGCTAAGTCGCATCGAGGGCGAACTAAGTCGCACCGAGCGAGAGCTAAGTCGCACTAAGGGCGAGCTAAGTCGCACCGAGGGCAAAATAAGTCGCACCGAGCGAGAGCTAAGTCGCACTAAGTCGCAGCAGGACCGAGCTAAGTCGCACCGAGGGCGAGCTAAGTCGCAGCAGGACCGAGCTAAGTCGCACCGAGGGCGAGCTAAGTCGCAGCAGGACCGAGCTAAGTCGCACCGAGGGCGAACTAAGTCGCACCGAGCGAGAGCTAAGTCGCACTAAGTCGCAGCAGGACCAAGCTAAGTCGCACCGAGGGCGAGCTAAGTCGCACCGAGCGAGAGCTAAGTCGCACCGAGGGCGAGCTAAGTCGCAGCAGGACCGAGTAAGTCGCAGCAGGGCCGAGGTAAGTCGCAGCAGGACTGAGTTAAGTCGCAGAGCATCTTTAGGATTATTAGGTTAGGATTAGTTTAGGATGAATTTAATGTATCACTTACTAGGGTGTAGGCTACGTGTGCATTAACGCATCAATTTGAAAAATTAAGAATTACGAAGCCAGAAATGGCTAAGGAATAGAAATAGGGATAGAATAACTTATAAGCAGTAATTTTTCAGCCCTATTACAATTGCAAATCATACTTTTAATAATATTTAATTAGCAAATTAAAACTGCAAGATTCTAACGGTCTTATATATGAACTTAGAAGAACTGTAGTCTTAATGATTATGCATGTACCATTGTAATAATTGATTAAAATTGTAGCAGATTAAAACTGATAAAAAACTTTTAAAATAGTCCACTTAGCAAATCAGAATCAGAATCTTTATTTTCCTCGTCTACGTTGGATTCTTTTTGCCGTTGACCTCCAGGAGCATCAGAACGCCAGTGTTTTTTCAGCCAATCATTGACATAAATATCTGGCTTAAATTTCATCAGCGGAGGCCCATTTATTCGAATCCGTAGTAGATGCTCCAATGTTTTTGGTGCCAAGCGTGTTCTCCTGTCATAGGCAATGTGCTTATAGATAGAAAACCCTCTTTTAGCCTCAGCTGATGATATTGGCAAAGTTAACACAACCATAATTAGATTCTTTATTCTGGGCAGCCATTCAACAGTTCTTGTCTCTAGAAAGTGACTCCAAAATTTCACCGGACCTTTGCCTTTGTAGGCACAGAAGTCAACACTATGCGAAGTGATCAAACTTTTTAGGAGTAGACCGAACTGACCAGAGATTGTCCTTTCTGTAGCGCGTTCTGAAGCATCTGCATCTCTAGAGTCTGAATCAGAAAGATGGTCCTCTGTTTCAGATTCAGAGCTGTCATCTTCCATTCCAAACCGTCTAGCAAGAGGTATGATTCTCGAACTGTATGTAAAGACAGTATGTAATGTTTCAGCATTAGGCAATAACACTGGGTTGAGCACATTAAATATTGAGTAGTCATCCTCAGGAAAATAATTACGCAGCTGATCAATTATGCTATCAATGATTCGACTGCGAATCTCATCCAGTGCTGGATAAGCTCCCATGTCAACAACACTGCCACGTCCACTAGCATCAAATAATCTATTTCTTAGAGATCTGTCTGCAGCAGAACCTGGTTGCTTCAACTCAAACCTCTCTGTTGGATCGCTGCTTCCAGGGCCGGAAGGACAAGCAAAGTTAGAATAAGATAGGTCTCTTGTGTGACATCCTGAATGGTATTCCAGCTGCGGATATCCATCTGCAGTTCCCAAAACTCGACGACACTTGCAGGAAGCCAAAAAGTCCACAATGCGAGGACCATTGTTCGTTTTTAAGGTTTCTAGTGAATGGATAAGGTTAGTGTGGCGTTCTTGCAAGCCAATAAATGTACCCTTGGCTCTTTGAAACTGCAAGGACTCAAATTCCAGTAATTTTAGAATGTCCATGAGAAATAGATGTAATGAATAATACCGGACATTTTGCAATGTTTTCAATAATCCAGAGGCAGTTGCTTTACTTTCGTCATCAAAGCCTGAGGAAGGTGATTTGATATTTTCTAAATTTGTCAGAAGCAAGTAGTATGACTTTCGAATCACATCAAGAGCAGACACTTCCGATGCAACCCACCTGATACGATATATTCTTTTTAATTCATAGAAAACCAAGTTGAGTGCTTCCGAAGTTTGTGCCAAAGATGCCTTACGTTTAACAGCGTGGCTCATATAAAATTTGTGTAGAGAATTTATATTCTTATCGAGATGTTGCATAAATGGGAAGATTTCAAAGGCATGATAGATTGAAAGTTCTAACTTATGCGCTGCACAATGGTGCTGAAAAAATTGTTTGCTAGCCCAAGGCCTCAGTTGACTTATTAATCCCACTCGACTTCCTGTCATTACGGATGCACCATCAGTTGTCACCCCCCATAGCCTTCGTTTGATTTCATCTTCTAGCTTGTCATCCGAAAATAAACGGATGAGAAGTTCATAAATGCTTCGTCCAGTCTCTACTTCAGTCAGACGTTTAAACCGATAAAAAAACATCAAAGGTTGGCTGTTTTCAAGAACTCTGAAGTATATCATGACGTAGCTGTTTGAATGAATATCAGACGTTGTATCTAGTACAATAGAAATCGGAAGGTTGTCAGCACTTTTAATGTAATTCACAAATGTCCGATGCATTGTATTACTGATTGATTCCACCATTGCTGCGGCACTTTTGCGATGCTTATGATGGCTCCCCATATCCAACCCATTTTTTACTTGTAAATCAATCATATTTGGATGAGCACTGAATGGAATATTAGATTTGACTTCGGCGAAAAAACTGTTGTCAAAACTCGGGCTGTTATTTCATCTCGTTTAGTTTTAGCTAGTCTAGCGGCCTCATTCATCTGTTTGAGTTGCTTTGCAAGAACTGAAGTATGTTTTTCCTTCATCCACTTTATGGCGTCACTGTGAAGTGTATTTGATGAATGTTCCTGTAGTTTTCTTCGTACGCTATCTTTTGCATGACCTTTGGGAATGTAGCCTTGTTCTGTTGCAAAAGTTAACTTACGTTGGCTCTCTAGATTTGTCTCCTTTTTCTTATGTGCATTCAAAAATTTTCTGCAGATCCGACATTGTATTCCAGATCTTGATAGATCTTCGGTGTTTTGAACATATTGAAACCATGTCTTCATTTCTTGTGACACAAATTTTCTTGAAAATGATCTGCAATGGTCAAATTAGAGAATATTTTGGGATTTGGACTATTTGTGAGTATCTAAAAGCAATATGCTAATAAGTGCAATACACAATACACTATACATTAATTTACAGTTCGTCAGTTTCCATTTACTTACTGTGACTGGTGCATCTCCAAAGAATGTAACCACTCCTCTCGAAAACCAGATGTATCCTCCCAGTCCTTTTTAGGGAAAACTTCAATATTTTCGCCCATCATAGAGGAAGACGAGGGCTTTGATGCTGAAGTGGCTAGACATGCGTCTGCAGATGTGCTTATGCATGGTATTTTTCTTTGCGATGGCCCTGCTTCTGCAGTATTTACTTGTACTATTTCAACATCACCTGAACCCCTTGAGTCGCTCGAATCTAAATCAACAATAGGACTTTGGCAAAGTGATCGTTTCGTTGATTGTCTTTGAATATTTACTTGCCTAATAATTTCCACTTGTAGTTTGCTTGTTTGCTGGTCATTCTCCAACAACTCTCTTCTTTCCTGTACATTTGCAGCAGAGCAAAAATTAGAAGTTTCTGCAGCAGCAGTTTGAACAGCATGATCTCGATTAGCTGCTATTTGCTCTGAAAATTCATAGGACCTGGCCAATTCACTACGGTGTGAGCTTTCAGAACATGGAGCTGGAGCAGGAGCTAGTCGCATTTCGATTCTTTCTGTTGCTGATGAAGCAGATGCTAATGCTGAGTCTGCCAATGTACATGCTTCTCTTGAAGGTGTATTTATGATGGCTTCAATATTGTCCTCTAAAATCCAATGAGCACCTGAGCAGTCATTTTATCTACCTGGAGTCAACTGTCCAAGTTTCCACCTTGTAAAAAGCAAAGGCTTTCGTAACTCACTGCTGGATTCAGGGCACCGGTTTATTGAATAGTCCTCATGACCAAGTTCATCCCATTCTCTTGCTGGCTTTAAGATGTAGTTGGGCTTGTCTCTTAGCCTACGATAAATGGACTCAAAAATGTGCACCTGTTATTGTTCCTAATAATTTCAGCTAATGAGTTATCAATGATAATTTTATCTTCATAAACAGGTCTTCTTTGTGTTGCATGCATTTTAGCTAGTCGCAGTTTTCCAATGCTACTGGCAGTTGTGGAACTTGAACTGTCCGATTCTGATCTAGAAAAGTCTCGTTGATACAAGAGAATAATGGCCATAGCACTTTTACCATTCCCATTCTTTAATGCATTTGGTTCTGTTGGAATTGTCTTACTAGCAGACTTGAAAAAATCAATGATGGATGACTGCGATGATCTACTAGGAGCGGAACTTGGCAGCCCATGTCTAGTTTTTCCCTGATACCCAATAGATGTATCGGTAAAAAACATATCTGCTGCTTCCTGCTTCCCTTTTGATGCAATAACAAAGAAACTGCTGTCCGTTTTGAAGCCCGAGGACCGATAGAAGTCAGCAGAAAATGAAACCACAGGTCGTCTAAAATCGCCGCTATATTCTTGAACTCCAATCAGAAGAAAATCATGGAGTCTCACTGGCACTGATCCTAATAGCATTGCAGTTGTAGAACAAACTTTCTTTAGCTCAATGGACTCTGAAAATTCTTGAGATCCAATATTAGGCTCATCAGTATTTAACTCATTTATAACAATTGAGCACTCACTCTCAGCTAGAATACCATTGATAGCTAGGATGCCACTTAGAATCAGTAGGCAAAGACAACTAAGGCTGTACATCATTCTGTGAAAGATTAAGTCGAGTATATGATTTTGGTGATAAAATAAAATTGATTTATGAGTATTACTATATAAATAAAACATTTAAAAGCCCTTACCTTTACCAATTCATGTACAGAAAGTAAGTGTAAATACAACCAATTGCCTTGGTAGTTTAGTTATATGCTCGTATCAGATGCAGGCAGACAGCATAGGCTGCCAAGGTGCTATAAGTTAAGGTTAACTTTCACTATTTGGCTTTACAGACTGCTTTTATCGCTGCATGCATTGACTTAGCCTTAGCTTGTGCCATCATACTCATACAGCTATATATACATATGTATCTCTGCCACTCCCCACTTTTGCAACCTTACACTGTACAATCATGCCTAAAACACTCCGTGTCAAGTGTACTGTTCTAGTGCCACATGGGGTACAAATACGATAAGGAATGACAAGAGTCAAAACCATACATGCACAATAGTTGGCCAATATGGACGACTGATTTGGCGGCCAACCAAGGTAAGTTGCAAAAATGCCCACCCAAATAAATACCAAAGTAGTATTAAGTAGCTGACGAAGCATTTTGCCTTAATAAAGACAGTCATAGTTACTCCTGCCGTTTACCCAAAGTTGCGTTAATTTTGCTTTCAGGTTTTTTCATGTAAGTCGCATTTTTGGCCGAAAACTACGTCGCATTTTTGTTAAAACTAAGTCGCACGGCCGACCAAATTTTGGAGGTTGCGCATGTATGATTATACAAAACTTTCATTGCTTTTACTTCGATTTTTCAACAGGTTAGCTTTTTTGCTTGTAGTCAAGAAAAATTTTCAATATGCTAAATTATGTTTACTACAAGAAAAAAGAATTAAAGGGAGTGATTATAGCAAAAATTATGAAATTGACTTTTTAGTCTTCTTATCCATTTTTGGTATTTTTGTAGGATTAGTCATTTTGGTAAGAAGCAAGTCATTTTAGTTATAAGAAAAACCCTTTGATGACAATCAATTTAGATAGAAAATTATAGTCATCTAAAAGTAAAAACTTAAATATTTCTAGTTTTTATTTAAAGCTTTATTAAAAGAATTGAATAATATTTTATTTCATTTTGTTTATTTGCTATAATAAAAGTTATGATTTTTTATATTAAACAATGAACATTTGCCATATCCTATAAATATTTTCCTATGTGTTTTTAGTATATATGTTAAAATGAGAATCCTTTAAATAAGCCTAGACATACAATGACTAGATATACAATCAACTAGCATTTTGTCAACCAAAATTTTCATTTTGTCAACCAAAATTTTCATTTTGTCAATTAGACATTATAGCAATAGAAAATGTTGCTTGCAATACCAACTACTATAGGCAAAAAGGGCAAACAAAGCATCTCACTGACCTAGAATTTTAACTAAACAATGGAACACTGTTACACTGCCTTAGAACTTTGTAATTGGCAATGTCAGAGTGCCAGGCACCTGCCACCTTGCAGCAATATTTGCTATTTGCAACCGCCAACCTACTATTAGTGCTGCAAACTAGAAGGTAGTGGTTTCTTGATGGCATATTCACCATAGTAAAGCCAGCCTTTACCTAGCTATATAGCATCTATGGATATGTAGAGGTCGGACAGGATTGAAATCTTCGGGCGGGATCGGGATCGGGAATAATTTTTTTCTCGGGATCGGGATCGGGATTCGGGAATCGGGATCAGGTCTTTTAGTGTATTGTCCATGTAAAGTTAAACAAAATTGAGAAAAGATTGTCAAGATCAAGAAGTAAAACACAACGAAATTGATATGAAGTTTTGTAACCAACAAAGTAAATAATATAACGAGTACAAGTTGAAGCAAAATACCTTTAAGTAATCACTAATTCTATAAATTATTAATCGAAAGACCTGTTCCCGAATCTCGACTTTTTTAGGGTCAGGATTCTGGTCCCGCGGGAATTCAATTTTCCTTGGGATCCCGAGATTTCGGGATTGGGATCGGGATCCCATCCAACCTCTAATGTATAGTAAGGTATACAATTAGAAATATAGCCATTGTGCTCTATGGTAATATCTAGGCCTAGCAAATCCAAACAGAACTATATCTTATTGACATTAGCTATGCATTACTAGCTATATCATAAAAACATGCATTGATTTAACTAGGCCCTATTTTAAGTGATGTGATGGTCTTTAACAATCTAAATATAAATTCATAAAAATTAAACTCTTGTCTTAGGCCCTATTCTTATTTAATTAAAGTTGTCACAAAAAGAAATAAAAAAGACCAAATAAAATATATAAATGTCAGAACCAAAAAATCTATAAACTCAAGATCTATAATCTAATGGCAAGGCCTAACTATCTAGAATCTAACCTAGATTTTGTGGGTAAAAAAAGCAAAAAGTTCCAAGTGAGGTTATTAAGGTTTGTTGTAGGCCTAGCTTTATATCATCATGCAAAGCTTTAAGAGTTCATTATCCATTACTAAAAATGGTCTGTCGGTATCTATCTAGGTAGATGTGTGATCAATTTCAGAAAAATTATAACTAGGCCCTCTTAAAAACTTTATTATGCAAACATGTTCGAAAATCGTTCTCTTAAAAACGATTTTAAATAAGAACGAAATTTGTAAGATAAAACAAGTATCTTGCATCTTTCATGATAAAAAACTGTTTGGTTTTTTCTTTAGAGCTGTTAGCGCAATATATAACACTTACAAAAATTTTTTTGCTTATTTTTAATGATTTAGGTCTGTCACTTTTGAAAACTAGTGAATGTCGAAAATTCGAAATTCAGATCTTTCTAATAAAAGTAATTTATCCGATTTAAAGTAGTCACTGCGAGTTACTACACTATACTATTCGCAGTCTCGCTGCAGTTGGACAGAAACGGTCTTAACGCGCCTTAAATTTTTAGAATTTAAAGAAGCGCATTGCAAAAAATCGTTGTTTTATCACTTTAGTCTTGCGCTTTGGTTTTTCGAAGTTTTTTTTCAGCATTAGGCCTATTAGTATTACTGTATTAGTGGTTTTGAAATCTGGTCTAGAATAATTTGGGTACCTTGTCTGAAAATTATACTATAAATCTACTTAGTAGATTTTAAGTAAAAAAGTTGACCGCCTGTCCCTACTAAAGTCTAAACAAAAGTATATTAATGGCTGAAAAAGAAAGCCTAATCCCTCAATCCCATGCATCCCAGACACATCAGCATGAAGCTACCGGTAAGTTTTTGTTTTAGCTAAATGCAATGCGTTTTGAAACTCAAGACTCAAAATCAGTCTCAATACCAGGGTCAGGATTATGTACTGGTGTATGCTAGAATGAAGACTGCTTTGTTAATTAGCTTATGTATGCCAATGTATGCCAATAGACTAAAAATGTTTTCAACTATATATGCTAAAGTTATATGTTTTTTTCATTCTTGAATTCATTATTCATCCTGAGTAACAAACTTAAAAATTATGGACTTTTGCAATGTGTACTGAGAAAAGACAATTATAAAAAAGAACTTTAAATATTTTTTGCTAAACATTAAAGAAAAATAAGTTTTTTATGGTTCAAAGTTTAAACTTATCTTTTATTATCCCTTATTCCATGTTGATAGTATTTCATATAGCCTATTTATATAGTCACTTTATTTGATCCTAACATATATGCAAGTATGCCATAGATATAAGCAAAAAATTTCTATTATGTCATATCTGCTGAGATATATGCTGATGTATGCTAAAAAAGGCATGTACCCTTGTTGTATGCTGGGAAGTCTCAGTATACATGTCATCTTCCAAACTATGGCATATTATACTTTGTCCCCTACTTAGCTACTTAGTCCCACTTGCCCCTGCCTTTCTTTGATTTGCCTGACCTGCCTTGTCTTGCTTTTCTTTACTTCAGGCTAAATTTGCCCTAGCTTGAATTTTCAGTAGAAAAACTATATTTTTGACTTGATTATAAAAGCAACAAGACATTTTGGAAAAAGTCATTTTAGTGACAATTTTAGGTCATTCTAAAGAATCTTTAGATATAAATATAACAACATAAACAATAAAGCTTAATTGCCTTGAAATAACTTTCTATGATGAATAGAAAACAATATGCTTAAAACCATCTGATCTAAATTGATCTATTTTACTTGCTAATATCAATTTACAAGGCAATTTTTAGCAATAAGTTTTGTTTTTTGCAAATGAATAACTTTGCACTGAATAAACAGACTTTTAAATAGGAAAAGAGAGGAAAAAAGCTTTGTCAAAAAAGGATCTTCAAAAATATTTAATCCTATTGATTTTCATTGGAATTTCAATTTATGTCATCTTTTCAGAAATACTATGATACTTATGTTACAAAAATAGGTTATAATGCTAGAAAATGAATATTTGCAAGAGAACTGTGGGCATCCTGGTGCAGTGCTTTTGGCAATGCCACAACAACCAGTCAGACAGATTTATTTAGGTGGGCATTTTTGCAACTTACCTTGGCTGGACCCCTCACCAGCTTGCCAGATAGCAATTCTGCCTATAACACTGACTCTTGAGCATGTACACATGCTCACACATACATGCGCAACAACCCTGATTTGCACTGGCCTCGCAACTTTCCTTTTGACTAAACCAAAAATAAAAAAACCTAGGCAAAAATGAACACACAATTCTAGGTAAACGGCATGAGTATCTATGACTGTATTATTAAGGCTGAATGCTTCGTCATCTAATTAGTACTACGTGCATGTTTTTGGGCGATCATTTTTGTAACTTACCAGATTTCAAACGCATTTATCACTGAGCTGCTCTGCTTTATTTTACTCAACCCTATCCTCACAGAAACGGCCGTGTCAGTGACTGTGACGCCAACATCGCCAGGTTTCACCACAATCAACTGTCAGATATGCAGCTCAGTGATCAGCCTAGAAGGCAAATACAATCAGCACGTTGTCAAATGCCAGCAGTGCGGCGAGGCTACACCGATTAAATCAGCCCCGCCAGGCAAGAAGTACGTGCGCTGCGCCTGCAATTGCCTGTTGATATGCAAAGCTACTGGTAGGCGGATTGCCTGTCCAAGAGAGAACTGCAAGCGTATCATCACCCTGACTGGCGGTGGCGGCACTGGCGGGGGCAGCCATGCCGACTATGGCACAAACTCGCAGGTTCGTTCAGATAATACAGTACTGAGCCTAGTAAAATGTTTTCTCTTCTGTTTTTATCTACTTCTAATCCTAAAAACTCAGTTGTATTGCTGGGAATCGCCATCTATCCTTTAGGATTCGCCTTCTATCCTTTAGGAATCACCATCTATTCTTTGGGAATCGCCATCTATCCCTTAGGAATCGCCATCTATCCCTTAGGAATCACCATCTATCCCTTAGGAATCGCCATCTATCCCTTAGGAATCGCCATCTATCCCTTAGGAATCGTTATCTATCCTTTAGGAATCACCATCTATCCTTTAGGAATCACCATCTATCCTTTAGGAATCACCATCTATTCTTTGGGAATCGCCATCTATCCCTTAGGAATCGCCATCTATCCCTTAGGAATCGCCATCTATCCCTTAGGAATCGCCATCTATCCTTTATGAATCGTTATCTATCCCTTAGGAATCGCCATCTATCCCTTAGGAATCGCCATCTATCCGTTAGGAATCGTTATCTATCCCTTAGGAATCGCCATCTATCCCTTAGGAATCGCCATCTATCCCTTAGGAATCGTTATCTATCCCTTAGGAATCGTTATCTATCCCTTATGAATCGCCACCTATCCCTTAGGAATCGCCATCTGTCCCTTAGGAATCGCCATCTATCCGTTAGGAATCGCCATCTATCCCTTAGGAATCGCCATCTATCCTTTAGGAATCGCCTTCTATCCTTTAGGAATCGCCATCTATCCTTTAGGAATCGCCATCTATCCTTTAGGAATCGCCTTCTATCCTTTAGGAATCGCCATCTATTCCTTAGGAATCGCCATCTATCCCTTGGTAAACGTTTATCATTATAAAAGCTATGTTTACAATGCCAAAATAATCAATACAGTAAACTTTATAAAATTCAGCATGCCATTAGTAGGAATCAAGTACAAGAAGCACTTCTCAAGTAGATGCCTCTGTCTACAAATGGCTCTTTCTTACTATCGTAGCCTGTAGCATTCTATAATAGCTTGTAATAAGTCTTAAGCCCGCTTTTTCCTATGACTATTTTTGCCATCTGTGCCACACCCAGTGCCTTCCTGTCTGCCTGCTTTTTAAAGGATTTATTTTAAGAACGGTTTTGTATTATTCCATTATTGTCCTTTTATCTTTCTTCTATTATATCATATTAGTGACTGACTTAAGCATGCAATCGCTCTCAGCAATATCAGCAATCGCCCCTCAGCAATATCAGCAATCGCCCCTCAGCAATATCAGCAATCGCCCCTCAGCAATATCAGCAATCGCCCCTCAGCAATATCAGCAATCGCCCCTCAGCAATATCAGCAATCGCCCCTCAGCAATATCAGCAATCGCCCCTCAGCAATATCAGCAATCGCCCCTCAGCAATATCAGCAATCGCCCCTCAGCAATATCAGCAATCGCCCCTCAGCAATATCAGCAATCGCCCCTCAGCAATATCAGCAATCGCCCCTCAGCAATACCAGAAATCGCCCCTCAGCAATATCAGCAATCGCCCCTCAGCAATATCAGCAATCGCCCCTCAGCAATACCAGAAATCGCCCCTCAGCAATATCAGCAATCGCCCCTCAGCAATACCAGAAATCGCCCCTCAGCAATATCAGCAATCGCCCCTCAGCAATACCAGAAATCGCCCCTCAGCAATATCAGCAATCGCCCCTCAGCAATATCAGCAATCAATCGCCCCTCAGCAATATCAGCAATCGCCCCTCAGCAATATTAGCAATCAATCGCCCCTCAGCAATATTAGCAATCAATCGCCCCTCAGCAATATCAGCAATCGCCCCTCAGCAATATCAGCAATCGCCCCTCAGCAATATCAGCAATCGCCTCTCAGCAATATCAGCAATCGTCCCTCAGCAATACCAGAAATCGCCCCTCAGCAATATCAGCAATCGCCCCTCAGCAATACCAGAAATCGCCCCTCAGCAATATCAGCAATCGCCCCTCAACAATACCAGAAATCGCCCCTCAGCAATATCAGCAATCGCCCCTCAGCAAATCAGCAATCGCCCCTCAGCAATATCAGCAATCAATCGCCCCTCAGCAATATCAGCAATCGCCCCTCAACAATACCAGAAATCGCCCCTCAGCAATATCAGCAATCGCCCCTCAGCAAATCAGCAATCGCCCCTCAGCAATATCAGCAATCAATCGCCCCTCAGCAATATCAGCAATCGCCCCTGACCCTATACCTGAGAATGCAAATGAATGCCCCCTGACCCACCGCTCCTCAGCCGCAGCAGCAGCGAGGTTCAGACGTGGCCTTCTCCCCCGGGCCAGGCCAGGTGCAGTGCCTGTGCGGCCATTGCGGCGCAGCATTTACGGTGCCAGAACCGGCTAGCAGTCCGCTAGCCCGATGCCCGCAGTGCCGCAAGGTGAGCTCAGTTGGGCCGCACTACGTGCGCACCCGATCCATCGCTTGTATCAGCACCGGCCTGGCTTTGCTCACCGCCGCCGTACTGGTGATGGCCTTCACCTGGAATTCCGCTGTGACATCTAGCCGCGGCCTGTTTGCACTCTATGTTGGTGAGCTGCCATTCTATCTGTTGCTTTTCAGCCTTGGGAATGGGGATTCTACGGCTGGGTGTTGTCTGATGGGTGAGATTTAAGGTTTAAGATGGGTGAGATGCTAGTTTGTGAGATTGAGAGGCTGAGATTCTGGTGAGGTAGGGGTGAGATTCTGGTGTGGTGTGGTAGGGGTGATATTCTGGTGTGGTGTGGTAGGGTGAGATTCTTGTGAGGTAGGGGTGAGATTCTGGTGAGGTAGGGGTTGAGATTCTGGTGTGGTGGGGGGGAGATTCTGGTAAGCTAGGGGGGAGATTCTGGTGAGGTAGGGGGGATTCTGGTGATGTAGAGGGGAGATTCTGGTGGGTAAGGTGAGATACTGGTGTGATAGGGGTGAGATTCCGGTGAGGTAGATGGGAGATTCTGATGGTGTAGGGGTGAGATTCCGGTGAGGTAAGGGGAGATGTTGATGTAGGGGTGAGATTCTGGTGTGGTAGGGGGGAGATTCTGGTAAGCTAGGTGGGGGGATTCTGGTGATGTAGAGGTGAGATTCTGGTGTGATAGGGGTGAGATTCCGGTGAGGTAGAGGGGAGATTCTGATGGGGTAAGGGTGATATTCTAGTATGGTAAGAATAATAATCTAGTATGGTAAGGGTGAGATTTTACTATGGTAAAGGTGAGATTCTAATATGGTAAGGGTGAGATTCTAGTATGGTAAGGGTGAGATTCTAGTATGCTAAGGGTGAGATTCTAGTGTGGTAAGGGTGAGATTCTAGTATGGTAAGGGTGAGATTCTAGTATGCTAAGGGTGAGATTCTAGTGTGGTAAGGGTGAGATTCTAGTATGGTAATGGTGAAATTTTGATGGTGTAAGGGTGAGATTTTGAATATTACAAAGAATAGAAATATCAGTCATTAAAAGACTCTCAATTTAACATCATTTGTTTCACAATGCCCCCCCCCCACCTACGCATCTCAGGCCTCATGTCGCTCTCCTTTGGTTTCTTAATCCGGGGCGCGTTCTACTGCCGCACCAAGGTGAGCATTGTTGAGTCCCGTGGTATCGCCACCTGAGGATGAAAGTTAGTCAAAACCAATTCATCGATCGCTGTTTGGCTTGGTTTTGAAATCAATAAATACAACAATTTCTGTGTGTTGGACTTTTATAACAGAAGTCAACTGATTAATTAATCAATTTGGTCAAGCCAATACGGTTTGTTATTCTTGTCTGTCAAAAATTATATTTGTTATAAGTTAATATTATTTTTCTGTTTTTATACGTGAAGCAAGGATGCATGAAATTTTTTGTGGCCGGCAGTTGTTTTTTATTTTTCTGTCATAACCAAATAAATAAAACTCACTACTGTCCTATACCTCCTGTGTATCATCTGCTTGTCTACTACTTGATTAATTTAGTAGTATAAATTGTATATCCGCTTACTTTTTTATGAATAGTTCAGACCGTAGATTCTGGAATAACTGGATGGGCCACTCAGCACATTTGCGTGCAAGCTACTTTCAGTTCAGTAGTAAGTTAAGCGGAAGCATTTTAATGTATTTTAAAGCCAAGGTTCATTTATTGGCTCTTACCCCCCATTTAACCTCCAACCGCGCCTTTCTTTCCACTCTACCCCCCACCCCGCCCGCCCCAATTTTTATTGCCTTTTTCGGAAATTCCAGCCCAAAGCGGCCATGTACATTTCAGTGGACTGGCTAATGTACATTATTGCTGAACCAATTAGCAAGTTGTTTACGCCTGCAAGCTTGGGCTTCTAAACTTATCGGTCATTTCAGCGGGACGCTTTCATAAGACCTAAATTTCACAACGCCTAAAACCACCACACTTCACAACGCCTAAATTTCATATTGCCTAAATTTCACAACGCCTAAAATATTTGCACGCTCTTTCACATCACCTAAATTTCATATCGCCTGAATTTCACAACGCCTAAAATCAAAAGTGCAGCCTCCTTCACATCGCCTAAATTTCATATCGCCTAAATTTCACAACGCCTAAAATATATGCAGCCTCCTTCACATCGCCTAAATTTCATATTGCCTAAATTTCACAACGCCTAAAATATTTGCACGCTCTTTCACATCACCTAAATTTCATATCGCCTAATTTCACAACGCCTAAAATCAAAAGTGCAGCCTCCTTCACATCGCCTAAATTTCATATCGCCTAAATTTCACAACGCCTAAAACCGAAAATGCATCCTACTTCATATCGCCTAAATTTCATATCGCCTAAATTTCACAACGCCTAAAATCTTTGCTTCTCTCCTTCACATTCAGTTTTAGGTGTTGTGAAATTTAGGCGATATGAAGTTTAGGCGATATGAAAGAGCATGCAGATTTTTAGGCGTTGTGAAATTTAGGCGATATGAAATTTAGGCGATATGAAGTAGGATGCATTTTCGGTTTTAGGCGTTATGAAATTTGGGCGATATGAAATTTAGGCGATGTGAAGGAGCGTGCAGAAATTTTAGGCGTTGTGAAATTTAGGCGATGTGAATTTTAGGCGTTGTGAAGGAGGCTGCATTTTCAATTTTAGGCGTTATGAAATTTAGGTGATGTGAAGTCATGTGCTTTAGGCGTTGTGAAATTTAGGTCTTATGAAGCGCCCCCATTTCAGCTGCCTTGTTTTTATAAAATAGCTTATGTATTCTTCTTTGCTACTGAACGGAAAGTAGAAAGCTGTTTTACTAAGTATATATGCCTGAGTGGCCCATCTAGTTATTTTAGTATCTGTGCTCAGTCTGAAACAAATGAAAATCTATTCATTTCCCGGCGTTGTAAATTCTGAATATCATTCTTGCTTGACTTTGCTTAGTTTCTGTGTCTGTCTGTCTGCCTCTCTGTCTGTCTGTCTGCCTGTCTGTCAGACGTCATAGTTCGTGTTAATAATATATGTGATATGCACTCTTTGTTTTTTAAATTCATTTTGATGAAGTTTTCGTAATTTTTATTATTAATATATCATCGAGTATTAATATTATTATTAATATATCATCGCTAGTACTGCCGACTGTCTGTGGATTAGCTTTTTCATTTAAAAAAATATTTTACTGAGTAGTTGGTCAACTATTAATCCATTTTCATCGATTAAATGAATCTCTTACCTGCAATGGCTGCATCGTCAGTAGTATATAGTGCCGATGTGCATCCTGTTTTTTTCTCTATAAAAATCTATTCAGTAAAAATCTTAACAAGTTGGTTTCCTCTTCCCATTACTCAATAATTTAACTAATGCTAATTCGTAATTAATGATAATTCTGTTATTTATAAATTATCGATTTGTAGAACTGTAGAGAATCGAATGTATGCAAATACTATAATTTTGATATAATAAATGCTTTAATCCCGGCGCTAATCTGGTATAAAAAGTTCTACTGGAAGCAGAGAGCAGCTTCTTGTCCGCACTTTGCACCATTTTTCTCTGCTTTACTCTGCCACTATTCTCAACGCTTTATTGTCCAATTTGCCGGCTTTTTTTATTTTCGTACTAAAATCAATAAAAACTACTGCGCTACTTACTGCAAGTAGCTGAAAAGGTTGGTAATAGCAAGAGTTATTTTTATCGGAATGTTCGTTTGAATTTTTTGCTTAAAAAATCTAATAAATTCAATACAGTGTCGCACAGTGGCCATAGGATAAGCAGGGATTTCTACAGGTATATTGCTATATGCTTTCTTGATTAAAATTGAAGTTATACAAATACATATTGTCAATAATATTTTCGTTTTTTTACTTAAAATAAAATTTTGACATTTGCAACAGTCCAAATCTGGAATTGTCAATTTAAAAAACAATTGATATTTTTCAGACAGCTCTGCAATATCTTTTAAATAATTGTTGAAACTACTGGAGTATTGATTTTTCCTGCTTTGTGGAACAGAGGGCATGCAAAACGCAACGGTTTGTACAATTCTTCAGATCTTAGAGATCTTAAGAGGTTCTCAAGCTTCATTCTTCAGTGAGTTTCGGCCATATGAGCGGCTGTTCCACTGGTAAAGAAAGAGCCTAACAGAAGTAGGCATGAACAGTCATATCTGTAGGTTAATTTTCGTCAATGATGTAACCGCCCTTGATGACCTCCGCTCCGCGGTGAGGAGGGCGTATGACCAAAGGGGGCAATGACCGTAGGCTGCCTATGACCTGACGGACCTCCAGCACCAGACTGTCCCGCCAACATGACTTTTTTTCGTCAGTGTTTTTCCAAATGCTCGTAGCAGTATTATTTATGAGTATCAAATATAAAGCACACCTTGTTGAACAAGGGAAAGTTTTATTTTCACTATCCAGCACCTGTCTCACTCTAATCAGTACCTGTCTCACTCTAATCAGCACCTGTCTCACTCTAATCAGCAGCTGTCTCACTCTAATCAGCACCTGTCTCACTCTAATCAGCAGATTTCTCACTCTAATCAACACCTTTCTCACTCTAATCAGCACCTGTCTCACTCTAATCAGCAGCTGTCTCACTCTAATCAACACCTGTCTCACTCTAATCAGCACATGTCTCACTCTAATCAGCACCTGTCTCACTCTAATCAGCACCTGTCTCACTCTAATCAGCAGCTGTCTCACTCTAATCAGCACCTGTCTCACTCTAATCAGCAGCTGTCTCACTCTAATCAACACCTGTCTCACTCTAATCAGCACCTGTCTCACTCTAATCAGCACCTGTCTCACTCTAATCAGCACCTGTCTCACTCTAATCAGCACCTGTCTCACTCTAATCAGCACCTGTCTCACTCTAATCAGCACCTGTCTCACTCTAATCAGCACCTGTCTCACTCTAATCAGCACCTGTCTCACTCTAATCAGCACCTGTCTGACTCTAACCAATTATGTTTCGATCAAGGGTCCTCTCGGTAGTCATAAAAAGACCCGACTACCGCCGCAGCACAGGAGTCACCTGATGTTCGCCTAGCAACCACTTTCCTTCTCTGCGAATCCCATGCTGATGAGAAACTCACAAATGAAAACATTTTCTTTTCAAGAAATCACTAAGGCGGAAACGAATATGTCAAAATTAAGATTTTGAATAAATAAATGGATTAACGATATAGTTATTAATATATTAATCACGGCATGTTTGTTCTCAAAGTTTATTATTAGAATAGGACAGTTAATATTTAGCAAAATAATTACCCATAAAGAATTTATGTCAAGAAGTTCTGAGTACAGCATAACAAGTAGCTTACATGTGGGTCTTAATTGCTTTGGAAAGATATGCAAAGGTGCAGACTACTTATAGTAATGTTTTTTGAGGAATTAGAGCTTAAAATCAATATTGAAACATCACAATAAAATGGATTGGACCTTGTGGTAAAAGAGCTGGCTGGAATGGAGTTAACGGAAATCAAGAAGCCCTACTAAAGCAATTTCTAAGAAAATTCAAGTCACTCTTCAGCGGCTGACCCGGGGAAAAAACCCACCGGGAAAAAATC
This sequence comes from Macrostomum lignano, assembly GCA_002269645.1. Lineage (NCBI taxonomy): Eukaryota > Metazoa > Platyhelminthes > Macrostomidae > Macrostomum > Macrostomum lignano. The sequence goes on from NIVC01000655.1 coordinate 180,454, forward strand.
CCGGTGGTAAAAAAACCGAGCAACCGCGGGGCAGGGGGGATCGGAGCTCAGTAAGGTCAAAGCTGCAGCATCTCCCATGTTTAACACCTGATTCTTCATCAGCATGAGGCTACCTGGGTGCTATTCATCATTCGGTGACAGCCATCTGATTGTAAAATAAAATCAAGTACATTTCCCCTTGCTGACGACTCAATGCGTCAAGCAGACATTTGCTTAAACAGGCCACCCCAGTCCAGAGTGACTTAAACTTCCCTGCTACCTGAACCAGTCCAGAGTGACTTAAACTTCCCTGCTACCTGAACCAGTCCAGAGTGACTTAAACTTCCCTGCTACCTGAACCAGTCCAGAGTGACTTAAACTTCCCTGCTACCTGAACCAGTCCAGAGTGTCTTAAACTTCCCTGCTACCTGAACCAGTCCAGAGTGACTTAAACTTCCCTGCTACCTGAACCAGTCCAGAGTGTCTTAAACTTCCCTGCTACCTGAACCAGTCCAGAGTGACTTAAACTTCCCTGCTACCTGAACCAGTCTAGAGTGACTTAAACTTCCCTGCTACCTGAACCAGTCCAGAGTGACTTAAACTTCCCTGCTACCTGAACCAGTCCAGAGTGACTTAAACTTCCCTGCTACGTGAACCAGTCCAGAGTGGCTTAAACTTCCCTGCTACGTGAACCAGTCCAGAGTGGCTTAAACTTCCCTGCTACCTGAACCAGTCCAGAGTGGCTTAAACTTCCCTGCTACGTGAACCAGTCCAGAGTGACTTAAACTTCCCTGCTACCTGAACTAGTCCAGAGTGACTTAAACTTCCCTGCTACCTGAACCAGTCCAGAGTGACTTAAACTTCCCTGCTACCTGAACCAGTCCAGAGTGGCTTAAACTTCCCTGCTACCTGAACCAGTCTAGAGTGGCTTAAACTTCCCTGCTACCTGAACCAGTCTAGAGTGGCTTAAACTTCCCTGCTACCTGAACCAGTCCAGAGTGACTTAAACTTCCCTGCTACCTGAACCAGTCTAGAGTGACCTAAACTTCCCTGCTACCTGAACCAGTCTAGAGTGACCTAAACTTCCCTGCTACCTGAACCAGTCTAGAGTGACCTAAACTTCCCTGCTACCTGAACCAGTCTAGAGTGACCTAAACTTCCCTGCTACCTGAACTAGTCCAGAGTGACTTAAACTTCCCTGCTACCTGAACCAGTTCAGAGTGACTTAAACTTCCCTGCTACCTGAACTAGTCCAGAGTGACTTAAACTTCCCTGCTACCTGAACCAGTCCAGAGTGGCTTAAACTTCCCTGCTACCTGAACCAGTCTAGAGTGGCTTAAACTTCCCTGCTACCTGAACCAGTCTAGAGTGGCTTAAACTTCCCTGCTACCTGAACCAGTCCAGAGTGGCTTAAACTTCCCTGCTACCTGAACCAGTCTAGAGTGACCTAAACTTCCCTGCTACCTGAACCAGTCTAGAGTGACCTAAACCTCCCTGCTACCTGAACCAGTCTAGAGTGACCTAAACTTCCCTGCTACCTGAACCAGTCTAGAGTGACCTAAACTTCCCTGCTACCTGAACCAGTCCAGAGTGACTTAAACTTCCCTGCTACCTGAACCAGTCCAGAGTGACTTAAACTTCCATGCTACCTGAACCAGTCCAGAGTGACTTAAACTTCCCTGCTACCTGAACCAGTCCAGAGTGTCTTAAACTTCCCTGCTACCTGAACCAATCCAGAGTGTCTTAAACTTCCCTGCTACCTGAACCAGTCCAGAGTGGCTTAAACTTCCCTGCTACCTGAACCAGTCCAGAGTGGCTTAAACTTCCCTGCTACGTGAACCAGTCCAGAGTGTCTTAAACTTCCCTGCTACCTGAACCAGTCCAGAGTGACTTAAACTTCCCTGGTACCTGAACCAGTCCAGAGTGTCTTAAACTTCCCTGCTACCTGAACCAGTCCAGAGTGGCTTAAACTTCCCTGCTACGTGAACCAGTCCAGAGTGTCTTAAACTTCCCTGCTACCTGAACCAGTCCAGAGTGACTTAAACTTCCCTGGTACCTGAACCAGTCCAGAGTGACTTAAACTTCCCTGCTACGTGAACCAGTCCAGAGTGGCTTAAACTTCCCTGCTACCTGAACCAGTCCAGAGTGACTTAAACTTCCCTGCTACCTGAACCAGTCCAGAGTGGCTTAAACTTCCCTGCTACCTGAACCAGTCCAGAGTGTCTTAAACTTCCCTGCTACCTGAACCAGTCCAGAGTGACTTAAACTTCCCTGCTACCTGAACCAGTCTAGAGTGGCTTAAACTTCCCTGCTACGTGAACCAGTCCAGAGTGACTTAAACTTCCCTGCTACCTGAACCAGTCCAGAGTGACTTAAACTTCCCTGCTACGTGAACCAGTCCAGAGTGGCTTAAACTTCCCTGCTACCTGAACCAGTCCAGAGTGACTTAAACTTCCCTGCTACCTGAACCAGTCCAGAGTGTCTTAAACTTCCCTGCTACCTGAACCAGTCCAGAGTGGCTTAAACTTCCCTGCTACGTGAACCAGTCCAGAGTGTCTTAAACTTCCCTGCTACCTGAACCAGTCCAGAGTGACTTAAACTTCCCTGGTACCTGAACCAGTCCAGAGTGACTTAAACTTCCCTGCTACGTGAACCAGTCCAGAGTGGCTTAAACTTCCCTGCTACCTGAACCAGTCCAGAGTGACTTAAACTTCCCTGCTACCTGAACCAGTCCAGAGTGGCTTAAACTTCCCTGCTACCTGAACCAGTCCAGAGTGTCTTAAACTTCCCTGCTACCTGAACCAGTCCAGAGTGACTTAAACTTCCCTGCTACCTGAACCAGTCTAGAGTGGCTTAAACTTCCCTGCTACGTGAACCAGTCCAGAGTGACTTAAACTTCCCTGCTACCTGAACCAGTCCAGAGTGACTTAAACTTCCCTGCTACGTGAACCAGTCCAGAGTGGCTTAAACTTCCCTGCTACCTGAACCAGTCCAGAGTGACTTAAACTTCCCTGCTACCTGAACCAGTCCAGAGTGACTTAAACTTCCCTGCTACCTGAACCAGTCCAGAGTGTCTTAAACTTCCCTGCTACGTGAACCAGTCCAGAGTGACTTAAACTTCCCTGCTACCTGAACCAGTCCAGAGTGTCTTAAACTTCCCTGCTACCTGAACCAGTCCAGAGTGACTTAAACTTCCCTGGTACCTGAACCAGTCCAGAGTGACTTAAACTTCCCTGCTACGTGAACCAGTCCAGAGTGGCTTAAACTTCCCTGCTACCTGAACCAGTCCAGAGTGACTTAAACTTCCCTGCTACGTGAACCAGTCCAGAGTGGCTTAAACTTCCCTGGTACCTGAACCAGTCCAGAGTGGCTTAAACTTCCCTGGTACCTGAACCAGTCCAGAGTGGCTTAAACTTCCCTGCTACCTGAACCAGTCCAGAGTGGCTTAAACTTCCCTGCTACCTGAACCAGTCCAGAGTGGCTTAAACTTCCCTGCTACCTGAACCAGTCCAGAGTGTCGCACTGATAAGGCTGCAGCTTCAGACCTCCCCTATTGACTCCGATCGAGTTCAGTTAGGCTAGTTACAGAACTTCGATTCAACCCATTCGATCTTGACGCGTCCATCGGAGTTGAGGTTGGCGCCAGGAAGGGTGACGCAGCTGTGGCCAAAAAAGCATGCGGAGCCGCCACCGCCTGCAGCCTGTTTCGGGCCTTCTCCTCCAGTTCCGCCGCCACTGATACCGCCGCCTCCGCCTGAGGTTCCAAAGCGATAACCCGAGACTCCCTCTCCCATGGCGCCGCCGCCGCCACCACCGAAGCCGCCATCGCCAGAGCGCACCCCGATACTGCGAGCTCCTCCAAGCCATCCGTCCACGCGGCTCATTCCACCGCCGCCGTCACTTGAGCTGGGGGCGTTCGACGCACTGCCGCTCCAGCCAGCTCCGGGACCTCCAACATTACACGTATACGAGCCAGATGAAAAGCGACTTACGGCCCGATGTCCCGGCCCGCCATTTTCACCTCCGGTTCCAATGTAGTCGGCAGCAATGTCGGATGTAAAGCTGCTAAGTCCCATCATGTTCGATTGCCCATCGTAGGCTAAAAAGTGGTGCATGCAATCACAATGTGACACAGCAATAGATTGTATAAATGTCATGATTACTTTGCAAAGCTCATATCACGACCTACCGCCCATAGAGCAGCACGCACCGCCTCCTCCGCCTCCACCAGCAGCAATGAGCAGGTTGTTGTCGCTCCGGTAAACGAAGCTGCCGCCGCCACCGCCTGCGCCAGAAAACGCTTGATCGGCCGCCTCACCCGCCTGACCCACAACAATGGCCAGCTCGGTTCCAGCAGTCAGGGTGAAGTTGCCAACAGCTGAGGCGCCTTTGCCTCCAGGGTAGCCCATTTTTTTCTCGGTCCCGCCTTTGGCACCGAGCGCTTCGATGCGGTAGCAGGCGGTGACGTTGATTCTGATGGACTGAACGTAACCGTTTCTTCCAACTCCAGTTGCTAAAATCAGTTCAGCCATGCGATACACTGTGATCGAGAAATAGCCAATTAAATTATTTGTTCTAGTCGATAATTTGCTGAATAAAAATCGGCACTCGACTTCCCAGCGAAAGCAGACGGTATTACCAAGTAGGCAGCTCTTTGTTTTAGTTGGAGGCAGGCAAGGGGCTGTGTGCACCCTGCATTTTAAGCGGCATTGTCACACAACCGGAGAGAGGGATTACTGCCCATTCCGCCGACTCCCCTGAGCAGGCACACAAGTGCGCGGATACGTACGCAGTCACTTTATATTATCGTTAGGCATGTACACTTCACTGTGCCTTGGGGGTTGGCCCTCAAGGCCGTTAATTGCACAAGAAGAGCCAAGCCGAGATTCCAATTTAGCCCCAAATTAATGTGACTGCACCTACGGCCCCCCTATTCTTGTCCAATTGGTATTTATAATTGAATTAACTGAAAGCTTGTCTAGGTTACTTATAAGTTTGCAGTAAAATCGATTGCTCACTTGCTATGGTACTCAGTAAAATATCATTTACAAAGTTTATACTGCAATAAAAAGAAGCTTTCGCATCGACTTACCGTTGAAAACTCGAGGCTTTGAACTGTACACCACCTGGTCAAAGTTGTCCGCCTTCCAGACCTTCACGCTGTCGCTTGGCCGGAACTCCCTGGCTACGAATGACTCCGGACTCAGGCTTGCATGGTTATTCGTGTTAGCAACCAGCACCTCGCACTCGTAGCGCCCACCCGTGGCGACTTTCGCAACGGTGACAACGCAGGATTTTTCCTGGCACCGAGTGACGCAATGCAAGTCTGATTCAACGACGATTCCGGTGAGCAGCTCCGTGCTGATGTCGCTCGGGATGGTGATGGAGCCGCTGCTCACCAGAGAGTAGGAGCGCTCGGTGATGGCGCCGGAGGCTGCGGCTGAGCCCAGCACTGCAATGGGGTCGTTGAGGGTGAGACTGTCTGCAAGTAAAGAATTACAGTGGTTGGAACCGCAATGTCTTGACTTGATGAAGTTTTGTCTCCCATGCTGTTCCTGTCTCCCATGCTGTTCCTGTCTCCCATGCTGTTCCTGTCTCCCATGCTGTTCCTGTCTCCCATGCTGTTCCTGTCTCCCATGCTGTTCCTGTCTCCCATGCTGTTCCTGTCTCCCATGCTGTTCCTGTCTCCCATGCTGTTCCTGTCTCCCATGCTGTTCCTGTCTCCCATGCTGTTCCCATGCTGTTCCCATCTCCCATGCTGTTCCCATCTCCCATGCTGTTCCCATCTCCCATGCTGTTCCCATGCTGTTCCCATCTCCCATGCTGTTCCCATGCTGTTCCTGTCTTCTCAATGTCTTCAGCGGTCGCACTCACCCAGGAGCAGCTGGCCCAAAAGCAGCCGCAGCAGCTCGGATTGCTTGACTGCCAGCTTCATCGCAGATGGGTAGTTGCTATGCAGATTTCTGGATAGATGCAGTTTAGCTGCTGTCAGCTGCAATAAATTATCCCAGAGCAGGGAGAGGAGCTTCGGGGTGGCCGCTGATCAGGCAGACTGTTATATTTTCTCCGACTGAGTTCTCTTGCTGTCTGCCTGAGAGTCAGACCACCCCACTCCGCTGAATAACTGAATGCGTGAGTGGACTTTAAAACGATTCACAATAGGCTTTTGATGACATAAAAGGCTTGTGTTATCGCTAATCTCTGAGCTGCGCCTCACAATAGAAGAGAAACTTTGTGAGGCAGATGCACTCATGTCAGTTCATATTTGATGGATTGTAATACCAGCCTGTTTATCCCACTATGTGCTGATTCGCAATCGCTATATTCTATATAATGCAATATGTTGTGCGTAGCCTTAAGGCCCAACAAGTGCTCTAACGATGCTGGCGTCAGTGTGACTTCTGTTCCACCCTCTAAACTGGCCTCAACACTGAGACAGGCTGATGAGGCATGCTACGAGTGTGCATAGTCAAGCAGTGTCCCGGCACAGATAGTTTTAAAAATTCTTTTTCAAGTAATATTTCACAATTTTCAGCCTCCCCATCGGTCTCTCCTGCAGAAAAATTTAATGAAGCAATCATTGTTGGCTTAATTTTTTTGCTTCAATAAGTTAAATAATTATAAATTACGATTTTTTTCTCTTCATGCCATTTAACCAAGCTAGCATGAGCTCAGTCTGTTGCTTCTCACGCAACTTGATAAGAGAAAGTACAGTGCACCATTAGTAGACCATTAGTATACCATTAGTGTACCATTAGTGTACCATTAGTGTTCCATTAGTATGCCATTAGTGTACCATTAGTGCACCATTAGTGTATCATTAGTGTATCATTAGTGTATCATTGGTGTACCTCTCCAGTGTACCTTTAGTTTACCATTAGTGTACCACTAGTGTGTCATTAGTGTGCGATTAGTGAACTATTAGTGTACCATTAGGTGTACCATTAATGTACTATTAGTGTGTCTTTAGTGTATCATTAGTGTATCCTTTAGTGTACCATTAGTGTACCATAAGTGTGTCATTAGTGTGCGATTAGTGTACCATTTTTGTGCCGTTGGTGTACCATTTAGTGTGCCATTCGTGTGAAATTAGTTTACCATTAGGTGTTCCATTAGTGTATTATTAGTGCATCATTTGTGTGCCATTAGTTAGTGCCTCATTAGTTTACTATTATTGTATCATTAGTGTTGTAAAGCTCTTTTTACCTTACTGCGATATGTCTTCCACTAGTCTAGCTGTACAATGGAGATCGCCGTCAGGTATATATTTTAACTGTCTTAAAAGATTTGAGAAAAAAAAACGATTTGAGCTTTCCATTTGTGAAGAACTGAGTTCTCCAAAGCGATCAAGCGAGCAGTGCCGCTTGAGGGGGCGGCCTCCGTGCTGGGGGCTCATTTAATACTCTCCGGCCGGCCGTCTCCGTCTGTCAACCGCTTCAGTCATTTTGCCGCCTCCCATTGATCTCCGTCTGCAATGGATGGTGGCAGCTGTAGTATCATTGCATGTCTTTGTTTTTATGCTACCATGGTACCTGTTCGAACTCGTAAGAAATTAGGGTTTAGTGGTCTGTTATGTCGGAGCAATATCGATTGGATTCATAAAACAAGGTTCAAAGCAGGACAGGATTGCAACTGTATGAACAGTCTGTCTGTCTGCTAGTCTTAGGTGTACCCAGGTTTTCTGGTTCCAAAACAAACAGGTTCTGAACTTGTAATGCTTTTCATGAACATCTAAATAAATATCTGTGAATTGGTTTACATGTATAACAAGAATTTTGTAATAACTTTTGACTGAAGGAACATATGAACTTGAAATTTTCACTCAACAATTTCATGCATTAGGGCAACTAACAGCTTTATTTGAAGCTTTATATAACTGCATATCAACAGTGTAATCGTAAATGAAAGTCAAAAATTATTCGGTGGCCTCGAAGGTAATTAACGAAGGCAAACACGGCAGAGGCAAGTTTTGTAGCGGTAGCACTTGATGATAGTACGACTGGTGCGGGCAATGGCCACAGTCTTTGTTTATTGTAATCGTATGAGAGGATAGTTAGGCTTGCTATTATCAATTCCGTCTGGGTGGTCAACAGAGATAGGTCAGAGTACTTGCTGAATCCGTAAGAAATGCACTTGGGCGGCTACGCAACAATAAGATAGATGGTAGACGATAGAGTGAGTCGATGAGCTTGAGGCAATGGTGACGATGTGATGGCGGTGAACGTGTGGTGGCGGTGCTCGTAGCGGGAGCTCGTACAAGACGTAGAGGTGGCGTGACTGAGATTTGGCAGAGGCGTGGTTTAGAACCGTGGCGTAGCGAGGCGGAGAGAGAAGGCAAGCAAACAAGGAGTGCCGCGGTGGCAAGGCTCTAAGGGGTCTACGTACGAAGGCGGGAAGGCAGGAGGGTGGAGGATACCCCGAGCGCCCCAGCCAGACAGGACTGATAAGGAGCGGGCTGGGGGTGGGTGCGCGCGGAGAACTTAATTTCAGGCTAACATAATTTATTTATGCGCGGCTTTTCTATTGGCCGGCGAGAAAAACAGAATTTATCGATCGCCTACTGTACTTAGGCTTTACAAACGTACGCAAGTTATTTTAAAGTCTTTGGTCGCTACTTTAAGCAGACGTGAGAGTACGGGACCATTAAATTAACAATATTACAGATTGGTACCGTATGTTAAAACGGCCCTTGACGGGGCAACTAAAATTGACAACGTCACCCTTTCTTTTAAGTATTGTATAGTCAGGCTGCATTTTTAAACTATCTGGAAATGTCACTTCCTCCAAAAGTCTCAAATAATAACAGCTGGCATATTTACAGTTTTAAAGAACGACCAACAGTCGCCGCAGAAAATAGGGCGATCAAATTTTGCGGTCAATTGTCGGTCTCCCCAAGCCACAGATACTACTTACAGCAGCTGTATCTGTGCATCTGCCTACGGTATGATCTAAATTTAGCTCATGTTTAGAAAGAATTAATTGTCGAAATGTTCTGCAGATTGAAAAAATTAAATTGCGAAAAGGCCTAATGAGAAAATTTATTCAAAGAGAGGCGTTTAATGGACCTTCGAAATTAGCGAGAATTCCTCTGCATCTACGAGCGTACATGTAACTTATTTATGCAGTCTTTAGGCCATGAATACCATGTGATAACTGTGAATACCGTAGGATAACTGTGAATACCGTAGGATAACTGTGAATACCGTGTAATTACCGTAAATCCCGGGTGAAAAACTGAGGGATTAGTGCTTAGACTGGGATTCAAAGACTTCGTGTAATGGTAGATTCGGGGGCCGGATAGAAGCTGGCGCCGTCTCAGGCCGCTGGTGACAGATTACCCGCCTTCACTGGAAGGGTTTTAAGGTTCGGGCCGGATGTCGAGGCTCTATGCGAGGCTCCTTCCGCCTGCTAAGCTGACTTTTTTCTGGTCCTGCGGAGGCTGTCACCACCCTTTAATTTAGCAGGCACACCGTCATTTTCTACTCTAACTGAGGCAGCTGGAGGCCCGGCCCTGATGATGGGGAGTGTTTGAGCTAGCCGTGGAGAAGCCTCGATGGAGAACGCATCGTCTAAATGGGGATTTCCCATATACACAGAATTAGAATAGGCAAAGATATTATTATTTTCTATCCTCTATCCTATGTTCTATCCTCAGAACTTTCTGGTGGGCAACGATAGGAATAATTTGGACAGCTATGGGCAGCACACTGTGTTCGCGATTTTGCAGAAGGCATACTTCACTGCAGCAAAACCAAACATCCAAATTCTATGGCTACTTATGTTTCTTCACCGGATTAGCAGTTTATACGCATCTCTACACAGTTTAATTTGTTTAAATCGCTGATTGAGCATTCTGGGTAAATTCTGTGGTTCTATCAGTTCCGAAGAAAAATATGCTGGTCTCCATTACCTGTGAGAACAACACGGTTGATATCGTCTTTAGATGATTTTGAGTGTATTTCTCAGAGTGTAAATTCATTGAAAATGTCTCTTTCATGTGCAGTTTCAGTTAAAAAATACAGCTACGAGTACTCGCCTCGGGCTAGGTTCTCAGGCTTCCGTTTTCAGTGAGTTTTGTGCCACAGATAAAAAATGAGGCATGAACCGTCATATCTGTAGGTTAATCTGTATAGTCCATAGTTTGTGCCGTGTATTTCACTTTCTAATTATCTAAGTAGGTAGTGCAAGAAAACTGCATTTTTAGTGTCCATAGTCAGCTTCATTACATTAGTCCGCGTCTCCGTTTGACATTCAAAAGTCAATATGGATGACATTGTTCGTATGCTTTAAGGGATCAGAGTAACATTCATTTGGGGCTTGTGCCAGAAAAGTTGACTGGGGAATAGGTTGTCGGGCCATTCACAGCCATGAGGGTCCACCCCCATGGCACAGAGAGTGTACACGCCCCGACGATGATAATGTCGAAAAGTCGAATGTCGAAAAACGCCCTGTGTGAGCGAGCGACCTTGCATGGGCTCAGAAGTCAGCGGAATGGGCAGAATTGCCTCAACGCTGGTTGTTGATCGATGTCTTATTTATAGTTATTAGTAATTAGTCACTCAGTAGTAAAGTGAAGACAACAAAACTATAAAACTAATATCAAGTGTGCGTGGGTTTCGATCGCTTCAAGCGTTATTATCACCACCGAATGACGTCATTACTTGCTCGCCCGTCGCCCGTTCTCAACGCTGCGGTCGGAATCTTCTCCCGGACCTCACCGAAAGGAGCCGCAGCAGAAGCAAATTGAGTTAGCAGCAGAGCCGATGAAGCGTCGGAACTCCGGCATGAAGATGAGATAGACCAGCGGATTGATGGCGCTATTCAGATTCAGAAGAAACGAGTCCACGCGCTCCAACAAATACAGGTTGTCCAGCTCGAATCCCAGACAAAGCAGGAAGTAGCCGATGGAGTCCATGGCAAAAAGCAGCACAAAAGCGGCGCTGGTGATGCCAGTCATCAGTGTGAGGCGCCGGGTCACCGCCATCACTTTATTCTCGCTGGAGGTGCTCTGAGCAGCCGACAGCGACTGGCGGATGCTGCGCACGATCAACAGGTACAGGCTCACCGACAGAGCGGATGGAAAGATCCAGAAGATGATCACATAAGAAATGCCAAACGACTTCATCAGCTGTTCATCGTCAAAGTTCTTTTCGCAGTACTTCTCCAACAATGTTCCGTTAGGATTCGCCGGCCGAGTCCGCAGGTTGGTGAAAATCCAACAGAAAGGAATTTCGACAACGCATGGCGAGGCCAACACCACGAAGCAGAACAGTTTGAGCAGCTGCGACTTGCGCCGTCGGTACCAGAACGGAGCGCACAGGCAGCAGCACCGCTCGATGGAGATGCACACAAGGTTGTAGACGCTCATGCTGACCAGGGAAAAGTGCAAAGCCTGACTCCTGATGAGCTTGCAGTAGAGCAGCCACAGCCAGTCTGGGAGGCTCTGCGACGGCGGCGGCAGCAGCGGAAAGTACTGGATAGCAACCAGATTGACCAGCATCAGGGAGCAGTCAATGACAGTCTGACTGCGCAACAGCAGAGTGCACAGTCTGGTGCCGATCTTGGTGCGAAAGCTGAACGCGAGGAACAGCGCGTCGAAGAGCAGCGCCAAAGACAGCGCCGCCGTCAGCGCGATGCGTACAGCGGCTTCCGAATCCATATTGGCTCTTGTAAGCTTATTGCTGTTGCTTTTTTAGTTTCTCAAAGTTCTCCTGTTGCAAAGCAGCAGAATGACCCGTGGTGTCAGATGTGCGAAGAAACTAAGCACTACCTGGTTTCCTGAGCGAGCAGTCGGTGCTAGCAAATACCAGTGGGTTCTTTATATAAATTGTGTTAGAGACTTGTCTGCCTTAGCAACAGCTAAAGAGTTTAGAACGAGCAGTCCTCAACTCTATTGGTATTGGTTCAAGACTGCAGCTCCGGCCGTGTTTGCTAATGGCACACTGTCTGGTATTCCATTGAACAACAGGCTCCGTCAACAGGTGCTAAATAGGATAAGTTTGAAAAAAGAAATTTCCAATACAGCCAAGTGGCTGCGACAGGTGCAGGTTCTCACGTGTCACAATACTGATTCATGTAGGCTGATGAAGAGCTTAGGGCGGGGGTCGGCAAACTGCGGCCTGTGTGCCACATGCAGCTCGCGAGGCCTCTCCGGCCCTCGGGTCTTTTGAAACTTCACAATAGCAATCCGGCCCGCTCAGGGTTTGCCTCTTCTGAGCTCTCTTCTCTCCTCCTCTCCTCGCCTCTCTGCCCTCCTCTCCCTCCCCTCTCGTATCTCCCATCCTCTACCGTCCCTCCTTTTTCCCCTCCTCTCCCCTCCTTTCTCATCCCCCCTCTTCCCTCACCCCTCTCACGTCTCCCCTCCTCTCTCATCTCCCCTCTCCTCGCCTTTGCCCTCCTCCCCCTCCCATCTCTTATCTCCAATCCTCTACCGTCTCTCCACTTTCCCCTCCTCTCCCCTCTCCTCTCTGCCCTCCTCTCTCATTTCCCCTCTCCCCTCTCCCCTCTTCTCTCTCTTCCTTCCTCTCCCCTCTCCTCTCGCCCCTCCTCCCTCCCCTCTCCTCTCTGATCTCTCTTTTCCTCTTTTCTTCCCTATTCCCTATCTTCTCAAGCTAAAAAAGTTTACTCAACCCTGGCTTAGGGGTGGTATGTTTGGCAAGAATGTGATGATATAATCTGCTAAATATGGTTCTCAAGAAAGCACACCTTTTATAAAAACTTCATGTCAAACTTGAAGCAAATTTGAGCTCTGGTCAGTCTCCGGGTAGCTCACTTTTATTATTTTTTCAATGTGTGCAGAAAACAAAATAAAAGTTTTTTCTGTAGCCGTTTTTAAAGCCGCTCTGACAAAAATTCTGTGCCTGGCTAAATCTGCTGCTCAAGCCTAGCCGGTCTTCACCAGCTGGATCGGATCCAGTCGCAGTTTCCTTGTGTTGCCCTCCTTCTTCTCCGTGATCATAGCGATCGCAGCATCATTGCTCTTCGTGTAGTTGGGTGCGCTGAACACGGTGATGCAGCGCTTCATGTAGTGCCACTCGTAGCCCTGCACCTTCGGCTCGTGACCGCGGACCAGAGTGGTCAAGCTGAACTGCGTGATGAACTTCTCGATGACGTCTGTGCCGAACTCGAACGAAATTTGTCTGGCTTTGTTCTCCGTCCAGCCTTTCAACGACATCCAGTTGGCGTCCTTCGGGCTCATGTGCGCGCCGCCAAAGGATTTCGGATCCGACCAGATCAGGTCAGCAAAGAGGCTCGTGTACTTGTCCAGATCCTTCATCTTGGTGATCTTCGGAATGTCGGACGGTTGCACGTAGTTCTTGCCAACTTGAACCGGCGTGCGCACCTTGAAGTTGATGGTGGAGATCAGCTGGTCGACTGGGTTGGCATTCTTGTGCTTGGTGCAGGTGTCCAGCACTTTCAGCGGGTCGCCGTTGCGCATGCAGGTTTGGCAGTAGGCCAGGTAGGGGCTGATGCCGCCGTGGACGCACATGAACTTTTTCTCCACAACGCACACAGTTGGCAGATAGTCGAACACGTGAATGAACATGTACCAGATGTTCTTGGCCAGTTTCTGGTGGCCTGGGTCCACTGCGTTCTCTGCGTTCGAGAGGGACGTTGAGAACAAAATCTGAGTGAAGGAATCTTTTTCTCAAAAATTTAAAACTGACCCAGGCAGTTCCATGTTTAAAGGAAAGGAAAAACACTTTTAATTTTTAGAAATAAAATTTTGGTTGGTTCTTTTTTTAATTTAAGAGAGACTACGTGATCATCGAGTTTTCTAAGAAAGACTACATAATCACTGAGTTTTCTATGAAAGACTACATAATCTCTGAGTTTTCTAGGAAAGACTACATAATCACCGAGTTTTCTAGGAAAGGCTACATAATCACTGAGTTTTCTATGAAAGACTACATAATCACTGAGTTTTCTAGGAAAGACTATATAAGCATCGAGTTTTCTATGAAAGACTACATAATCACTGAGTTTTCTATGAAAGACTACATAATCTCTGAGTTTTCTAGGAAAGACTACATAATCACTGAGTTTTCTAGGAAAGACTACATAATCACTGAGTTTTCTAGGAAATACTACATAATCACCGAGTTTTCTAGGAAAGGCTACATAATCACTGAGTTTTCTAGGAAAGACTACATAATCACTGAGTTTTCTAGGAAATACTACATAATCACCGAGTTTTCTAGGAAAGGCTACATAATCACTGAGTTTTCTATGAAAGACTACATAATCACCGAGTTTTCTAGGAAAGACTATATAAGCATCGAGTTTTCTAGGAAAGACTACATAATCACTGAGTTTTCTAGGAAAGACTACACACTCACTGAGTTTTCTAGGAAAGACTACACGGGTAATGTAATCATAGCGACCCCTTTATTTTTTAAGAAATCTAAATCACCCCAGACACCTTGAAAACCGCAAGCGTTGGTCCGAAAGATGCCCATAAATAAAAAAGCTAGAAAAGGGCATTATGGAAAACTTTCTCGGGTGTTAGACCATACTTGAAGAGAGAATAATCAAGCGAACACGGCCTCACTAGAAAAGCGCTCGTTGCATTCGGGCAAAAATCCGTAGGTTTCGTGCAGATCAAAATCCTCGTGATTGCCGCGCAGCACAAACACCCTGGTTGGGAACTTGAGCTTGTAGTAGAGGAACAGGCAGACGGTCTCCAGCTGGTGGAGACCTCGGTCAACCATGTCGCCAGTGCAGACCAAATTAAAATTGTGCTGCTCCGGACCGCCGGTTTTGAAGAACCAGCGCAGCAGGTCGCTGAACTGGCCGTGAATGTCGGTCATCACGTAGGCCGGGGCCGGCACCTCTTCGCAGGATTTGTGATGCAACAGCGAGTACCGGACCAAGATTAGCAGTACGATAATCCGGTAGGCGTTAATCTCGTCCTCCTCGGGATCGTTGCCCCAGACGATTTTCAACCTGAGAGTTGCATGGTTGTTGAAAACCAGTTTGATGATTACAGTGGCTTATAGCAGATCATCTTAAATGAATGGATTACGAATGCTAAGGTGCATGAGAGCTAGTAGCAATAGGGTCAGCTCGTCATTTTACCAATGGGGTGTTGCTGATAAATTTAATGACAACTTAACGGCCGCGAACCCCCCGGGTCTAATGTGTTCGTGGGCCACATTAATTTGAGGCTTTTGACACCACTGGTGTTGTGTGATTCACACCAACAAGGGCCAACTCCCAAGTCACGTAGATTGTACATGCCTGGCCCGCTGTTCAGACTTCTACAGCAACTCTTCCAGTTGAATAAAATCATCATTGGAATCGCAGACTCACTGGTTCGCCTGAAAGGTGTGCTTCTTCTCGGCATAGGACCCGCGCAGGAACTCCGCCTCCGGGCCTTTATTGAAGAATGAATTGTACTTCAGCTTGCCGAATAGTACGTCCAAATCGGTGTACTTTTCCATCTCCTCTTTGTACTTGCCGTTGGGCAGGTAGGAGTAGAATGTCTCCATTAGTAGCGTCCCGTCGGAGTGCTTGGGCAGCGAGGACTCGGTGAAACCTTCGGTCGCCTTGTCATCCTTCTTCTTATTCTTCTGCATTTTGAACTATATGCTAGAACTTTTAATTGCAGTCGCTGCTAATGCAATTAACTATTGAAATCGAAGATGTTTGAGCAATGCAGAACGCAACGGTGATTTATTCCCAGCTTTGAGTCAGTTGAGTTAGTCAGTCTTAAGCAACCTAAAATTCTGAAGATCCGTTAGGGTACAGTGCGAGCCACCTCGGACTTGAGGCCATAGACAAGTGTCGGATGCGAGAGCCGCTGCGTTGAAGCAGTTTGACAAGTTTTATTTTATTCATAAATAGTTTAGCCAATTGCGTAATTAAACTCTGGAGCTTAGTACTATTGTAATTTACTTAAAGCATTAATGTGCCTGGGACAGACCCTAGAGCATTGATTGGCAGACACAAGATTTTCCAACCATCTGTTTTGACTGTTACTGAGTTTACTTGTGACCTTTTAACTGACTTATTTACTTACTAGGCAACATGTTAGCGTTCCCACACCGAAACCAGTGGTCAACAAGTGCATGCCATCTTTAATCCAGCCATAACTTTCCACTCTCTCTCTCTCTCTCCTCACCAGCTAGGGCCTTGTGGTGTGAATTGAGTCATTTGAGGCTTGAGTTCTGAGAATAGTTGACCAACTACTGGTTTCGGGGTGAAAATGTTAACAAGTTGCTCAGTGTATCATGTACTGTTATAACACAAGAAAACGATTTCTAACCGCATCGGGCAATAGCAATCAATATAGACGGGGTGGTTGTCAAGCAACGCAAACAATGAAACTAGAACGCATATGCGTCGACATAAGAATAGAAAATTCATTAATCAATAGTATACGATATCCTAGTTAGAGTCAAATGCCTAAGCAAACACCAACCAGCAACCTTCACTTGCTTGTTCACCTTAAACAAATTTCCTACACTTTCCTACGCTCAAAACAGACGGGGTTTTATGCTATATACCAACAGCAGCAGAGTAGACGGTAAGGTTTTTAGTAAGTAGACAGATATGTTGATCTTAGACAAGTTGCATCCTGGAGGGATGTTACGAGTAAAATAAGCAGGACAACGTGAAGCACTTATATTTGTAGGTCAGGAGGTAATGTTTGAGTTCCTCATGGAAAAAATGATGACTGCATGCTGTGTTTGCCTGTGTTTGGTTAGTCCACACTGATTGATGTTTCCAGTTGGCTGACTTCAAGCCATGGTAGCACTGTCGCTCTCGGGGCTCTATCAGATAGTTAAGACGGCACGCTTAAGCAACATACTCGTAAAGCACATTTTTGCCAGGTCTCGCACCGGGAATCCCGAGTCCCCGACTGATGGTGAATGCTGACACAGAAACAAAAATTATGTCCTTGTCAAAAGGTTATATAAAAAGATGACTTTTTATGCAGTCTACAAGCTTCTAAAGTTGCAGTCCATGATTGCGGGAAAAATAAATAAATCGTTATCAAGCTGAAGGTTCAAGATTTCAATTAAAATCCTTTTGCGAAATTATTAAACTTCAATCCACGTCTCGTCCCCAGAAATTTCTTCCCTTCCGAGCACAAAGTCTCCAACATGTTCGTTTCAACTTGGAGTTCTCCTGGCCACTGAGCAGGCGATGAAGCTGCGAAACTCCGGCATGAACGCGAGGTAAACCAGAGGGTTGATGGCGCTGTTCAGGTTCAGCAGGAACGAGTCCACACTGTCAATGAAGCCGTTTTTCTCGACGGGAAACCCGATGCACAGCAGGAAGTAGTTCACCGAGTCCATGCCGAACAGCAGGACGAAAGCGGCGCTCGTCACTCCCGTCATCAGCGTCAGTCTCCGGGTTCCGCGATCGCTCAGCTTCTTGGCGTCGGACGGCGGGGCAGCTGCGGACGAGGCGGCTCTCAGCGCGGACGACTGACGAAGGACGCGCACAATGAGCAGGTAGAGAACCACCGACAGCACTGACGGCAGCGCCCAGAACAGGAACACGTAGGCGATGCCGAATGCCTTCAGCATCATCGGGTCGTGCTGTGAGTAGATCACCTCGCACGACTTCTCAACGGTGGTTCCGTTCTCAATCGGGGTCTTGTCGAATGACGTCACAATCCAGCAGAACGGAAACTCAACGAATGAAGGCGAGGCGAGCACAAGAACGATGAAGGCCCAAAGCAGCTGCGACTTGCGCCGTCGGTACCAGAACGGAGCGCACAGGCAGCAGCACCGCTCGATGGAGATGCACACAAGGTTGTAGACGCTCATGCTGACCAGGGAAAAGTGCAAAGCCTGACTCCTGATGAGCTTGCAGTAGAGCAGCCACAGCCAGTCTGGGAGGCTCTGCGACGGCGGCGGCAGCAGCGGAAAGTACTGGATAGCAACCAGATTGACCAGCATCAGGGAGCAGTCAATGACAGTCTGACTGCGCAACAGCAGAGTGCACAGTCTGGTGCCGATCTTGGTGCGAAAGCTGAACGCGAGGAACAGCGCGTCGAAGAGCAGCGCCAACGACAGCGCCGCCGTCAGCGCGATGCGAAACGCATCTTTTAGCTGCATTTTGCAATATTGGTTGGTAAAATGGCCTGCTTCAATTGAATTGTTGGGTTGTCGGCCAGCGCATCATTGTCTATATATATAAACATGTTTCTGCCGACGGTTTCCTATTGGTTGAGAGACAATTCTCAGAAGCAAGCCGTTGTTTGCTATTGAGGATATAACAATACAATAAATTTGGAAATGACAAATAAAAGGCAGAGACCCATAGGCGACAATAGGGTTTAAACAGGTTTGAAGTGCCTAACCAACAAGCAGCAGCACACGAGTACGTCACCAAGCCCTTCAGTGTCTGGAGTGCATTTTATTTGTACAGCTTCAGCAGTGCAAATATGACCCCCAAACCGAGGAAGCACTTTCTGGCACTTAAAACCTATTTTTCACTGTTTGAGAAATCTTTCGCAGGATCTGAACTGCATTTCGTAGTCTAAATTTAGCAACATTGAAAAGTGGCCACCCTTTGCCCCAGTGAGCAGTGTGTCTTTCGACAGCGTCTATCACCTGGCCAACCATTTTGACATAAAAAATGCTTGAAAAAACAATGAAACTTTAATCCATCCAATACTTGCCCTCCGCTCTTCCCAATCCCTCCTCACCCAGCCCAACTCTGAGTCGCGTGGCGCGAGTTGCGTCACTCAAAAGTCAATACTGAGCTTGAGTTTACTGCGCACTCTCAAAGGTGGCGACTTTTTAACGTTGTTGAGTATGTTGTCGTAGTTTCAATTAAAACTGTTTAAAAAATGGATGGATAGTTTGATTTAGTTGATATTTGGCATAGAACTCTTCGATCTGATATATTCTGTTAATACTTGTATTGAATATTTTCATTTCATTTTGTTTCGCAAATCTACATGGATATGCCAATTTGACCATGGGCTGTGCACCGTGTGAGATACGTATGGCTATCGACTTTCACCTTGATTAGCTAGAGTGGCCCGAAGCCTACCTGAGCAAACTACTAACCACTACAACAAATTATTGAGGATGTTGTCACAGTAATCAGCGTAATTACGAGCTATTTAGCCACAGGGCAAATGATAATACACACGAGTCAACTGCACAATTATCGCATAATCCCCATATGCAGCAAGGTCACCGCTAGGTCATCATAATTATAATTTCATCTGTTATGCAATTATTTAGAAAGGCCACGCCTGTTTCGCACCACAGTGGCCAGAGGGATGATTTGGGAAGAGTTTCTGATGACTTAGAATACAATATTTTTGTATGATAATAATTCATACAATCCAATTAACTAATCATTATACAATATATTATTATTTTGAGTTATCTGCATAAACAATAAACTGTATATATATATACACTACTAACTGATAAAGTAGCAACGAGTAGTATATACATACTTTCGAAGACTGCAAAGTGTGTCAAATTTTTAAATAAAAATGGCTCGTTTGGAATGGCTGCCATATATGTAATGAATAACTATATTATAGTAATAGTAATAACACAGCAGTAACTTATATTACAGGCAACTTCGAATTAAAGGAATGGTTAATACGGCTCGTAAATCATTGAAGACTTAGGATAACCTGGAAAATGGTGCAAAAAAACAAAAAAAAACAAAAAAGCAAGCAAATTAATAGCCAAGTGTCAAGAGAAATGTGAGCAAAGCAAAGTAAATTAGTCTGCTAGCAATAGCAACTTAAAAACAGTTTCAGTCACAGGTAATAAAATACCTTGGTCAGTAATAAGTGATATGATTTATGATCAATACTAACTGAATAGTATGAAACAATGTTTGAAATGTTATTCCAAAGTGATGAATCAATTTAATATCACAAAAAATTTACTACACGGAAAAGACAGGAACTTTACAAATAATTTGACTTGTAGTTTAATGTATCTTGATATGAAATTATTGACTAAAATAGATATGCAACTACATTGTTCTACTATTCTATGTTCAGTAGTATATAGCGGTATTTAAAAAGTTTCAGGCTGTATATTTTATGCTTGTGTAAATCTGACCAGGCTTTGCGGACACAGGAGCGGTAAATTCTCGTAATTAATTAAAGAACTTTAGCAACAAATAAGCTACTGTCGATACATATCGGCAGTAAAATTAGTCCCAGAAAAACTAAACTATCAGTTCTAAAGCTACGAGTACACTTAAGGCTTATATCGGCAGTTAACTCAGTACGACCAACTAACAAAGCTTCTTTCGATACATATCGGCTGTTAAATCAGTTCAATTAACTCAAAAATCTTATTTCAATACATATCGGCAGTTAAATCAGTTTGATTAACTAACGAAGCTTCTTTCGATACATATCGGCAGTTAAATCAGTTTGATTAACTAACAAAGCTTCTTTCGATACATATTGAAGGTTAAACCAGTACGACGAACTAACAACTTCTTTCGATACATATCGGCAGCAAGAAAACCAGTTAATCGTAAAGAACCACATGAAATTTAAACACACCGTTAAAGTAAGAGCTGCAGTTACGTTTTGGAAAGGCCTATACAAATCAGCAGCTACTTAAAGTGCATTGTAACTTATTTTCGATACATATCGGAAGTGTGTTTCAAAAACAAGAAAAACTGCTACGCCCTACGCCAGACAATTACCAGTCCATCAGCATCTGCGCTAGCTAGCAAAGATTCATCATAATTGAAGGCCACATCAGTGACGCCGGTGGCGTGACCCTGCAGCTTATTCACTATAGGCCTAATCGGCCGTCCAACGTCGCAGATATAGACGCAGGCGTCCTCGGATGCGCACACGATGCAGGCGCCCTGACGAAACGACATCAACGGACAGAAGGCGGCTCTTGTCGGCTTGGGAACAGGCAGTCGGCAGCGCAATACGGGTAGGCTTGGCTGATTGCGGGCCGAGTCGGCTATAGAGTTTCTATGATCGCTTGATGGCTGCTCGACTTCTAGTCGGTAGAGCAAGATCTCGGAGCCGGATGTGCACACCAGTAGGCAGGGATCGCGGGCTTCGCGAGAGAGCCAACTGCGAGCCTGCGGGGATTATATGCGATCTATGAATTGGGGTTAGTGATCCCCGATTTGGGATTAGTGATCCCTGGATTGGGATTGGTGATCTATGGATTGGGATTAGTGATTCCTGGATTGGGATTAGTGATCCCTGGATTGGGATTTGTGATCTTCTAAATTAGGATTAGTGATTCCCTGAATTGGGATTTGTGATCTCCTGAATTGGGATTTGTAATCTCCTGAATTGGGATTTGTAATCTCCTGAATTGGGATTAGTGATCCCTGGATTGGGATTTGTGATCTTCTAAATTAGGATTAGTGATTCCCTGAATTGGGATTTGTGATCTCCTGAATTGGGATTTGTAATCTCCTGAATTGGGATTTGTAATCTCCTGAATTGGGATTTGTAATCTCCTGAATTGGGATTTGTGATCCCAGGATTGGGATTTGTGATCCCTGAATTTGGATTAGTGATCCCTGGATTGGGATTTGTGATCTCCTGAATTGGGATTTGTGATCCCAGGATTGGGATTTGTGATCCCTGAATTGGGATTAGTGATCCCTGGATTGGGATTTGTGATCTCCTGAATTGGGATTAGTGATCCCTGGATTGGGATTTGTGATCTCCTGAATTGGGATTAGTGATCCCTGGATTGGGATTTGTGATCTCCTGAATTGGGATTAGTGATCCCTGGATTGGGATTTGTGATCTCCTGAATTGGGATTAGTGATCCCGGATTTGGGAATAGTGATCCCTGGATTGGGATTTGTGATCTTCTAAATTGGGATTTGTGATCTCCTGAATTGGGATTTGTGATTACTCTGAGAGTTGGGATTTTAGTACCATAATAAATTCGGCTCGTAAGTCTGAACTGAAATTAAAACGTACAACACTGGGAGTTTTAGCTGCGAGAAACTTGAGGGCCCAAAATGAGGCCAGATTTTAGGCTCATCAAGGTATATCTGACGTCAGGCTTGGGGTAATTTTTGGTCAGATTTTGGGTAATTTGAGGTCAAGCTTGGGGTCATTTGAGGTCAAGCTTTGGCTCATTAGAGGTCAAGCTTTGTTTTATCTTGGGATCAATTGAGGTCAGGCTTGGGGTCATTTGAGGTCAGGCTTGGGGTCATGTGAGGTCAGGCGTGGGGTCATGTGAGGTCAGGCTTGGGGTCATGTGAGGTCAGATAAATGCAATGGAGGTTAAGAGCTCACCTGCAACGAAGCGATAGCAGGCTGTAAAGTAATTCCGCTGTTAGGAGAGCCACCATCGCCGCCGAAGCAGCAGGAGTAGGCGGCGATGCGAGTCAACTGGCCGCTGGCCTGGTCGAGACGGCAGCGCTGCAGGCAGCCGTTTGAGTCGCCGAGCCACAGCTGGCCGCCAGGATCGGAGACGGACTCGCAGCCGAATGCCAGGCAGGTGACGGGGGCGGAGAGACGCAGAGAGGACTGACAGAGTCCGGTGCTCAGGTTGACGCTGCGGAGTTGGCCTACAAATTGGGGTTGAGTTGTACGCAATTAGAAGTAAAAGTAAATGCTGCCTGTTCCAGAACTTTCCAAATTCTGAAATCCAATTCCCTAAATTTTGAAATCCCATTCCCTAAATTCTGAAATCCCATATCTTAAATTCTGAAATCCCATTTCTTAAATTCTGAAATCCCATTTCTTAAATTCTGAAATCCTATTTCTTAAATTTTGAAATCCCATTTCTTAAATTCTGAAATCCCATTTCTTAATCTCTGAAATCCCATTTCTTGAAGTCTAAAATCCCATTTCTTAAATTCTGAAATTCCATTCCCTAAATTCTGAAATCCCATTCCCTAAATTCTAAAATCCAATTTCTTAAATTCTGAAATTCCATTTCTTGAATTCTGAAATCCCATTTCTTAAATTCTGAAATCCCATTTCTTAATTTTAAAATCCCATTTCTCAATCTGTAAAATCCTATTTCTTAAATTCTGAAGTCCCATTTCTTAAATTCTGAAATCCCATTTCTTAAATTCTGAAATCCCATTTCTTAATTTTAAAATCCCATTTCTCAATTTGTAAAATCCCATTTCTTAAATTCTGAAATCCCATTTCTTAATTTTAAAATCCCATTTCTCAATTTGTAAAATCCCATTTCTTAAATTCTGAAATCCCATTTCTTAAATTCTAAAATCCCATTTCTTAAATTCTGAAATTCCATTTCTTGAATTCTGAAATTCCATTTCTTAAATTCTGAAGTCCCATTTCTTGAATTCTGAAATCCCATTTCTTAAATTCTGAAATCCCATTTCTTAAATTCTAAAATCCAATTTCTTAAATTTTGAAATTCCATTTCTTGAATTCTGAAATCCCATTTCTTAAATTCTGAAATCCCATTTCTTAATTCTAAAATCCCATTTCTCAATTTGTAAAATCCTATTTCTTAAATTCTGATATTCCATTTCTTGAATTCTGAAATCCCATTTCTTAAATTCTGAAATCCCATTTCTTAATTCTAAAATCCCATTTCTCAATTTGTAAAATCCCATTTCTTAAATTCTGATATTCCATTTCTTGAATTCTGAAATCCCATTTCTTAAATTCTGAAATCCCATTTCTTAATCTCTGAAATCCCATTTCTTGAAGTCTAAAA
Organism: Macrostomum lignano; assembly: GCA_002269645.1. Classification (NCBI taxonomy): domain Eukaryota; kingdom Metazoa; phylum Platyhelminthes; family Macrostomidae; genus Macrostomum; species Macrostomum lignano. The sequence continues at coordinate 204,078 of NIVC01000655.1, forward strand.
TCCCATTTCTTAAATTCTGAAATTCCATTCCCTAAATTCTGAAATCCCATTCCCTAAATTCTAAAATCCAATTTCTTAAATTCTGAAATTCCATTTCTTGAATTCTGAAATCCCATTTCTTAAATTCTGAAATCCCATTTCTTAATTTTAAAATCCCATTTCTCAATCTGTAAAATCCTATTTCTTAAATTCTGAAGTCCCATTTCTTAAATTCTGAAATCCCATTTCTTAAATTCTGAAATCCCATTTCTTAATTTTAAAATCCCATTTCTCAATTTGTAAAATCCCATTTCTTAAATTCTGAAATCCCATTTCTTAATTTTAAAATCCCATTTCTCAATTTGTAAAATCCCATTTCTTAAATTCTGAAATCCCATTTCTTAAATTCTAAAATCCCATTTCTTAAATTCTGAAATTCCATTTCTTGAATTCTGAAATTCCATTTCTTAAATTCTGAAGTCCCATTTCTTGAATTCTGAAATCCCATTTCTTAAATTCTGAAATCCCATTTCTTAAATTCTAAAATCCAATTTCTTAAATTTTGAAATTCCATTTCTTGAATTCTGAAATCCCATTTCTTAAATTCTGAAATCCCATTTCTTAATTCTAAAATCCCATTTCTCAATTTGTAAAATCCTATTTCTTAAATTCTGATATTCCATTTCTTGAATTCTGAAATCCCATTTCTTAAATTCTGAAATCCCATTTCTTAAATTCTGAAGTCCCATTTCTTGAATTCTGAAATCCCATTTCTTAAATTCTGAAATCCCATTCCCTAAATTCTAAAATCCCATTTCTTAAATTCTAAAATCCCATTTCTTAAATTCTGAAATCCCATTTCTTAAATTCTAAAATCCCATTTCTTGAATTCTGAAATTCCATTTCTTAAATTCTGAAATCTCATTTCTTGAATTCTGAAATCCCATTTCTTAATTTGTAAAATCCTATTTCTTAAATTCTGAAATCCCATTTCTTGAATTCTGAAATCCCATTCCTTGAATCCTGAAATCCCATTTTCTAAATAATTAACTTCTTTCCCAAATTCAGGACGGGTGCCGGCCCTAAACAATTGCAGCAGCGCACGCACCTTTCGCATGGCTAGAGCAGCAGCCGCCAAGCACAAACATATTATTATTAGACGGGGCGAATTCGGCAGCATTGATAGCCGGCAGTTTCTCCGCAACACCATCGCCCTCAGCAACCGGGAATTGGCGGAGCAATCGCTTGGACTTTAATTGGTCTTCATCCTCGCCGATAAGATTTTTATCGTCGCCAATTTGCCAGACTCTCGCTGCGCCGTCCAGAGAAGCGGTCAACAGCAGACAGTTGTCGGTGCTCCAGGCTAGACTAGCAATGGGTCCGACGTGTCCAGGCAGCTGACAGACCAGCTGACAGGCACCCGCGGACACCAGCGATACGGACACGGAGCCATCCATCGAGCCGACTGCCAGCCTCTCCGAATCGTTGTTAGCAAACCGCAGCCTGGTAGCGCCTCTACAGGTAGCAGACGATTTCAAATTGCTGCCAACGTGCCGATCGATGACGCAAGCGAAGCCGGCAAAGGCGTACTGCTCGGCCGTGCTGGTGTTGCCGGCCAGTGCTCGGCTGGCTTCGGCCAGTCTAGTTGGCACCAGACCGGCGCCTGCGGCGTCCACTAGGCGCCGACGCGAAGCGCTAGACGCTGCGCCGCCCAACGGGGCGCCGTCGGCTAAATCGGCGTCCATTGTTGGTCTATGGCCTATGGAGAGTTAGTGGATGATCAGTTATAGTCATTCAGATATAATTGAGGTGAGTCTTTAGGTCATTTAAGGTCGGAGCAAAGCTTAAGGGCCACCTGACGACTTGATGTTATTTGTTTTAGGGTGTTTGTGGCTAGGCTCTTGCACTCTAACAGTGCAGAATGAGGATTTGAGGATCTGTGAGGCTGGCTCAGCAACTGACACTCTGGGAGGCTGGCCCAGAAACTGAGGATCTGGGAGGCTGGCCCAGCAACTGAGGATCTGGGAGGCTGGCCCAGCAACTGAGGATCTGGGAGGCTGGCCCAGCAACTGAGGATCTGGGAGGCTGGCCCAGAAACTGAGGATCTGTGAGGCTGGCTCAGCAACTGACACTCTGGGAGGCTGGCCCAGAAATTGAGGATCTGGGAGGCTGGCCCAGAAACTGAGGATCTGGGAGGCTGGCCCAGCAACTGAGGATCTGAGAGGCTGGCCCTGCAACTGAGGATCTGGGAGGCTGGCCCAGCAACTGAGGATCTGGGAGGCTGGCCCAGCAACTGAGGATTTGGGAGGCTGGCCCTGCAACTGAGGATCTGGGAGGCTGGCCCAGCAACTGAGGATCTGGGAGGCTGGCCCAGCAACTGCGGATCTGGGAGGCTGGCCCAGCAACTGAGGATCTGGGAGGCTGGCCCAGCAACTGACACTCTGGGAGGCTGGCCCAGCAACTGAGGATCTGGGAGGCTGGCCCAGAAACTGAGGATCTGGGAGGCTGGCTCAGCAACTGGGGATCTGGGAGGCTGGCCCAGAAACTGAGGATCTGGGAGGCTGGCTCAGCAACTGGGGATCTGGGAGGCTGGCCCAGAAACTGAGGATCTGGGAGGCTGGCCCAGAAACTGAGGATCTGGGAGGCTGGCCCAGCAACTGAGGATCTGGGAGGCTGGCCCAGAAACTGAGGATCTGGGAGGCTGGCTCAGCAACTGAGGATCTGGGAGGCTGGCCCAGAAACTGAGGATCTGGGAGGCTGGCTCAGCAACTGGGGATCTGGGAGGCTGGCCCAGCAACTGAGGATCTGGTAGGCTGGCCCTGCAACAGAGGATCTGGGAGGCTTGCCCTGCAACAGAGGATCTGGGAGGCTTGCCTTGCAACAGAGGATCTGGGAGGCTTGCCCTGCAACTGAGGATCTGGGAGGCTTGCCCTGCAACTGACACTCTGGGAGGCTTGCCCTGCAACTGAGGTAAGATAAAGGGTTATTTTTGGTTAGATTCGGTGTCATTTGATGACAGATTGTAGGGTTATTTGAGGTCAGGATCGCGGTTATCTAAGGTTAGTTTTAAGGTATATGAGGTCACATTCGGGGTGATTTAGTTCTTGATTGGTTCAGTCTTAAGGCCTAAAGTCTCCTAAGCTAGGGTGAGGTTAAAGAAGTAGTTTGTAGTCAGCCTTAGCTGTCGTTTGAGTTCCGACTTCACGGGTCATTAGAGTTGAGGCATAAGGGTCATTTGAGCATAAGGAACATTTAAGGTCAAGCTTGGTATTACTTAAGTTACGGTTGGGGTCATTATAAGTTAAATTTGATGTCATCTGAGGTTTAGTCTAAAAAGCGATCATTAAAACTTACAGACTGATCGATACTCGCTGACGATGACAACACGGTCACGGACGGAATAGCAAATTTCTGTTATATGACAGCTACACCAATAGAAAAGGGTGCTCGTGATTCAGGCTGTCAAGCAACCGCTGACGCCTTCGTCGCCATATTAGCCGGTGTGATCGGCTTGGCGCCTGGAACATCATTTGGCAGCGTTTAATTAATAATAACGACGATACGCTAATCGCACTACCAGCAAGTAGAAAAAACTGACTTTTCGGCTATTGCTATTTTTAGCATATCTACTAAAAATTTGTTGATCTAGTCATTTACTTCTCAAACTAAAGCGCTTTGAAATCATGAATGTAAAATGGCGGTAGTCTAATGACTTCTTTAGAGCAATTCTGAACGCACCAATTAGATCTGAGTGGCAACCAGTGAGGCTGGTCCAGCAACTGGGGATCTGGGAGACTGGCCCAGCAACTGGGGATCTGGGAGGCTGGCTCAGCAACCGGGGATCTGGGAGGCTGGCCCAGCAACTGAGGATCTGGGAGGCTGGCCCAACAACTGGGGATTTGGGAGGCTGACCTAGAAACTGAGGATCTGGGAGGCTTGCCCAGCAACTGACACTCTGGGAGGCTGGCCCAGCAACTGACACTCTGGGAGGCTGGCCCAGCAACTGAGGATCTGGGAGGCTGGCCCAGCAACTGAGGATCTGGGAGGCTGGCCCAGCAACTGAGGATCAGGGAGGCTGGCCCAACAACTGGGGATTTGGGAGGCTGACCTAGAAACTGAGGATCTGGGAGGCTGGCAGCCCAGCAACTGAGGATCTGTGAGGCTGGCAGACCAGCAACAGGGGATCTGGGAGGCTGGCCCAGCAACAAGGGATTTGGGACGCTGGCCCAGCAGATAAGGATTTTGAAGGACGGCACAGCAACTGAGGATCTGGGAGGCTGGCCCAGCAACAAGGGATTTGGGACGCTGACCCAGCAGATAAGGATTTTGAAGGACGACCCAGCAACTGAGGATCTGGGAGTGTAGGAATGCCGAGCAACTTGAAAATGAAGAATTTCCTACCAAGAAATCCCTCATAAGCCCATAAACACCCTGATGTTAATACAAACTAGCCGAACTCCCTAACGGTGAAACAGCAGTTTGTCAAGCGCATAGCGATCGTATTGCACAGAAGATGCATGTGCCTGCAGCTCAATAAATTTATATTTTAAATAGAAATGCATCACGGCATAGCAGATTCAAGTTCGTGTGCGAATAATTGCAGTTCTTAAGTCTCAATTGATGCAGCAAAATGCAGACGCTGCTCAGCCGCCTTCATCACCAACTGTATGTCTGACCCTAAAAACAACTTCAGAAAAGAAACTGGACCTAAAAAATCCCCTGAAACGGTTTTCGGGAAACGGGGTGGGGAAGTTGAAATAAATTTCCGAGGAATTTTTTTCAGCTCATAATCATCAATAATACTAACAGTAATATCAATGATTGCGCACGTACTTTTCGGTGTCGCAAAAATCCGCCAAACTGAAAACCCTAAATTATTGATTAGAAAGAAGTGAAGATCCAGTCGCATCTGCCAGAAGACCACTGGAGACAATCGACGAAGAGAAGCGCTTTGCCCACCGCACAGTCTAAAAGAAAACCTAAAAAAAAAGATCTGGCTAAATAAAAAAACTGCTCAGGCCGCCGCCTAAAAGTTCGGCTGAAATAAGTAAAAAAGGCAACAAGTTATTTGCTTTGCATGGCCAGTTGTGCCTTCATTACGACTTGTGTTGATAAAAATTGAAGTTTTAATATAGCAATGTGGGGGCACTAAATATTGATTTCTATATTTTTGTTGCAGCCTGCAGGGTGTCATTGGTTAATAATAATTAATGCGCCTTTGAAAACTTCAACAGGGGATGAACAGGTCTGTATTTATGGTAGAGTGATGATGCTTGCTGGGACTGCATCAAGGAGAGGCATTCTTCATCAAATAGAGAATAGTGGAAGAGGAGAGGGCAGATCGTGAAAGAAGAGGGAGAGGGAGAGAGGAGAAGAGAGAGAGAGAGAGGAAAAGAGAAGAGGGAGAAGGGAGAGTGGAGAGAGGAGGGTAGACGGGGAGAGAAGGGGAGAGGAGAGGAAAGGAGAGGGAGAGACGAGGGTAGAGGGGGAGAGAAGGGGAGAGAGGAGGGTAGACGAGGAGAGAAGGGGAGAGAGGAGGGTAGAGGGGGAGAGAAGGGGAGAGAGGAGAGGAAGAGAAGAGGGAGAGAGGAGGGTAGACGGGAGAGAAGGGGAGAGGAGAGGAAGAGAAGAGGGAGAGAGGAGGGTAGACGGGAGAGAAGGGGAAAGAGGAGAGGAAGAGAAGAGGGAGAGAGGAGGGTAGACGGGGAGAGAAGGGGAGAGAGGAGAGGAAAAGGGGAGGGAGAAAGGAGAGTTGAGAGAGGAAGGTGGATGGGGAGAGAAGGGGAGAGAAGAGCATAGGAAAGCACGAGACAGGTGCCAAAGGCCGCAATAGAGAAGGCTGCTGCAATGTGACTCTCCCTAAAACAATGAGACGGAGAGGCTGCACAGCAGGATCAATAATTAATTAACCGGCCGACATTGACAGATCCACACCTGTGCCTGGGGGAGGGAAGAGAAAAGATAAGAGACATACCTAAGCGAGAATGCTTCTATTGCAAACAAAGAGGAGCATGACAGACCTGAACCGGAAGCGGCAAAGAATGCACTTCAATCGAACAGTGCTGCTGTTACCTAGTCTGAAAACAGCAACTTGAACCAATATTAAATAGGAACTGCGGAATTACTGTTATCGCATACGCAAGAACAGACTTATCGAGAGGAAAATTCAACATTCGTAGCAAATTAAATAAGAATAAAAAAGCTTAAATTACTACTCGACACGAGGGATGAGTACAGTATAACAATTTTTTTTGTGAAATTACGCTTACACAAGAAGACACACATGAATTAAAAACAGGATTACTTAGAAAATTCAATGCATAAATCCCTATTTTAGTGAATATTGATAATAGTATTAATAACAATGAATAAGCTGCTTAGCAAAGCCAAGCATGCCAGCTCCTAAATAGCAGAGACAACAAATAACAATGACAAAAATTAAACACAAGACACAATTTACAGAGTGCTGCGGCTGCATATGGGGAAGGCGGCCTAGGATCCCAACAGAGTCCCAACATCTCAGACCTTCAGTCCCAACATCTCAGACCTTCAGTCCCAACATCTCAGACCTTCAGTCCCAACATCTCAGACCTTCAGTCCCAACATCTCACACCCTCAGTCCCAACATTCCAGATCTTGAGTCCCAACATTCCAGATCTTGAGTCCCATCATTTCAGACTTTCTGTCCCAACATTCCAGATCTTGAGTCCCAACATCTCAGACCTTCAGTCCCAACATTCCAGATCTTGAGTCCCAACATTCCAGAACTTGAGTCCCAACATTCCAGATCTTGAGTCCCAACATTCTAGATCTTGAGTCCCATCATTTCAGACCTTCAGTCCCAACATTCCAGATCTTGAGTCCCAACATCTCAGACCTTCAGTCCCAACATTCCAGATCTTGAGTCCCAACATTCCAGAACTTGAGTCCCAACATTCCAGATCTTGAGTCCCAACATTCTAGATCTTGAGTCCCATCATTTCAGACCTTCAGTCCCAACATTCCAGATCTCAAGTCCCATCATTTCAGGTTTTAAGTCCCAACATTCCAGATCTTGAGTCCCAACATTTCAGATCTTGAGTCCCAACATTCCAGAACTTGAGTCCCAACATTCCAGAACTTGAGTCCCAACATTCCAGATCTTGAGTCCCAACATTCTAGATCTTGAGTCCCATCATTTCAGACCTTCAGTCCCAACATTCCAGATCTCAAGTCCCATCCTTTCAGGTTTTAAGTCCCAACATTCCAGATCTTGAGTCCCAACATTCCAGATCTTGAGTCCCAACATTCCAGAACTTGAGTCCCAACATTCTAGATCTTTAGTCCCAACATTCTAGATCTTGAGTCCCAACATCAGATCTCAAGTCCTAACATTCTAGATCTCAAGTCCCAACATTCTAGATCTTGAGTCCCAACATCAGATCTCAAGTCCTAACATTCTAGATCTCAAGCCCCAACATTCTAGATCTTGAGTCCCAACATCAGATCTTAAGTCCCAACATTCTAGATCTCAAGTCCAACATTCTAGATCTTAAGTCTCAAAATTCTAGATCTCAAGTCCAAACATCAGATTTCAAGTCCCATCATTGGAGGTTTTAATTCCAAAATTTTAGATTTCGAGTCCCAACATCCTGGATCCACTGGGTATTAAAATCCCATACTATAGGACTTTAAAGACAGACCTTGAGTCCAAATATCCCAGCAACAGATGCTCACACGTCAGCTAAAAAAAGACAAGCAATAAACTATGTAAGCTGAGCCACCGGCGGGCAATGCGAGCAGACAAGAGGAGAGACGGGTAGCCGGCTTATATTTCTAAAACTCGCGCCGGTGATACTTGTCGGGATCGTAGTAGGAGGTGACCACGACTCGATTGTTGAACTTCCGGCCAGTGAGCGCCTCCAGGGCCTTCTGGCAGTCTTCAACGCTAGCAAACTCAACGAAAATTTTGCCTACGCCCGCCACTTCAACGCCTTTAACGCCGCGAGGAATCTCCAACGAGCGAACGGTGCCGTAACGGCCGCATTCTTCGCGAACGTCGTCTAGAATGTCTTCGTATTCTTCTTCGTCTTCCAGCTCCTCCGGGGTGACCATGTTCATCAGAACCAGCACCTCGGTTGGCGGGCCAGCCTCCATGCCAGCTGTCTGCAGGCCAGGCACCTGAGAAAGGGAATTAAAGGGTATTACAATGCTTGGATTGACTCACTGTGCTTCTTATCTCAGCTCTCTGGTACTATACTAGATTGTTAATACACCCTGTCTGGTGCTGTACTATACTGCTAATACCGTTCTGTCTGGCGCTGTACTATACTGTTAATACCCATGTGATATTGTACTACGAGTATATATACAAAAACCCCCTCTAGTAAATATACTGTTAATACCCCTCTGGTACTGTACTATACTGTTAATACCCCTCTGGTACTGTACTATACTGTTAATACCCCTCTGGTACTGTACTATACTGTTAATACCCCTCTGGTACTGTACTATACTGTTAATACCCCTCTGGTACTGTACTATACTGTTAATACCCCTCTGGTACTGTACTATCCTGTTAATACCCCTCTGGTACTGTACTATACTGTTAATACCCCTCTGGTACTGTACTATACTGTTAATACCCCTCTGGTACTGTACTATACTGTTAATACCCCTCTGGTACTGTACTAGACTGTTAATACCCCTCCGTCTGGTGCAGTACTATACTGTTAATACCCCTCCGTCTGGTGCAGTACTAGACTGTTAATACCCCTCCGTCTGGTGCAGTACTAGACTGTTAATACACCTCCGTCTGGTGCAGTACTAGACTGTTAATACACCTCCGTCTGGTGCAGTACTAGACTGTTAATACACCTCCGTCTGGTGCAGTACTAGACTGTTAATACCCCTCCGTCTGGTGCAGTACTAGACTGTTAATACACCTCCGTCTGGTGCAGTACTAGACTGTTAATACCCCTCCGTCTGGTGCAGTACTAGACTGTTAATACCCCTCCGTCTGGTGCAGTACTAGACTGTTAATACCCCTCCGTCTGGTGCAGTACTAGACTGTTAATACACCTCCGTCTGGTGCAGTACTAGACTGTTAATACACCTCCGTCTGGTGCAGTACTAGACTGTTAATACCCCTCCGTCTGGTGCAGTACTAGACTGTTAATACCCCTCCGTCTGGTGCAGTACTATACTGTTAATACCCCTCCGTCTGGTGCAGTACTAGACTGTTAATACCCCTCCGTCTGGTGCAGTACTAGACTGTTAATACCCCTCCGTCTGGTGCAGTACTAGACTGTTAATACCCCTCCGTCTGGTGCAGTACTAGACTGTTAATACCCCTCCGTCTGGTGCAGTACTAGACTGTTAATACCCCTCCGTCTGGTGCAGTACTAGACTGTTAATACCCCTCCGTCTGGTGCAGTACTAGACTGTTAATACCCCTCCGTCTGGTGCAGTACTAGACTGTTAATACCCCTCCGTCTGGTGCAGTACTAGACTGTTAATACCCCTCCGTCTGGTGCAGTACTAGACTGTTAATACCCCTCCGTCTGGTGCAGTACTAGACTGTTAATACCCCTCTATGTCTTATTTAAAAAAACTAATAAACAAAGTGTACAATATACAACAGCAAAAAACGATCCGCACATTGGAAGGAATCAAGGAGGCCGCCAGCTGCTGAGCCTTGGACCCAATGGCGGCCCGTTGCACCACCAGTTTTTTATCGCCAAGCGGCATGCCGTTTAGACCGGCGCAGGCCGCGTCTGTGATTGACGGGTCCAGATACTCGGCGAACGCGTAGCCTTTGCTGAGGCCGGAGGCCGTGTCCTTTACTAGATTGAATGCGCGCAGCGGACCGAAGCTGAGTAGCAGCTCTTTCACCTGAGGCAGCGGGTCAGGTCAAAAGGGAAATGGCACTTTTTGAAAGGCTGTCTGAAAGTGGCTGAACTTTGACTGTCATAAAAACACAACTAGACAGACAGAGAGAGGGAGAGGTAGCCCAGTGGTGTAGCGCGGCGCTCTGATGTCCCAGCGGTCCAGGCTCGATTCCAAGTGCAGTCGCATTAATTTCGGGCTAAATTGGAACCTCGGTTTGGCTCTGCTCGTGCAATTAACGCCCTTGAGGGCCAACCCCCAAGGCACAGTGAAGTGTACATATCTAACGATAAATAAAGTTAGGGCCGCTGTACACTCCTGTGTGAGTGTGTGCCTGCGCGTATGACTGCGTACGCATCCGCGCGCTCAGTGAAGTCGGGACGGCATGGGCAGTAATGCCTCTCGCCTGTTGTGTGACAATGTCGCTTAAAGTGCACCAGGGTGCACACAGCATCCTGACTCTAATGAGAGGGAGAGAAACAGACAGACAGACAGACAGACACGCAGGCAGACAGGCAGGCAGGCATTAAGACAGACACAGACAGGCACTTAGACAGACAGAGGCAGGCACTAAGACAGACAGACACAGACAGACAGACAGACAGGCAGACACTAACACAGACAAAGACAGACAGACAGACAGACAGGCAGACAAACAGACAGGCAGACAAACAGACAGACAGGCAGACAGACAGACAAACAGACAGACAGACAGGCAGACACTAACACAGACAAAGACAGACAGACAGGCACTAAGACAAACAGACAGGCAGACAAACAGACAGACAGACAGACAGGCAGACAGACAGACAGACAGACAGACAAACAGACACAATCAGCCAGACCTAATCTACAGACCAGAGATCCAGCTCACCTGGTCTTCATGCAAATAGTTGGGCAGGCCGCCCACAAACATTTTATGCGGCGAGTCGGACACCACAGTGCTGACCACTCCGGGCACAACAACGCTAGGATTGTCCTGCAGGCCAGGCAGTGGCACGTAGTCGCGAGGTCGGCGAATTTTCAAACTCTGCCCCATGAAATTGATGCCGTCCAGAGCCAAGGCTTGGGTAGTCTCGTCAACGGAGCGGAATTCCAGGAAGGCGAAGTTTTTGTCTAAGTTGATCTGCAAGGCTATGATTGGATTGCCTTCGGCCTGGGCTAAGCCTTGGTTGCGCACCTGGAAATCATACCGTTGATGGATTTGACGGCTGAGTAGAATTTCCTTTGTAGATGTTATCAAACACTTATAACAATAATACAAGGTTTGATAGGGGAGACAGCGGGAGGGATAGGAGGAGACAGTGGGAGGGATAGGAGGAGACAGTGGGAGGGATAGGAGGAGACAGTGGGAGGGATAGGAGGAGACAGTGGGAGGGATAGGAGGAGACAGTGGGAGGGATAGGGGGGACAGCGGGAGGGATAGGGAAGACAGCGGGAGGGATAGGAGGAGACAGTGGGAGGGATAGGAGGAGACAGTGGGAGGGATAGGAGGAGACAGTGGGAGGGATAGGAGGAGACAGTGGGAGGGATAGGGAAGACAGCGGGAGGGTTCGGGGAGACAACGGGAGGGATGGGAGAGAGTGGGAGGGATAGGGGGGACAGCGGGAGGGATAGGGAAGACAGCGGGAGGGATAGGAGGAGACAGTGGGAGGGATAGGAGGAGACAGTGGGAGGGATAGGGAAGACAGCAGGAGGGGTAGGGAAGACAGCGAGAGGAATAGGAGGAGACAGCGGGAGGGATAGGGAGACAGCGAGAGGGATTGGGGAGACAGCGGGAGGGATAGGGGAGACAGCGAGAGGGATAGGGAAGACAGCGGGAGGGATAGGAGGAGACAGTGGGAGGGATAGGAGGAGACAGTGGGAGGGATAGGGAAGACAGCAGGAGGGGTAGGGAAGACAGCGAGAGGAATAGGAGGAGACAGCGGGAGGGATAGGGAGACAGCGAGAGGGATTGGGGAGACAGCGGGAGGGATAGGGGAGACAGCGAGAGGGATTGGGGAGACAGCAGGAAGGATAGGGTAGGACAGCTAAATAATGGATAAAACGAAACTCACCTGCTCATTAAAGAAGTCCATCATCTGTTCCTCGGAGACGCCAAACGGTATATTGCCAATATACAATCGCCTAGCCTGCCTAGATACAGCGGAGCCGGCAAATGGCAGATTAGTCTGCAGCACTAGCGGCGCATTGGGCACATTGTCGGGCATTGGGACCTGGCCAGCCGCATAAATATTGGTGGGAATCTGGCCGCTAGCTTGCATAGCTTTGTACTGCATCGGTGTGATATTCTCAAAGCCAGGCGGCGGCACGTCCCAATACTTGTACGGCTTCCGTTTGATTGGCGGAGTGCGGGATCGATCCCGCGACCTGCTCCGCCGGCTGCTGCGCTTGTCGCGATCGCCGCGGTCGCGACTCCGACGCCTGCTGCTGCTGCTTTCGTGATGATGCCGACTGCTGCTACCGCCGCCTCGGTCTCGGCTGCGCGATCGGCGCTTTCTATCTCGATCTTTGTCTTTGTTCCTGTCGCGGTCTTTGTCTGTACTGCTACGCTCGCGGCCTCTGTCTCTGTCGCGATCCCGATCCCTATCCCTATCGCGTTCCCGATCTCGATCCCTGTCCCTCTCCTTATCTCTCTCCTGACTATGAGAGTGCCCCTCTAGCATCTGCTGTTGCATAATAGCCTCCTCATTCATGGAGTCCATCTGAATGTTACCGTTGCCAGCCTGAAATAATTTTAATTAAATGCCACTATTCTTTTCAAATAGAAGCAGCTATGTGCTTACTGTGATAGTCAATTTCAAGTATTTTTCGATGCCTATAGCTCACCCTGTTCAGTTTGTACAATGGTATTGAGTCATCGATAAAGCTGTATTAGGCTATATTTGGCACAAGTTTCTACAGGTGCATGTTATGGGATTGCAACATTCATTGGACACAAGCTACTCGTATATAGCGCAGAATTTTATCTACTAACATTTAACTGTTGTACAAGTAAGCTAAGGACACATTGTGCTTTATCTAAAAATTGATATCCTTGCTATATTTGCTACCACAACTGATTGAATAGGAAAGCTAGATGATGAGAGCTAGCCTTTTATTTGCTTGTTAAATTGCTTTTATATAAAAAAGCATCTTTTGTGACACTTAGGCTTGGCTTTTGTCCCATGGAACTTTGCATTGTGCAATATGAGCAATGCCAGGCATATTGTAGTGTACAGAGCCAGGCTTTTAATGTTAGGCAGTAGCACAATAATAGTAATCAGTTGGCAGTGCATCTACTAAATGTTTGTTCTACCTTTTTAATCCAGTGATTTTTCAGCTTAGTCAATTTAGATAATGATAGTTATTTTATTACAAATTTTGTTTCAAAAAGTTATAGCTAGTTGCTTTAGATATTATATATAGGCTTGCAAGACTGCTATAGCCTACTACTATATGTATAAAATAATTTTTGCTGTAAAACTTCCATTATATGACAATGACAAATATATTGACATTCATTATTTTTTAGTGATATTAAATATATAAATATCTACTATTATTGTTTTTTCCTATATGTTAAAGGATTTTCTCCAAATATTATGATGGCAATAGCAATAACAATCCTAAAATTGTCAAGATTGTCATTTTGCTACCTAAACTTGTAAACAATTAACAAGCCTTTAAATTATGCTAAATTCTCTATATTGGCTATTATATATCTTGTCAGCCTAGAATTTTTTATGGTATCAACTTTGAACACTTGGCCATAACCACAGCCACCCTTTCTCTTAAGCTTGAGAAAAATTAAGACCTAAGAAAAAAAACTAAGACCTTTCTTAAATATAACTCAATTCTTAGTTGTATAAGTATAATTTACAATTATAAAAAAATTAACTTGCCTGGCATGCTATGCAATTGGTTAAGGCTTTTGTTTTCTATTCTAGTATAGGCTTATAAACAGCATGATTTATGATTTGCAATGAGATATCATTGATTCATTCAACTAAGGCTATCTTTTTTATTAGAGGCAGGGGGTCGTGTGCAACCTGGCGCACTTTAAGCGACATAGGCACACAACCAGCAAGAGGCATTACTGCCTATTCCGCCAACTCCCTTGAGCAGGCATACAAGTATGCGGATATGTATGCAGGCACATACTTATATCGGAGTATATAGTGGCCCTAACTTTATATTATTGTTAGGCATGTACACTTCAATGTGCCTTGGGGGGTTAGCCCTAACCCCCCAATGTGCCTTGGGGGGTTAGCAGGGGGTCGTGTGCAACCTGGCACACTTTAAGCGACATAGGCACACAACCAGCAAGAGGCATTACTGCCTATTCCGCCAACTCCCTTGAGCAGGCATACAAGTACGCGGATATGTATGCAGGCACATACTTATATCGGAGTATATAGTGGCCCTAACTTTATATTATTGTTAGGCATGTACACTTCAATGTGCCTTGGGGGGTTAGCCCTAAAGGCCGTTAAACATGCTTTATATGTATATTCTAACCTTGGCTAACTGGTGGATTGCATAGACAATTGCTATATTCATAGATTTTACTTAACTGTGCATTGGCTTTGCCCATATACTAAGCAGCCTATCACTGCTATGTTTTTGACTATAGTGCCAAAGCATATATGGCTGATACTAAAAAATGGTCTGCCTGTGTGTGTCCTAAGTCTTTGGTGCTTGCTAAGTATCTATTGGATACTTGCTTTTGGGGGATTGCTTGCTTTCTGGGGGATTGCTTGCTGTCTGAGGGGTTGCTTGCAATCTAGGGGATGCTTGTTGTCTAGGAGATTGCTTACTATTTGAGAGATGCTTGCTGTCTAAGGGAATGTTTACTATCTAAGGAATGCTTGCTGTCTGGGGGATTGTTTGCTATCTGAAGGATGCTTGCTGTCTAAGGGAATCATTGATTGCTATCTAAAGAATACTTGCTATCTGAGGAATGCTTGCTGTATAGGTGGAGGATTGCTTGCTGTCTAGGGGATGCTTGCTGTCTGGGGGATTGCTTGCTACATTATATTTTTATTAAAATTATTAAATTCTTTCTTTGCTCCCTAACAGGGGGCTTAAATTGCTAGTCATCAGATATCAGATATAGGCCTACTAAAAATAAAAATCTTGCTTGCTTATGCGTAGTCAATTATTTTCTGAATGGCTCAACCAATTTTCTCTATTTTTTTCACCAAAAGATATTAAATGTGTCTAGGACAGTAGGCCTATATGTAATTTTTTAAGCTCTAGCTTATTGCTAAAGCAAAAGGAAAGGATTAAATAGTCAAAAAACTGATTTAAATGGGCTTTTTCAATGCAAATTTTATTAGGCCCTAGCTTGCACACAGTGAAAGACTTCATAGCCAATTTTAATGATTGCATCAACAGATTCAATATCAAATGATAACAAAACTCACTCTGCCCCATTGCCTGCCAAGATAATTACTCTATTTAACTTGTGTAACCAATAAAGAGGGGATATAGGCCTAATAAAAATTTTTGATGCTAGTAGATAGCCTACCCCAGCTAGTAGGCCTACTAAAAGTAAAGATAATGAAATCATTTCTAAAAAGGAAAAAGTATATCTAAAAGATATTATTACCTAAAAGACCCAACCAAATGTTGACTTGACCTAGGCTATACTATATACTAATTTGCTTACCCAATATTATCCTAGGCCTATACCTATAGCCTATGTAGGCCTATACAGAACAGATGTCGATGACAAAAAACATGATATTGCAAACAAACTGATCACATGAATTTTGATGAACAGAACAAAATGAAATGCACATGCAAAAAAATTGGCTATCCTGCAGAATTGTTTGTTAAACTCACTGTTACGCACATTTTTTTAGCTATTGACATGAAACTTTCTAAAAATGAATATTTGGCAATGTTGCAATTTGTTTTGCATAATTATTTTTACTTTTGAATATGCACCAACGTGTCACGGAAGCCGGATTTCTGCCAAGGTTGTACCTGTTGCCGAGCTGCTGAATCTGATGGATGGCATATTCCCTTTGCACTACATATATGATGGTACATGCATGTACCCTACCAATGTCTTTGGTGCAGTGTATTGGATTGCCCATTACTAATATCCCCTGTGAGGATTTGAGTTCTGAGACTTGTTTTGAGCGACTTTTGAGGATTCAGTGACTAAGGAGCGATGTTGGCGCGTATTCAAAAGTAAAAATAATTACGAGAAACAAACTGCAACATTGCCGAATATTTCATGTCAATTCTTTCATGTCAATAATACTACAATAGCTACAAACAAAAATGTGCATACAGTGCAGCCAAAAATTCTGCAGGATAGCCAAAAATCAACAATGACAAATATTAGTTGTGACTTGTGTTGACGCTGCCGCCGTCATCTTGTCTTGAGTAGGCCCTAGTCAGGCTTAGGCCACTTTAAGTCGTAAAATTTGAATTTATAAATTCTACGAAATTCTCATGCTTTAAGTGTTTAAGGCTCCAAAGTCAGGCATAGACTCCAAATTTGCCAGTACGTGTCAACACGCAGCTTAGTTGAAACTAAAAACAATGAATTATAAACGGACCAATAAATCAATAAACGCGCGCGCCGGCGGGATCCATCTATGCTAGCAAGGCTAGTGCTGGAGTCCAGAAGTTAAAATAAAAATTTAAACACGGTTCGCCTTTCTATAAACAATTAAACAAACACTGTACACATATTTTTACTTTGATAATCTCGTGAACCTACCGGCTAATGTTTTAGATACAAAAATACTTTTAATTTCTATTAGCGGAATATGTTATTATTTCATGTTTTTTTAATACAGGTTTGGCACAGGGTGATTTTTGTCGAAATTTAAACTGCAACGTAGAAATTTTTTTTTGAATCCACGTCATTTATTTACAATTTGCTATTAGTCAAATTTTAGTGTTTGACCAACAAGTTTTTCCTGTGACTTAGCAAAGTCTTTAAGAAACCAATAAATGCAATTATGCGCACCTTTGCGCTGTCATCCTTAAGCTTTGCTTTGACAATTCTTGTCTTTGGAAATGCTTTCTTTCAGAAAAAGCAGTTTTATCCATCCATTGTCTACTTAACAAAGTCAAACTCAAGTACAGCCGTAAGTGATCGCATATGATATATTGTATATTGAAAATATAAATTATTTTATAAGGAGCAAATATTACCATTCCTATAGACTATATGCTATGTTGATGAAAATGTTTGCAAAAATATCTTCTAGTTATTAATTTTTTTTCTTTCTTTTGGAATAAAATTAGGCCTATATTCATTATTTAAATAGGTTTTAGAGTATGCTGTAATTTATCATTTTTTTAGATAGGCCTGAATACCATGGTCAGGAAGGTGCAGCATGTGCGCCAGAATAACATCCATCAAAATTTTTGTTGTGCGCCACGTGCGCCGAGAAAAAAAAATTACTTGTGCGCCATGCGCAAAGAAAAATATACTTGAAAAAGCACCATCAAGTATTAAGTATCTAAATTGAATCAATACCAATGGAAGTTCAAGCAGTTCAATCATGGCTTCTATTTGCAAAATATAAGCAAAAAGGTGCAACAAAAGCTGCAAAAGGCACAAATTTGTTAAAATTTGCAATCATTAAAAGCTACGATTAATGAAATTTTAAATAGAAACAACATTGGAAAAAATGACTATCGTATCGACTATCGCTTATTTTATTGATTGATTGACATTTAATATACATTTTTTTTATTATTCATTATTATATTGTCACATACACTGATGTATAGTGTTCCGCCGCCGCGAGTTTTGACCTCCGTAACCGTAACCGTAGCCGTAAGAAAGAAGCAACTTCCGTAGCCGAATTTTGCCGTCATTACGGGCTAAAAAAGTCCGTAACCGTAATTTGCCATAACCGTAGCCATAATGTATAACAAAAATTGATATTTTTGCATGAAAAGTAGGGCAGACAGAAAAGGACAGATAAAAAGGATAAAAGGATAGCAATAAAACCTACTTGTTGTTCGTTCATGCATTAATATTCATTTATTTTTTCGTAAATATAATATCTTTATCGAAGTATTCTATAGCATTGTTGTATGCAATTGTGTGCTTGGTGCCTTTTTCAGTTTTCTGTGTCGTGATTCTGTTTTGTTTCGCTACAATATGAATATATGACTGACGTGCCAAGGTCAATGTGTATGTTTAATATCATTAAATAAATATATGAATTTGTTCAAATAAAACTGCTTCAAAATTTCCGATGACTAAGAAATTGCATGTTACATTTTTTCATTTTCATTTTATTGTATTGTCTATTGTATTGTCTTTTTTGGTTTCAATCAATTTTCAATCATAATTCATATTCTTATCCTATTAGTATTTATTTAGTATTTCCTTATTAATATTCTTTCATCCTTATCCTCATAATCTAAATCTAATATCCTATTTTTATGCTAAGGAGCTAAATGCTACATATGGCTAAGAAATAAGAATGCCAGATTCTTAGTCTCTTGTAGGCTTTGACTGGCTCTCTCTGTCTCGCTGCTATCATGCTATCGCTATGCTATGCTATGTCGTATGCCTAATGAGAAAATTTGTGAAAAAATTCGTTTTTCATTTTCAAGAAGTTTCGTAGATATTTAGAAACTTAACAAATGTAAAAAATAATAATAACTAGTAAAACAAAATGAAAACTGGTTGAAGTTGATATAAAAAAATTCTTTTATAACACTAAACAGTTAAAAATAAATAATTTTTGTTACGGCTACCAATTACGGCAAGTCTAGAAAAATCTCCGTAATCTGTAACCGTAACCGTAAGCTCAAAATATGTCCGTAACCGTAATCCGTAATGAAAATACGGCTTCAAAAGTGTCGTAGCCGTAATTTGCTGTAGCCGTGGCTGTAATTACGGCGGAACACTACTGATGTACCTTGTGTGCTATGCGCCGAGCCATGCACCAATGCACCAAGCCATGCGCACGCGGCGCAGTGAAGTGTGCGCCGTGCACCAGCAAATTGCTGATTTGTGCCGGAAAATTCTGAGGATTCTACTGTCTTCCTGGCTTTGGCCTGAATAAAGCCTATGCAATACTTCCTAGGCCCCAGCATAGGGCCTATACATATTTGATGATTGTGACCCTTTGATAATTGATGTGGTTAATAATGGTCCAATTTGGTGATAGCCATTTTGGTAACAACCAATTTGCCAACAAGTGATTATAAACAATATTTATTGATTAATATGCTCTAATTTAGAGTCTAAAATACTTTAAAGACTAAAGACTCTAAAGTCTAAAAGACTCTAAAAGAGTCTAGAATAATGTGCAAATGAACTTGAAGGAAAGAAAAATAAAAAATAATTGTTCTTGCACACTTTGAAAGATTTGAATTAATGCATAAAACTATTTGTTTAAAAGTATTTAAGCCAATCTTTCCCTCTTTTTAGGGCACTAAATGCATGCACCAAAAATATTGTATAATTGACCAAATATTGTATATATTAGAATCTCTAAGTTAGTGAATTTAAATTACAAAATTTACTTTCTTTTTTGTTAATTATACTTACAAAATTTTAATGTTTAAAATACATTTTGTTTAATTTTCTTTGCCTTCAATCTTATTTAGAAAGTTAATACACAAGTATTAACAAATTATAATATAGTTCAACTAGAAATTAAACTATATATGACAAAATATTTAAGATGGTAAATAGTAGATTAATTATCGATAAAGTTAACTACCATAAAGATATCACACTTGATCATGTAGAATATGCCTAAAAATTCAAGTGTGCAATAACCTTGCATACCTAAATTTAAGTATATACAGTTGGCATGCACAACTGTTAAGTAATAGTATATGCGCATACCTGGTATACACTTTATAGAATCATATAGAATATTTAGTGTTAAGTAAAAAAAAGATTCCTGAAAAAAAATAATTTTAAAGAAAAAAAAAGAAAAAAAATTGAGGAAAAAATTTCAATTTTTCTAGCTGTTAAGCTAGTTATTAATGCATTAAAATAGAAGTTTGTGTGTACTGATTTTATATTGCAAATAGTATAAAAAAGTAAGAAAAATAATTGACTAATTATTAGCAAAAAAGGTCTTTTACACAATGTCAAAAAAGTCATTTACTGTTGCAATGCAAACAATGTTATTTATTGTTGCAATATTAGCCTAGATTTGAGAAAATGGGTGCATACTAAATTTTTTTGGTGTGCATTTGTAATTCTTCCATTTTTGTTCAGGTATGCACCTAGCACAATCTGGACCTAGCATGAGATATTGTGTTGGCAGTTATGAATTTGCTTTGTTACCCTAGTGGCAATTATCAAAGTGGTTATTTTTTGTTACCAAAGTGGCTATTACAGAAATGGGTTATATTCATATGGCCCATGTATCTTGGTCTTAGAGAATGACCCCTTAGCACATTTTTGCTAGACCCTTAATGCATGTCTACAAATTTTTAAATCATCCCAACAGGGCATCATATTAGGCTTTTTATTTATCACATATATATTGGCTTTATTTTGACTTTGACTTTATATATTTGTATTATAATATTAAAACCATTAAAAGTACTATAATTCATTTTTAATTTGACAAAAGCTAGCCTGAATATAAGCATACTAGGTTTGAATTGTAATATTTTAATTTTGTAATTTAAAGTAAAAAAAATAATTGCATTAGCTTAAAAATGATTATTTCATTGGCTAAGACAAGTATTATTGTACTTATTAAAAAGATATGATTGTACACTAGCTAAAAAAGACTTTTGCACTATGTCAGAAAAGAATTTGTGAAAGATAAGAAAAAGGTTATTGCACTATATAAGATAATGACTTTATTGTATTAGATAAGAAATATTGCAGTACATAGAGAAAGGACTTTTGCTCTAGATGAAAATGAATATTTCATTATCTAAGATATAGATTATTGCATTGGCTAAAGAAAGGATTATTGCACTACATAAGAAAAATATTACTGCACTTAATAAGTAAAAGATTATTGTACTAGCTAAGGAAAGTGTTACACTAACTTGTTATTTAGGAGGGGTCATTTACTATTTGGGAGAGAGGAGATTCTTTTTATCTAGGGATGTTTACTATATCTTGGGAGTGCTTGCTATTAGGAGGGGGATACTTGTTATCTGGCAAGTGCTTGCTGATATTTGAAAGATACTTATTATCTAGGGAAGGCAGTTCCTATCTGGAGGTATTGCAAGCTATCTAGGGTTGCTTACTTTTAGGGGATATTTGCTCAGGAGAATTGCTGAGATTTCAAGGCTTGCTAGGGGGATTGTTTTGGGGAACAATCAAGGATTGGGGGGAAGTGTCAAGGCAAATAGAATTCATATAAATAATTTTTGTCCCTTATTGAGTGCCTGAAAGAGGGCACTATAGATTGCTAGTCTATCTATTATTTTTATTCCTATTTTTGTTTAGATAAATGTGTATGGTTAGCACTTAAAAGTTTTGAATATATATAATACACTAGATCATATTGAGTGCACATTAGAATATACGATAGGTATATTATATTGGTCAACACACTATAATCTATTTTTTCTTAAAATTGATAACATATTGACAGACAGACATATCAACAAACCATTTTAGTATATGGATAGATATGGCCTTTAGGCTAGAAATTTATATGGATATATATTTGCCTCTCATTGAAAATTTTGTTATACAAAAATGGTTTGGGTTTGATATATAAGTATTTAGTGTAGAACTTGTAAATTTTCATCAAATAAAACTCTAGTAATTTATTTCTAATATGCAGGCATTGGCATCTTGTATGATGATATTTGAGCCTATTTTGAAGATTTGTCTAGTTAAAGTTTTATTTGTCTACTTGTTGTCTTAGTAGTCTAAACTGAATTTCTTACTTTTGCATTATTTAATAATTTCAAGGTTTTAGACCCCATCCTAAATTTTTGGCCATGCCATTGCCACTGCTAATAGAGTAAGTCCAACTATCAAAATGAAAAATGCCTAAAAATACTTTGATCTATCAATACTTCCTAAATATCTTACTGCAGTTAAAGATGATAGAATTGCAATAGAAATCTAAGAAAGCTAATAAGATTTAGAAATACAGTTCTAAGGAATCTTATTATTTTCTGATAAGATGTTGTATAGTACACAAAAATATTGACTGCTCTCATAGGAAAATAATAAGTGCATAAATTTAATTCACTAAATATTGTAGGTTCTCTATCTGCAAGGCATCGTACTAATTTACCTATTGGGCAAAGCCATAGCTCGCATATTCTTTGGCCAGCTTCGTCCAACCGAAGTTGAGCACCTAATCGAGCGGGGCTGGTACGCTATCACTGAGACCTGCTTAGCTTTCGCAGCATTTCGCGACGACTTGTCATTCCGTTTCTTCACCATGTTCACTTTGCTGCTATTCATTAAATGCTTTCACTGGCTAGCAGAGGATCGAGTCGATTTTATGGAGCGCAGTCCGGTTATTACTCGAGTGTTTCACCTGCGAGCTATGGGTGTACTCACCTGCCTGTGCCTGCTCGATGCCGCTTTTATTCGATACGCCTATCGAACCACATTGGCTAGAGGAGCCAGCGTACAATTAGTATTCGGTTTTGAATACGCCATATTGTTTGTGTTCGCTTTGGGCGTCTGGCAAAAGTACATATTGCACGCGATAGATTCGCGCTCCGACGAACCATGGGATCGTAAAGCTATTCTAATGCTTTGGGGCGAGCTGGTCTTGTCTGCCGCAAGCCTGCTATTGTACGCCATGTTCATCTTCATCATGCTACGAGTGCACGCTTTTCCATTGTTCGCTATTCGACCAGCTTATACGGCATTTAGAAGCTTCAAGCTGGCACTAAGCGACATGGTGCTGTCGCGCCGGGCCATCCGAATCATGCAGCAACGCTATCCAGACGCTACAGCCGAGGATTTATCTAGCTCCGATAATGTCTGCATCATCTGTCGCGAAGAGATGCTGCCTGATACTGGCTGTAAAAAATTGCCATGCGGCCATATTTTCCATTCTAATTGCTTGCGATCTTGGTTCCAGCGCCAGCAGACTTGTCCAACTTGTCGGATGGATGTACTTAGAGACAATCAGCAGCAGCAGCAGCAACAGCAGCAGCAGCAACAGCCACCTGCAGCGGCTGCTGCTGCTGCTGCTGCTCCTTCGGCTCCATCGTCAGCTTCGGCTGATTCCCAAGCCGCTGCCGCCGCTGCATCCGGTAGCGCCGCAGCTTCCTCGTCGCCTCCAGCCGCATTTTTCCTACCTTCCGCCGATTTCTCGGCATCGATTCCTGCTGCCCCGGCTCCGCTGCTGACGGACGATTTGAAGCAACTCAGCGAGGCTGAACTTCGCCGAATGGAGGCTTGGAATCGCGAAGCTCTCGAGCGTCGAGTTGAGCACCTGCAGAGAATCTCGGCTCTGCTAGACGCCGCCGTACTGCAGATGGGCCAGTACACCCAGCTAATGGCGCGGATTGGGCCGCCTCCACCGCTTGCTGAGGACAGTCAAGCAGGCGCATCTGCAGCCGCCGCTTCTGCTCCTGCTGCTGGATCAGCTGCTGAGGCCACCGCTAATAGTACTAGCAGTAAGTAGTATAGTGCATGTATCGTAATTTTTACACAACTGTTTCTTATGCGCGTGTAAATCATTTTTCAGTCTGTCGTTCTAAAAATCTGATCTTTTTAATCGTTCTTAAGCGTCAAGCAATGTTAGATTAGGGATAGAACTAGCCAATTCCAACCCCCGTTGGGGCTTTCCGTCAGAACTCCTACCAAAGTTTTCCCACGCAAAAGAAATTCACCCAACTGAACCCCCATCCAAAGAATCCCTCATCCATAAAATCCTTGATGCAAATAATCTCACATGCAAAAAATCCCTCATCCAAAGAATCCCCATACAAAGAACCCCCCATTGACAGAATCCCCGATCCAAAGAATTCTCCATTCAAGGAATCCTCTATCTGTAGAATTCCCTATTTAATGAATCGCCCATCCGTAGAATCTCACATGCAAAGAATACCCATCCTTCCCGTCCCATCCCCATCCCATCCCATCGATAGAATCCCCGATCCGAAGAATTCCCCATTTAAGGAATCCTCCTATCTGAAGAATACCCCGTCCAATGAATCCTTTATTCAAGAAATCCCCATCCACAGAAACCCTCTATCCAAAGAATCGCCCATCCATCCCTATCTAAAGAACCCCCCATCCATCCCTATCCCAAGAATCCTCCTATTCATCCCTATCCAAGGAATTTCCCTATCCATTCCTATTTAAATAATCCCCTTAACCATCCATATAAAAAAAATCCTCCTCTAAAAAGTCCCCCTTCGAAGAATACACATCAGAATAATTCACATCCTTAAATAATCCCCCATCAAAAAAATAATTGGCCAATGAATCCCAGAATCCCTTCATCTAAAGAACCCCCGTTCAAATAACCCCCATCTAAAGAATCTTTCATCTAAAGAATCCCCCATTCAAAAAACCCTCCATCGAAACAATGCCCCACCGAAGAAATTCCCCAATGAATCAATGAATCCAAAGATATCCATTAGAAACATCCCTCATCCAAAGAATCATCAATCCATAGAATTCCCCCAAGACTTAAACATCTCAGCAATTCCCCAAAGCCTCGACACCTCAGAAATTTTCCCCAAGCATTGACATCTAAGCAATTCCGGCGCAAGCCTTGACATGTTACCAATTTCTCCTCGTCCAAAGCCTTGAAATCTCAGAAATTCCCCCAAGTCTTGACATCTCAGAAATTCCCCCAAGCCTTGACATCTCAGAAATTCACCTAAGCCTTGACATCTGAATAATTCTCCTTCCCAAGTCTTGAAATCTCAGGAACTCCCTCTTAAGCCTTGGTATCTCAGCAATTCCCCAATAAGATTTGACATCTCAGCAATTTATCCCTAAGCCTTGACATCTCAGCAAGTCCCTCTTAAGCCTTCATTAATTCCCCAAGGTAGGATTTTATACATGTATCTCAATAATTCCCCCCCTGTAAATCTTAACATCTTAGAATTCTCTTCCGAGCAAGCATCCCCTGATAGAAAGTACCCCCAGCAAGATTAGTGAAGCAGTTTCCTCAGCTAGCCAATTCCAACCCTCGTTGGGGCTTTCCGTCAAAACTCTAACCACAGTTTTCCCACGCAATAAAATTTCACCCAACTGAATCTCCCATACAAAGAACCCCCCCCCCCCATCCAAAGAATACACCACCCATAGAATCCACGATACAAAGAATCCCCCATCCAAAAAACCTCCCATCGATAGAATCACCGATCCGAAGAATTCCCCATTCAAGGAATTCTCCTATCTGAAGAATTTCCCATCCAATGCATTGCCCATCCATAAAATCTCACATGCAAAGAATACCCTTCCAAAGAATCCCTATTTAAAAAATCCCTCATTCACAGAATCCCCATCGAAAGAATCCCCCACCCATCCATATCCAAAGAAACCCCCATCCATTCATATCCAAGGAATCCCCCATCCATCCATATCCAAAGAATCCCCCATCCATCCATATCCAAAGAATCCCCCATCCATCCATATCCAAAGAATCCCCCATCCATTCATATCCAAAGAATCCCCCATCCATCCATATCCAAAGAATCCCCCATCCATTCATATCCAAGGAATCCCCCATCCATCCATATCCAAAGAATCCCCCATCCATTCATATCCAAGGAATCCCCCATCCATCCATATCCAAAGAATCCCCCATCCATTCATATCCAAGGAATCCCCCATCCATCCATATCCAAAGAATCCCCCATCCATTCATATCCAAGGAATCCCCCATCCATCCATATCCAAAGAATCCCCCATCCATTCATATCCAAGGAATCCCCCATCCATTCATATCCAAGGAATCCCCCATCCATTCATATCCAAGGAACCCCCCATCCATTCATATCCAAGGAACCCCCCATCCATTCATATCCAAAGAAACTCCCCATCCATTCATATCCAAAGAAACTCCCCATCCATTCACATCCAAAGAATCCCCAATCCATGCATATCCAAAGAAATCCCTATCCATCCATATCCAAAGAAACCCCCATTTATCCCTATCCAAAGAATCCTCCTATCCATCCCTATCCATTCCTATCTAAAAAATCCCCCTCCAAAGAATCTCCATGAAAATAATCTACGTCCAAATAATCCCCATCCACAGAATCTCCATCCACATTGTCCATTGATTCTCCCATCAAAAGAATAATTGGCCAAAGAATACCCTTATCTAAAAAACTCCGTTCAAAAAATCCACGTCTAAATAATCCCCATCAACAGAATCCCCCATTCAAAGAATCCAAAGAATCTCCCATCCAAATAATCCGCCCATGAATCCCCTCATCTCCTCAAGATATCCATTAGAAGCATCTCTCGTTCAAAGATTCCCCAATCCATAGAATTCCCCCCCCAAGACTTAACATCTCAGCAATTCCCATCAAGCCTTGACACCTCAGAACTTCCCTCCAAGCCTTGACATCTCAGAAATTCCCTCTTAAGCCTTGGCATCTCAGTAATTCCCCCAGTAAGCCTTTATATCTCAGTAATTCCCCCAGTAAGTCTTGACATGTAAGCAATTTCTCCTCGTGCAAAGCCTTGACATCTCAGCAATTCCCTTCACGCCTTGATATCTCAGGAATTCCCTCTTAGCCTTGGCATCTCAGTTTAATAAAAAATTTTGAATACACTACATGAATACTCGTAGCTTCTCTTCTACTGATTTACCTGACGTTTTTTTTAGTTTTCTTTTGCTTAAAAGTAAAAATTAAATTGCTAAAAAGTTGAAAATTAAATTCTTTTAATAAAAAACTTCTACAATCTAAAAATTCGAACCCACGTCGCTGCATTAGCAGGTCAGTCTGTTTACCTCTAGGCTATCTCTCATCGTTTTGAAAACATAAATTGATAACATAAATCGTCGCACTTATAAAATTCAACACTTTCAAAACTCCACGCACAGAGTAAATCACGTGAAGCAGTTATGACAATTTCTCAGGCAGTCTGTATCAGTTTCAATTAAAGTCACCAATATAGTTACACAATCTAAATCTAAATTCAATGGGGCTGGCTGGAATTGTGGAGTTTGCGATATTGGAGAGCGTACAATCAGTAAATAAAGTAAAGTTCATTGGAATCTTCTTTTTAATGATGTGCTTTTAATTTTTCGAATCTAAGCAAAAAATTATATTCCCGAACTCAGCGTTTCAAGTTCTTTCTTGCAATACAAGGCTCTCTTCTGAAAGTGAAAAACTCGAAGCACAAACAACGATTGAACATTCCTGCTATAAAGCATTCAAATTCATAAGGTGTACATTCAGCGCCAGCTACAGTGAGAGGCCTGCAAGTTGATGCATTGAAATTAACAACCAAGCCAGCCCATGAATAATTGAATAGCGACACCCGCCCCTCAATTAAAATGTGTTGCGCAACCTTTCAACGCTTGTAGCTCTCCACGCGAGTGTGGAGAACCAATGCTATAGTTGGCACTGAGTTATGATGCAATACAATTCCATCGGCAGTCAGACTGCTTCTCAATCGGAAAGAACTGTTTGAACTTTAAAAAACAGGGAGAAAATCGAGTTTTTCGAATATTTAAGCCCGAAAAAATGAAGCAATTTCTTAGCAAAATTTTGTGTACCAGCGCACCATCAATACGCATCGAATGCAGAAAACCCCACGATATTCCGACTATGTAGAGTCAAGTTAAGCAAAGGTTCCTATAGGTACATAGTTTTGATTTTTAGTATATTGGAAGCATCCAGAATTTTTATTATACCCCCCCCCCCTTAATTGGTTACGCAAGTTAAATAAATCGAGTTTTTCGAATATTTAAGCCCGAAAAAATGAAGCAATTTCTTAGCAAAATTTTGTGTACCAGCGCACCATCAATACGCATCGAATGCAGAAAACCCCACGATATTCCGACTATGTAGAGTCAAGTTAAGCAAAGGTTCCTATAGGTACATAGTTTTGATTTTTAGTATATTGGAAGCATCCAGAATTTTTATTATACCCCCCCCCCTTAATTGGTTACGCAAGTTAAATAGAGTAATTATCTGGGCAGTGGGGCAAAGTGAATTTTCTTATCAGTTGGCTCTGGCGCAATCATTAAAATTGGCTGTGAAGTTTCTCGCTGCGCGCAGGCTGATAAAAAAATACACTAAAAAGGCCATTTAAAACAGTTTTTCGAATATTTAATCCCCTTAGCATTGAGCTAGAGCTTAATAAAATTACATGTACCGTCCCGGGCACATTTGACATCTTTTGGCGAAGAAACGGAGAAAATCGGTTGAGCCTTTTGGGAGATAACCTGTTACATACCCACAGACAGACAGGGCCGGTGGAGGGGGGGTTGCTACTTTAGATATATTATTAGATTAGATTAGAAGATTAGAAGATTAGAAGATTAGAAGATTAGAAGATTAGAAGATAGAAGATTAGAAGATTAGAAGATTAGAAGATTAGATTAGATTAGATTAGATTAGATTAGATTGCTGGGATGCCAATGCTCAAGGGGAGTTGCTGGGATCCCCAGGCCAATGTGGAGTTTTTAATGCCAAGGCTCAAAGGCCGTGCTGATATCTTAGGCTAGAATAGCTGGGTTTCAGGGCTGATGCTTAAGTTTTTTTCTTAGGGAAACTGATATAAGTGACGGTAAAATGCTATGTACATTATGCATAGGGCAAATAATGCTAGTCCTTCTTTTAAATTAAGTTGACTTTGAGTTCTTAGACTCTGGGGGGTTCACAAGCTCAAAATTTCACGTCGAAAGCACCTTCCTTCGCAAACTCGAAACTTCACAAGGTCGAAAGTTCACGTCAACAACTCCTTAGTCCATCGCAAGGGATGTCATATTACATATGGCAAACATGGGGGGGGGGCTTCATTAGACCAAAATTTCACAACGCCGAAGACTACTGCATAATCCTTGTTATATTAAGTTTTCTACGATGTGAAATTTCGTTCTTATAAAGTTTTGAGCTTGTGAAAGCGCCCCGGTCACTTGCCATTGATCTATCCATAATCCTCATTTAAGTTCAAACTGACACGATTCTCAAACCGACAACTTATCCAATTTACTAACAACAGGCTCCACGAAACCGGCTGTAAAGTCTGAGAATTGGTCACCCGAGCCAGCCGCTAGCCAGCCAGCGTCAACCGCGAAGCCGGAGTCGCCGTCAGTTGTCGACGACAAGCCAGACCTAACTGGCTCAGGGTCGGCTTCCTCCGCCACCGCGCCCGACCAGTCGGAGATTAGGCGGCGTCGGCTGCTTCATTTGTCGTCTCGCGACGGATTGAAAGCTGAGGATGAGGATTCGCTTGATTGATTGGTTGTTCGAATATTGTACCGCAGGTGTCCCCAATCTAAATGTGAGACTAAAAGCATAGGAAAAAAGGTATCATCTATAATTACGAGTCAGTTTAATCTACGCGTTTTTTCAGGCTCAAAATGGCAATGACTAATTGGGTGACAAGGTACTGACTCATCAAAGTAAGCAGCAATACAGTTTACTGTCTTTTACCCATAAAGTTCCTGTGGACAAAAATCATCTATCATAGTTAAGAATCATGCGGATATCCTGCTTTTCTTCTGAGTTTATTATCTGTTGCGTTTTTCTCTGCTTTCAGATGGAATTGAAAAACTGTCATAGAGATAACGTAATGCCATGTCTAAGTCTGCTTAAAGTTAGTAGGATATCTATATTAAAACCCGTTATTAATCTACTATATTGCCTGATTTGTGTACAAGTCATATTTTATTTAGACTTGTACATAATTGCTATCATCGATTTTGTTATCTAAATCTTAATCCTTCCTTATAATTCATATCTAGTCTAGTAGGCCTTTTTGACTATGAGAAAAGAAATATACGCCTTGAATGTACGCCTCTTTTGTTAGTTTTTGTCTTCTATCTGTATATTTAACCTATCCTTGCCCTGATGCTGACAGGTGCGCTTTGAGTGCTGATTCTGTTTAAATATTGTGGAGCTTTCATCCTCTCCCAGATGCACGAATCATTGGGTTTCATTTTGTGTTTTATTAATTATTAATCAAGCACTCATTGTGTGCCAAAGAAATCGCTTCAAACCTCGATAATAAACTGAATCCTGTTTATTATCCCCGAAACCTTGTCACACCGGTTGTAACTGGCCATCGTTTTTGCGGTTGCAATTACTAAACAAATGAATGTTAATGTTATTACAGATGTCTGTTTGCATTCAACACCATTATGCGTTAATATATGCTGTAGCTTGTCAACTAGATACAATATATAATAGATTTAGTTTGTTGCTTATTTGCCTTAAAGTGCACTGTGCATTGATCACCATTTTTGTTGAACCTTGTGAATACACACAAAACACACTAGCAGTGATCAGGTTGCTGTTGTTTGTGACTTAATTATCCAACAACTAATCCTTTAATTTACATAACCTTTCCACTAATTCTGTTGTCAATAGCCGCGCTCAATATATTGTATTAAAAGGTGTGTACCTTGTTTTGTCTACAGAATCAAGTAGCCAAACAACCTTAATAAATATGGATAGACATGGGCGAAACGATTTTCTTTTTAGTAAATGCACTTGTTGGCCTAGTTTATCTGGTAGCTTCTTCTTTACCGATATGTTCATCTTGTGCATCGATGGAAGTGTTCAAATAAAATAACCGGATTGATTTTTGTGGTAACTGTTTTGGTGAAGTTTATTCCTTCAGTTCATCATCACTGTATTCTTCTTGACTTTGTCATTTTTATTGTCTTAACTAGCGGTAAAATTGACACCTTGCCAACAATCTGATAGATTGATTCTACGGCTGATTTGACACCGTACTGTCCGTATTAAAGTCACACCAACTAGGATAATCCAACAAATATCTAATTCAGAAATCTGAATGAACTTAAGAATCCAAATAATAGATAGATTAAAACAAGTGAACCCCGTCGAAGAGAATAATATTCCAAAGGGTATACCTATACTAGATTCCAGCCCAGTAAAGACTTTAATACAGCCCTAGAAGCAGCCGATTTTTACAGCTATTAGGATGAGTTGTTTGTTGCGTATCCTGCACTCATAGAATAATTTTTATTCGTTAACCATTGTAGCAAATATAGTCATGTCTCTATCTGGAAAGGTCTGTCTAGTCACAGGCGCCACTCGCGGTATCGGCAAAGGCATCGCCCTGCAGCTGGGCGAGGCCGGTGCCACGGTGTACATCACTGGCCGAACGATGGACCCGAAGCCAGGTGCTGCAGTTGGCGGTAGCATCAAAGAAACCATTGCAGAGATCGAAGCCAGAGGCGGTCGAGCTATTGGTGTTCAATGCGATCACAAGAAGGACGAGGATGTTAAGCGGTTGTTTGAGCAGATTCAGCAAGAGCAAAATGGTCGTCTGGACTTGCTGGTTAACAATGCTTATTCGGCTGTGTCTTACATTTTTGAATCGATAGGCAAGAAGTTCTGGGAGCTGGACGTGTCAGCTTGGGACGAGGTGAACAATGTAGGCTTGCGCAATCACTACATCTGCTCTGTGTACGCCTCTCGCATGATGGTAGAGCGGGGCACGGGTCTTATTGTTAACATCTCCTCAGCTGGCGGATTGCGCTACCTGTTCAACGTCCCCTACGGTGTAGGAAAGGCGGCTGTAGATCGTCTGGCAGGCGACATGGCCGTTGAGTTGAAGTCCCGAGGCGTGGCCGCCGTCAGTCTGTGGCCCGGCGCCGTTCAAACCGAAGAGATCATGTCTAATCTGTCAAATATGCCGCCGCAGCAGCGTCGAGTGTTTGAGCAAGGCGAGACTGTTGAGTTTGCTGGAAAAGCCATTGTTGCATTGGCTTCTACACCTGTGAGCAGCTTGTTAAAGGACAAGACTGGCCGAGTGCTGCTGACTGGCGACCTTGCCGACGAGTACTGCCTGCGCGACGCTGGCAATCGTCAGGTGCTCAGCATGCGCTCGCTAAAATTCATGCTATCCCACGCGGGCTATTCGTGGCTGGCCGGTTTTGTACCAACCTTTGTGAAAGTGCCGCGGTTCTGTCTGGCTCTGTTTGGAAGCCGGTTCTAGTTACTAATCTCTAAGCCGACTCCATTTACTTACTTGTCTGTCTGATTCAACTAGTTGAAATTGATTAAACTCTGATTTAAATTTATTTTTAAAGGTAAAAGTTGGTTTCGCAAATGCGCCTCGTATAGGTATTCTTATTTTACACTGATTGTATCTGTTGATACGAAGTAAATTTATCTAACGCACTTCATCCCCTCTCAAGATTTAGCCATCTCAAGTTATTATTCAAAACGTAACTAGTTTGTACGCTCGATAACAGAAGTGCAAGAGTAACAATCAGTTACTTTAATAAAAATTATAATTACTCCGCTGATATATGCATAGTTGCGTCTCTTAGATAAATGCTTATTTGCTGTTTTAAAATTCGACTCTACGAGTACAACTAAAGCGTTCGCTTGATTGATGTATTTTCCGCTCATTTTTGAGGCACTTGCGTGTGAAGTTTTATTAAATTTATCGTAAATAAATTATGTAACAATATACTTGTACCGGTGCGGTCTAGATTCATCCCTACTTTGGTAGCGTTATTGTATTCTTTAGCTTGTTGGTTAATTTCTGTTATATAAATAGGCTGCATCTACCAAATTATTTTTACGTTTGATTACATTTATCACTAATTTGAAAGAATCACTTTTCTTCTTGCATGCCAAAGGCAAACCAAACAGGTTTCATCATGTCACTCTCTGGCAAGGTTTGTCTAGTCACGGGCGCCACTCGCGGCATTGGCAAAGGCATCGCTATCCAATTGGGTCAAGCCGGAGCTATTGTCTACGTCACTGGCAGGACGCTTGAGCCAGTGAACTCTGTCAAAGCTGATGGCGATGTCGCCGCAATTGGCGGCAGCATTAAAGAAACAGTGGCAGAGATCAAAGCCAGAGGCGGCCAAGCTATTGGCGTTCAATGCGATCACAGAAATGACGAGGATGTGAAGCAACTATTTGAGCAGATTGAACGAGAACAGAATGGTCGTCTTGACTTGCTGGTTAACAATGCATTTTCAGCGGCGCGTGCAATTGCTGAAAACAGGGGCAAAATGTTCTGGGAAATGTCGCCGGATATGTGGGACGAAGTGAACAATGTAGGCTTGCGCAATCACTACATCTGCTCTGTGTACGCTTCTCGCATGATGGTCGAGCGAGGCACTGGACTGATCATTAACGTGTCTTCCGGCGGCGGATTGAGCTACCTGTTTAACGTGCCATACGGTGTGGGCAAGGCCGCTTTTGATCGCATGGCTGCGGACATGTCTGTGAGTACTTGAGTAGCTAAAACTGCATTATAGATTACTGCTGGACTAGCAGAAAGCGACTTGAGGAGTAGATTGAGACATTACCTTAGTAGTAGATTGGGGCTAAAGGAGTAAGTGGGCCTGGAGGAAACTTACAAGAATCTGGCGGTCAGGATAAATTCAGTCATATTCCGTAACGGCTCCCTTGAAATACCCAACAGATTGAGCTGAAGTCTCGCGGCGTAGCCGTCATCAGCCTATGGCCAGGCGCAGTCCAAACCGAGGAGGCCCTAGCCGTAGTGGCGGCAGCCGACGCCGATCCAAGCCGAGTGACTCGACCTATTGATCGACGCATGCTAGAACTATTCCGTAGAGGGGAAACAACAGATTTTGTTGGAAAAGCCGTGACAGCATTGGCTGCCCAGCCTGTGTCCAGTTTGTTAGCTAGCAAGACAGGCAGAGTACTGCTCACTGCCGAGCTAGCCAGCGAATACGGCTTCTCAGATGTTGACGGTCGGACTATTGTCAGCATGAGATCGGCAGCTTTCCTGTTGGAATTTTATGGATTTAGTCGACTGTCCGGTCTGATTCCTGCGTGCATCAAAGTGCCATTTTGGTTGGTGTCTGCCGCAACTAGCAAGTTTTAACAAAGTTGAGAAGTGGATTTCTCTATTTATATTAATCTGCTGGTTTAGCCGAGATTAGAGCAAATTTAATTCATTTAAATATAGTTGAATTTTGCGATTTGCTTTTTTATTTTACCGATTTTCATCATTTCTAATAATTTGTCTTTAATTCATTTCAATTAAGTAATAAATTACTCAAAGCTGGCCATTATAAGTTGTAGGTTTCTTTTCCTCTATTCATTCATAACCCACGTAGCTGATTTAGCCTGATTACTAACTAGTTCCTCGGAGCTGGTAACTTTCCTTCTACCTTCTCCAGTTTTATACATGTCGATCTAGTCTTCGTTGCCTCCTTCCTTTTTGGAGTTGTCTATTTACTCTTAAGTATTCTAGGTTTTAGTCCTTTAGATTGGTCTCAAAATGATATCAATATTGTTTTCAATACCACTACTACTGATTTAAAAAGCTAATTGAATTTTGAAAAGAATTCAACAGCAACAACTTCATAAAATGATGCTAAAATTTCAGGCTCAAGTTGGACAAAAGCTGCCCCTCATGGGCCTCATCTGTCTAGTTACGGGTGCCACTCGCGGCATCGGCAAAGGCATCGCCCTGCAGCTGGGCGAGGCCGGTGCCACGGTGTACATCACTGGCCGAACGATGGACCCGAAGCCAGGTGCTGCAGTTGGCGGTAGCATCAAAGAAACCATTGCAGAGATTGAAGCCAGAGGCGGTCGAGCTATTGGTGTTCAATGCGATCACAAGAGGGACGAGGATGTTAAGCGGTTGTTTGAGCAGATTCAGCAAGAGCAAAATGGTCGTCTGGACTTGCTGGTTAACAATGCTTATTCGGCGGTTCGCTTAATCTCCGAATCTATGGGCAAAAAGTTCTGGGAGTTAGATGTCTCAGCTTGGGACGAGGTGAACAATGTAGGCTTGCGCAATCACTACATCTGCTCTGTGTACGCTTCTCGCATGATGGTAGAGCGGGGCACGGGTCTTATCGTTAACCTATCCTCACCTGGTGGTCTTCGCTACCTGTTCAACGTGCCCTACGGTGTGGGAAAAGCTGCCCTGGATCGCATGGCAGGCGACTTCGCGGTGGAGCTGAAGCCTCGGGGCATTGCCGCTATCAGCCTTTGGCCCGGCGCCGTTCAAACCGAAGAGATCATGTCTGATTTATCTAAAATGCCGCCTCGTCAACGTCGCATGTTTGAGCAAGGCGAGACTGTCGAGTTCGCTGGAAAAGCCATTGTTGCATTGGCTTCTACACCTGTGAGCAGCTTGTTAAAGGACAAGACTGGCCGAGTGCTGCTGACTGGCGACCTTGCCGACGAGTACGGCCTGCGCGACGCTGGCGGCCGTCAGATTCAATCCATGCGATCTATTCGGTTCATGCTGGAACAGGCAGGCTTTCTACGACTGGCTCGTCTTGTGCCCACCTTTGTGAAAGTGCCGCGCTTTTTTCTAGCCATAATGGGCAGTAAGTTTTAGTTTGCGTGTTTCAATCGTTGAAGGCGTTAACTAAACTTTTTGAAGCCGTGTTAGACTCTTAGCCTGATTAATTGATGTCATCTTTTTTCTTGCCTTGATTTTTATTTCTAGCGCTTGATTTTGCTTAGTTTTTTATTTAATCAACAGTATTTTCAAGTGAAGCAACATTGGTGCGCAGCTTAGATTGAAATTAGATTAGGATAAGTTGAGCTTTGTTATTGCTAGCGTTGTCGTTTACTAGGTAGGTAGGCTTTTACTTTAAGCTAATAATGATTATAACGGTTTATGCCATCTGCTCCCTGGCTAGAGTTTTGCTATTTTAAATGGATCATCTTATTACTTCTCTCCTTACCCCTCTCGTCTGACCCCTTTACTTTACGACCAACCATGCCACTTCACTGGTTGGGGTCTGTTCTTATTTTCTTATCTGTCTCCTTCGTTCTTATTGGCTGTCAAGTGTGGGCTTTCCGATTATTTTTCGTGAACTGGGGTAGCGCTCTTGTGTTTAATCGATATTCTAGCCCACCTCACGCCTCCCCTAGTACAGTCTGGTACCCTTTCCTTATTTCGTTATCTGGCTGTCTATTTAGTGTAAAAATCTAGGAAAGGATTTGTGCCCTTACGGTTGCGTCTTTATAAACCTCACTCAGATTAAAGAATCCAAGACCCGTCGTGTCTATGTACTTTACATTTCTGTACATTTGTACTTACTGTACATTTCGCCGAAATTAATTTCATAGCCATCTGGACATTGGACTATGGACAACTACACTAATGCAAATGTGATTTAGATGTCTACTATGGCTTAAAAAATAAAGTATTGTATTAGTAATATTGCGCGAGTATTTACCTACCATAGCCTTTTTGCAGCTTAATTTCGTTAGCTTACCAGCATTACGAGCGTAGTTTTAACTCATTCAATTCAGAAGTCAATGCAATAAAACCACTTATTTATTTCACCAGAAAAGCCACTAGAAACGATTTCAATCGGCATTTTTGTATTTCACAACCCTACTATATATATATACCACTGGCTATAGACTTTTTACCATAGACTATGTAGAAGGAAGAATTCTTAATTTTAACTTTATTTTTCAAGCCATAACATCTAAATCACATTTATATTAGTGTATTTGTCCATGGTTTGATGTCCAGATGGTTGTGAAATTAATTTCGGCGAAACGAGAATCGGCAAAATGAGAATGTCGGCGAAACGAGAATCGGCAGAATAAGATTCGGCGAAACGAGAATCGGCGAAATGAGAGGTACCCGTCGTGTCTGTCACTTGTTTGTCTATTAATCGTAACGATTGTCCTTTATTCCAAAAAAGAATCAAATTATTCGTCTACAAATAAAAGAGTTGACAATAAATAAGCTTTTCGTGTACACTCATCCCATTGATAAAAGTAAATTAAAATTTAAACTTCAACTTAAACAAGATCCTCGATAAAATCAACTTATCATTTAGCAAAAAAATTTTTAGGTTTAGAAATCGCAGTAGTTTCTGATTTTTTAGCTCCGCATCTTTTTTATTATTCTCACTTTTCTTAGTTTTACCATCTGTTGAAACAAAAAAATCACGGATTTTAATTATACAAGTATTCGACGCAAGGATGAATATGTGCCAATATTAGTCAAATTCGTCAAAAGGCTTCTATTCTTCATTGATTGTTTGATTGATTGATTGATTGATTCTTCATTCTTCATTGATTGTTTAAGTGACTGAGCTAATAAAAGGCCTTTTCCATTTTATAATTGCTCATATTGTATGTATAAAATTTACAATTTACAGTATCAAGACTATTCGTGTTCTTTATATTTTCCAAATTTTTATATTTTTTAAAAAAATATACGTATTCAGTTCTACTTTCAGGCTCGAGTAGCAAGTCGATATTTTCTTTTTGATTTTATGTGCTTGCCTTCATTTGCTTTTTTAAAGGATAGAAATATAGATTTTAGCAACAAATATGATCATAAAGATATCCAGTCAGCTGTCCATGTTCACATACTAAGCATACGAACCCAATCAATTGTTATACCGCAGGCGCCCCAATTGGAGCCCACGTCGGCCTCTAACTCTGTCCTGCCGAACAGGCCGGAGCAGACGCAATCACCGCAAACACCACCGACTCCAGATTGGTTACGATCAGGGCAATCATCGGCTCAATTGATGCAATCAGCTGGCCAAAGGTCGCAGACGATGCGCTATCAAAACCGTCCTAGTCAAATTTTGACTGCCAACGAAAATGAAATACTGTTTAGCTTACTTGGCGATCGTTGTACAGCCTTAGCAACCACAGTTTGTAGATTGTTCTTCAGTAAACATGGCCGCTGGAAGCTAAAGTGCACTGCGTCCTCTCTTTTGTTCGCGACGCTAATCGACGCTCATTTTTTTTACGTTTCTACATATAATGAGCGCAGCTTGATTTTTGAACAGGAAATCTATCAGGGCATGGAATACGAACGTGTGGACCCAACTTTGTACCAGTTTGAAGCCGACGATAAAGTTGTGGCTGTAAACTTTATGGAAAGCGAAATTGGACGAGCTGAAGCTGAAGAAATAGCCAATCATCTTAATCACCAAGTTACGCGAATGGGTCTTCGCGAGGATATTCCGGAGCCTCTGTCGAGCCCATCAGCGGACAGCTCAGAAGGCAAAAACGGTAAAAAGAAGAAAAAAGGCAAGGAAAGCGCTGAGAAGCCTCCAAAAATTAAAACTGGCGCCCGACTGAAGGCATTCTTCAAGCGGCACAAGCCAGGCAGGAGCAAGGACCGGGATAAGACTGTCGAAGGCGCCGGCAAAAGCAAGAAAATCCGCCCCGAGGATATTAGCGGTCCAACTGATTCGCGTCACGTCTTACACGTTGGGTACAACGATGCTCAAAACAAAGACGCCAAGTACGAGCTGGACATCGCTAAGGATCCCGCGTTGAGGTTCCTGCTTGGAAAACTTGGCTACGATTTAGATAAGACTGCGCAGTCAAGTTATGGCAGGGAGCAAATCGCAAAAGTTGTGAACAGCATAGGCGGTATGGAGCAGGTGTACGCAGCTGCCGCTTCCCAAGGCTTTGATTCTCCGATGACACCTGTGTCCCAGATGAGCGCCCGTTCTCCAGCGTCCGAGAGCTTCTATGAGACTACACCACCTGTTCTGCGCGTGCACACAGACAGACAAGAAAGTCCAATTCACAGCACTCCGAGTCGAGGGAATGACACAACGGCTTCTGCACCTGGCAGTCCTGAAAGCAGTGAAAAACTGAAGATGAGCGCCCGTTCTCCAGGGTCCGATAGCTACTGTTTGAATACACCTGCTGTTCCGAGCGTTCACGCACAGACACCCGAAAGTCCAAGTAAAAGCTTTTTGAGTCGAGTGAATGACACAAAGGCTTCACCTGGCAGTCCTGACAACAGTGAAAGCAGTCCGTTTGGCCAATCCAATGATCCATTGAATGCGGCCTTGCGGGCCTTCAAGCATGACAAGTTGAAGAATGTCAAAAAGACGAACGCTACTCCGACAGGAGAGATACCTCCCGCTCCGCCGCCGCCTCCTCCGCCTCCTCCACCGCCTCCGCCCTTCGGCGCCAAGAAATCTGGTGGTAACATCCCACCTGCTCCGCCGCCTCCTCCGCCCCCTCCTCCCCCGCCTCCGCCCTTTGGCGCCAAGAAATCTGGTGGTAACATCCCGCCTGCTCCGCCGCCTCCTCCACCCCCTCCACCACCGCCTCCGCCCTTTGGTGCCAAGACAT
This sequence comes from Macrostomum lignano, assembly GCA_002269645.1. Classification (NCBI taxonomy): domain Eukaryota; kingdom Metazoa; phylum Platyhelminthes; family Macrostomidae; genus Macrostomum; species Macrostomum lignano. The sequence goes on from NIVC01000655.1 coordinate 243,072, forward strand.
CTGGTGGTAACATCCCACCTGCTCCGCCGCCGCCTCCGCCCCCTCCCCCGCCTCCGCCCATCGTCATCAAGAAAGGTGGCGGAAACATCCCACCTGCTCCGCCGGCACCGCCCGGACCTAATCTTCCCCCCGGCGCAGTGGCCATGCCAGGCATTGGTGGCGGCGGCTTGACTGCTGAGACGATGCAGCTTGGCAGAGCGAAATTGAATCCGGTTGGCAATCGCAATCTTCCTGAACGGAAGGTAGAAAAGAACCCTGCTACTAATCATGACTGCGTTGTGAATGAAATAAAAGGTGCTTTTGTCAACGCGAAGGGCAGTTCCAGTCCCGATGTGGACGAATTTAAAAAGGATGACGAAAGCGATTCTGGGGTCGACAATAGTCCAATCTGTTATAAGAACGTGTTCAAGACGATAAACCAGGGCAAAGGGCCACGCGCCGTTCCGCCTAAGCCAACGACCGCAGAGCCTGACAAAAATGATATTGTGAATGCCTTGAGCAAAGCTTTAGACGAAATAAATAAGGCTCAACATGGCAGTGACGACTCTGATGATGATGATGAAGAAGACAGCGAATGGGATGACTGATTCCGACTTTCCTTTCCGTATTTAAATTAACCGTCAATTGGCAGACAGAAACACGCACTTTGAGCAAGTTCTGTGACACAAATCGTAAATGCAATGCCAGCTATTCTGCGACGAGTCTTGACTTTTGATGCCGTCTTGTTGGTCTAATTTGAAAAAAAACAAGTTTCTGTTATGTTTGAAACACGCCGCGCGAATAACTTCTGTTAAATAAAAATTTTCCCACTGCATTTTCGTTATCAAAAACTGCATTTGTTTTTGCCGTCGATTTTAGTTTAGTTGATTCATTCCGATAAGTTTGATCAGCTGATAAACTTATTTGTCTGATGCATGCTGCATGCATATCGCATTTTGTTTTTCTTTTAATGAACTCGATATGGCTTTCATTTTACCCGATTTTGCTCGGGTTTGCTCTTGGGGGCAAGTTTTTGTGTTTACTACTACGAGTATTTGATAAAAAAAAAAGAGCTATTTTGATTTTAGTTTAAAGAATATCATTGTCTTTGGTTTTATTTATTTTATTATTTTTCGTTTTTCTCTAGTGTCGCTACTTATGTTTATGTCGTTCCAGAAGCTTAAAATAGTCAATTCCGCTTGCTCACAATTTAAATGAATTCGACTGTGGCAATTATCAAGCTTCTGAAAGTTATCCTTCTGTTCTTATCTCTGCTCTGTTTCGCTGAGCGCCTGCTCTTTGCATTCTTCATCAATTTAAAAAACCTTTCAAGTTAGTTTGCCTAACATAACATCATTTATCACCTCACTTCAACCGTTTTCACTTTTTGTCATTCTGACACGTATCAGACACAAAGAATGGGTCAGTGTCACTGTTAAGTCTAAATAAATGATGTTAGACGCTAACTATATTAAAGAGACTGGTACTCTAGACTTCTACACTTCGCATGTTTCAATAATCTGATGCATTTTCGTTGCAGCTAATTCGATTAACTTCAAACCACTTTATTCAAAATGGGTGCCGGAGTCAAAGGTAAGTCTTGAATTTGACTTTGAAACTTGATTAGATTAACAATTGAAACATTGATTAGTAAATAATCTACTATTCATTCGATTTTACAGGTATCATTCTACTGTCATTTTCCGCCTCGGTCGGTCTTACCTTTCTATTGTTGGCTTGCGCACTGCCTCAGTATGGGTGAGATTTGTTTGTTTAACTAATTGATTGTACTTTTACTGCTCGTTTTACTGCATTGGACCTGTTTACTATATGATTTATATCCATTGAGTAGTGTGAGGTGGACAGTCAGGCTGAGAAAATGCGTTTATTTTATTCAAAAAGCACTCGAGATTACGCAAATCAAAGTTTATCTGCTCGGATTTCTGTCTTTTTTGACTGTCCATTTCATAGCCTATGGCTAAAATTTGTCAGACAGAACCACAGATACCAAAATAACGAGATGGGCCACTCAGGCATATATAATATACTTAGTAAAACAGCTTTCTACTTTCAGTTCAGTAGCAAAGAAGAATGCATAGCTATTTTATAAAAAAAGGCAGCTGAAATCACTTTGATAAGTTTAGAAGCCCAAGCTTGCAGGCGTAAACAACTTGCTAATTGGTTCAGCAATGATGTACATTGGCCAGTGCACTGAAATGTACATGGCCGCTTTAGGCTGGAATTTCCAAGAAAGGCAGTTAAAATTGGGGCGGGCGGGGCGGGGGTAGATTGAAAGAAAAGCGCGGTTGGAGGTTTAATTGGGGCGGGGTGAAAGCCAATAAATGAACCTTATCTTTAAAGCTTCCGTTTAAATTGCTACTGAACAGTACTGAAAGTAGCTTACACGCAAATGTGCTGAGTGGCCTATCTAATTATTCTAGAATCTGTGGACAGAACGAAACCATGGCGTCTGCGACATGTAAAACCTTGATATAAATATCCGTAATGTCCTTACTAAACTAGACGATAGGGATATTGAAAAGTTGGCTAAGCAGAGTTTCGAGCAACGATTTGTACTTTCGATAAGGAGCCCATCAATAAATTATTTTAATTGCAGTGTTATATGCATTTATGCTTTCCTTCTGGTCTAAAGCAACGAGAATATTTATGAAATAACGGTTAAAAATCAGGAGTATAATGTAGAAAACAGGAAATGAAAAAAATTTCCGCAGACACTGATTGCGCCGTCTTACACATCGCCCACGCAACCCTCCAATCCGTTAGAATGTGGTGGCCAATGTTTGTGCTAATTTTCTACCTGTTGGCTCCGGTGCCCTACCTGTTAGCCAAGCGCATTTCGGACTCGACATCAACGTCTGGCGTCGCCTGGGAGACCGCAATATTTCTCACCTCGGTCCTGGTGGTGTCGGCCTACGGCTTGCCCATAGTGCTGGCCCACACTCCAATTGGTAAACCGGCTATCCAATGGGGCGCTTGCGCTCTCGTACTGTCCGGCAATACCGTCATGTTTCTCACTATTCTGGGATTCTTTCTAGTATTCCGCGACAATGACGGATTCTCTTATTCGGCTTGGTGATGCTGTAACTGATACTAATACCTAAGATTTTGTACTTTTTGCCTCATATCTATTCTCTTTTATGTTGTGCAACCGGTTTTTCGCTTGCACTAAAACGTATATCTTACCTGAAATTCTTGGAGCCAAATACTTTTCTGAGCTCACTAAAACTCATCCCTGAGTTCACATGATTGGTCTATACCACCATGGACATCCTGAACACACCATGGACATCCTGAACCCACCATGGACATCCTGAACCCACCATGGACATCCTGAACACACTATGGACATCCTAAACCCACCAAAAACATCCTGAGCCCACCATGGACATTGTGAACCAACCATGTACATCCCGAACCAACCATAGACATCCTGAACCCACCATAGACATCCTGAGCCCATCATGGACATCCTAAGCACCCCATGGACATCCTGAACCCACTATGGACATCCGAAACATATCATAGACATCCTGAACCCACCATGAACATTCTGAATCGAACATGGACATCCTGAACCCACCATGGACATTCTGAACCCAACATGGACATCCTGAACCCACTATGGACAACCTGAAGTCCTGAACCCACTATAGGCATTCTTAGTCCATCATAAGCATCATTGAAGCCACCTTAAGGACTTGAACCTATCGTGGGAATTCTAGGCTCGCTTCAAGTTTTTGATTATCTAACCTCGTAGCTGTTTTTTATTTCAACTTCAGTTTCAACACTGCTTCTCTGACAGATTGTACGAGAATCGCGCTTTAAAAATTCTCATCTGTTACAGTTATTTCTATTTTTGTACATTGTTTTTATATGGCTTCACATGTATTAGCTGTTAGATTTGCGCTGTGTAATTGTGATTATTCAGTGCTGTAAAATTTCATTGTACCAAAAAGATTGTATACTATTCACAAAATAAAAATTATGAAAAAACCACGCGTTTAAATTCGCCGCTTCAAGCATATAGGAATGGATGCATTGACGTAAGTTGTTTGTTTATCCGTTCGAATTATAATTGTTTAAGTTTGTGTTTCGTTTTAGTTAATTTTTGCTTTATTTCCAATCATTAATCAAATGGCCTGCTTTTCGATTTTTAGGCTCTAAGCTTAACCTTTTCAAACTCGGATGCCACATTTAAATGTTGATAACTTTAAAGCTGTACACGTGTTAAAGTTTAAAAAAATCAAGCTTGCTTGAGAACTTGAGCTTGAGATGAACCATGTTAATGAAGTTTTAAGTTTCCCAGTTAAATTTGTGCCATGTTCAAAGCACAAAATGGAATTGGAATGCTCTTTGTCAGGAATTTAGTCATAATCATCTGAGCAGTGTTGCACAGCGTTGTTAAAAACAGTAAATTTCACTAGGGGCAAAAACGTTATAGTGTTGAAATAAAAAATAATAAATTTCTAACAGAACACTTCGTTAAAAATGGAAAAACTAGAGCTCTCCCTCCCCTGTTGCAGCCAACAATCGCTTGCGCCAGACACCCATGCAGTGCGCACCAAGGTACATCTACCAAGTGTGCCAGTAGCATTACTGCTAGTAGTATATACTTATTTAAGTATATTGTGATTGCACAATTGATCTGAAATTTAAAATAACAGCTTTCTAAGAAAGCTAAGCCGATGATGTCTAAAATAACTGTCGTCAGTGGGACGACGAAGTGTGAAAAATCTTGTAGAAAATCTAGAAAAAGAAGTAACAAGGTAATGAAAGGCGACAAAGAGTTTCGCATAATTGCTATTTCCTTACCTAAAAAATTAACGATGGTCCGGGGTTGATTATTCTAAAAAAAGCATCAACTCTTATTAACGGAAACGTGTCCAACACTGCAGCTGAACACATTGGCTCACCAAACCTGCAGAGGTTGCGAGTAAAAATCACGGCTATATTACACTACGAACGGGCGTCCTACGTTTATTCTCTATACGTTTTATGCGAGTTTTTATTAAAATATTTAGGATTTTTTCATCAGTAAATTTTACATAAATTAAAATAAAGTAAAATACATTTTAACAAATTGGCGCATTTCAGTCGTGCGTCGTCAACACAATGCCAGAAGCAGCTACGATACGGCCTGGCACGCACTATATGGTTCATCCAGTGACTTTATATTTACGAGCTACATTTATTAATGTCTGACGACTTGTTCTTTTTCTTATATTACTGTTTTCAATTAGTCCAATTTAAATGTAGAAATTTCCTAATTGTCCAAGCGCATGGTTCTGTAGCTCCGTGAAGGCTAACTTTGTTTACAACTATAAAATTCCACGATATTTGACTGCCAGCCTGCCTTTTTGTATGCTTTTACAGTGTAACCAAGATTGCACGCTAAGATTCCCCCTTACAGGCATGCCAATGGTTAGTGTTGCATTTACCTACACTGGCAGTCTAATGACCAAAGCGCATCTCATCGACACTGAAGCCTTCTACGGCAATTTGGATCTGCTTCTGTTTTCCTAGCCAAACCCCTCACCAGCTTCAAGTCTAGTCACCCAGTCGAACAACTTCGCACCTCAGCCCGCCCTATTGCACACTGTCTGTTTAAATCAGAATAAATTTATTGCACTAGTACCAATCCTTTACCGCTTCAAGCCTACGTATTTAAATCAATCGTGTACAAAATGCTGTTCTAGGCTCTTGCACAACTGTACAGTGCTTAAATTGGGATCGTTAAAAATACACTACAAAAAAAGTGATTTTCTAGTTGACGACGATATTGTCACTATGTTTATTCTTTTGATTGAATATGATTCATTACTAGCATTGCTTTCGCATATGAAATTAGTAATTAGTCTACTTGTCTGAATCGTACAGTCACAGTCGCTTATTTTTTACTCGCTGTTACCTCTAATAATTATAGGGTCCAAACGATATTTTTACTTGACATTTTGATCCCATACTGATTATTGATTACATACTCTTTCGCTTTTCACTTCAGGCGCCCAATTCGCAGCTCGTGTCCTCTTCAAACATGAGGGGTGCGAATTCTGGCTCTCCAGCCAGCCCCCAGTCGCCACTGCAGTCGCCTCAGTCGCCTCAGTCGCCGGAGTCACCTCGCTTTCAGAACTATCGGAGCCGACTGTTAAGTCCCATTGAGACCGGCATACTGTTCAACTTGCTGGGCGATCGCTGCACCGCCCTAGCAGCCACCGTGTCTCAAATATTTTACGCTCAACAGGGCCGCTGGGTGCCGAAGGAGACTGGCGTTCTCTGCTTCGTTCGCGACGCTAATCGTCGCTCATTTTTCCTACGCTTCTACGATATAATAAGACGCCAATTGAAATTCGAGCAAGAGATCTATCAGGGCATGGAATACGAAAGCCAAGACGACACATTTCACCAGTTTGAAGCCGACGATCAAGTTGTGGGGTTCAACTTTGAAAATACGGAAATCGGACGCGCTGAAGCTGCTGAGATCGCCAATCAGCTCAATCAACAAGTTGAGCGGATGGGCCTTCGAGAGGCAACTCCGGAGCCTCTGTCGAGCCCCTCTTCAGGGCCCAGCAGGTCTGGTACGCCTGGAGTTGGCAAAAGTCCCAACGTTAAAAGCAGCAAGAAGAAAAAGGGAAAAGACAAGGAAAGCACAGATAATTCTCCGAAAATGAAGACGGGCGCCCGACTGAAGGCATTCTTCAAGCGGCACAAGCCAGGCAGGAGCAAGGACCGGGATAAGACCACCGATGGCGCCGGCAAAAGCAAGAAAATCCGCCCCGAGGATATTAGCGGTCCGACTAACGTGCGCCACGTGTTGCACGTTGGGTACAACGATACTCAAAAGACAGGCGCCCAGTACCAGATGGACATCGCTAAGGATCCGGCATTGAAGTTCCTGCTTGGAAAACTTGGCCATGATTTGGATAAGACTGTGCAGTCAAGTCATGGCAGGGAGCAAATTTCAGAAATTGTGAACAGCATAGGCGGTATGGAACAGGTACACGCGGTTGCCGCTGCTGAAGGCTTTGATTCTCCGATGACACCTGCGTCCCAGGTGAGCGCCCGTTCTCGAGCGTCCGAGAGCTTCTATGAGACTACACCACCTGTTCTACGCGTGCACACAGACAGACAAGAAAGTCCAATTCACAGCACTCCGAGTCGAGGGAATGACACAACGGCTTCTGCACCTGGCAGTCCTGAAAGCAGTGAAAAACTGAAGATGAGCGCCTGTTCTCCAGGGTCCGATAGCTACTGTTTGAGTACACCTGCTGTTCCGAGCGTTCACGCACAGACACCCGAAAGTCCAAGTAAAAGCTTTCTGAGTCGAGGGAATGACACAAAGGCATCACCTGGCAGTCCTGACAACAGTGAAAGCAGTCCGTTTGGCCAATCCAATGATCCATTGAATGCGGCCTTGCGGGCCTTCAAGCATGACAAGTTGAAGAATGTCAAAAAGACGAACGCTACTCCGACAGGAGAGATACCTCCCGCTCCGCCGCCGCCTCCTCCGCCTCCTCCACCGCCTCCACCCTTCGGCGCCAAGACATCTGGCGGTAACATCCCACCTGCTCCGCCGCCGCCTCCGCCCCCTCCTCCCCCGCCTCCGCCGTTTGGCGCCAAGACATCTGGTGGTAACATCCCACCTGCTCCGCCGCCTCCTCCACCCCCTCCGCCACCGCCTCCGCCGTTTGGCGCCAAGACATCTGGTGGTAACATCCCACCTGCTCCGCCGCCTCCTCCACCCCCTCCACCACCGCCTCCGCCCATCGTCATCAAGAAAGGTGGCGGACCCATCCCACCTGCTCCGCCGGCACCGCCCGGACCTAATCTTCCCCCCGGCGCAGTGGCCATGCCAGGCATTGGTGGCGGCGGCTTAACTGCTGAGACGATGCAGCTTGGCAGAGCAAAATTGAATCCGGTTGGCAATCGCAATCTTCCTGAACGGAAGGTAGAAAAGAACCCTGTTACTAATCAAGACTGCGTTGTGAATGAAATGAAAAGGAAGCTAGCCAATCGGAAGGGCAGTTCCAGTCCCGTTGTGGACAAATTCGACAAGGATAAAGACACATCAAAAGAAGAAGAAGAAGAAGAAGCTCCCACAAATTTTAAGGACATCTTAAATAAGTTCAAGAAGACAGATAAGACGCCTGCGCCTGGTACAAAAATTGCCACTGACAATCAGCGAGCCGAGCTGTTGAGTAACTTGAAATCTGCTGTGAATAAAATTGACTCGGTGGAAAAGGACAGTACAGAGTCTGATGATGATGATGAGGACGAAAGCGAATGGGAAGACTAATCATTCCGATGCTTTACCCGCCACATAGCAACCAGACCGTCACTATGGATATGCATTGTCATTAATGAGTCGTTTAAAGAATCGCCTTATTGCAGTCCTGAGAATCGTCGCGCCCCAATTCAGTTCTCAGAATCACCCCAATTCGGTTTTGAGAACCGCCCCAGTTCAGTCCTGAGAATTATTTCAATGCAGTCCTGAGAATCATCCCAATTCAGTTTTGAGAACCGCCCCAATTCGGTTTTGAGAACCGCCCCAGTTCAGTCCTGAGAATTATTTCAATGCAGTCCTGAGAATCATCCCAATTCAGTTTTGAGAACCGCCCCAATTCGGTTTTGACAACCACCCCAATTCAATCCTGAGAATCATTTCAATGCAGTCCTGAGAATCACCTTAATTCAGTCCTGAGAATCACCGAATTCAGTCCTGAGAATCACCGAATTCAGTCCTGAGAATCACCAAATTCAGTCCTGAGAATCACCGAATTCAGTCCTGAGAATCATCCCAATTCAGTCCTGAGAATCACCCCAATTCGGTTTTGAGAACCGCCCCAATTCAATCTTGAGAATCATTTCAATGCAGTCCTGAGAATTACCCGAATTCAGTCCTGAGAATCACCCCAATTCAGTCCTGAGAATCACCCCAATTCAGTCCTGAGAATCACCCCAATTCAGTCCTGAGAATCACCCCAATTCAGTCCTGAGAATCACCCCAATTCAGTCCTGAGAATCACCCCAATTCAGTCCTGAGAATCACCCCAATTCAGTCCTGAGAATCACCCCAATTCAGTCCTGAGAATCACCCCAATTCAGTCCTGAGAATCACCGAATTCAGTCCTGAGAACCATTTCAATGCAGTCCTGAGAATTACCCGAATTCAGTCCTGAGAATCACCGAATTCAGTCCTGAGAATCACCGAATTCAGTCCTGAGAATCACCGAATTCAGTCCTGAGAATCACCGAATTCAGTCCTGAGAATCACCGAATTCAGTCCTGAGAATCACCGAATTCAGTCCTGAGAATCACCGAATTCAGTCCTGAGAATCACCGAATTCAGTCCTGAGAATCACCGAATTCAGTCCTGAGAATCACCGAATTCAGTCCTGAGAATCACCGAATTCAGTCCTGAGAATCACCGAATTCAGTCCTGAGAATCACCAAAATTCAGTCCTGAGAATCACCAAAATTCAGTCCTGAGAATCACCAAAATTCAGTCCTGAGAATCACCAAAATTCAGTCCTGAGAATCACCCCAATTCAGTCCTGAGAATTCGTAGTTACATCTGTTGCTATGTGCTGGTAACTCTTGGTATTTATCTTTGCAAAGTTGCTGAAACAAGCTGAACGAATTAGTGCCAGCAATAATCTATCGAGTCTGCTCCCATGACGACGTCTCTTATGGTGCATTTTAATATTGCTTTTCACAGCTTTTCGCTGCATTTGGCTTTTCGTTTAAAACAAAGTCATTTATTTTTTTTTAATTATTTTATTTCAATCTTATTTTGTGACAAGCTTGTTGAGAAAAGATTTCTGTTTCTTTTTGGTTTTACTCGCTCGTAATCTAAAACTCAAATTTTCATTTGATATAAATAAACATTGATGGTGAAGCTGCTGGCCTTTGCTACAAGCTTCATGGCTCACAAGTCAAGGTGACAAAAAAAATACATCTTTTGATTTTCAATAAAAAATATCGATGTCATTTTTTATACTTTTTCTGATTTAAAACTGTTGCTTTTATGTGGCCCAAATCGTTCAAAAATCAATGAAAGGGATTAAAAAGGAGATAGTCTTAAATAACTTTTATTAATAATTTTGTTGTGTACTTGTTTTGAATATTGTTTGCCTTGCTGAAGTTGATGTGTCTTATGGGTGAGTTGGCGTTAAAATACGAGGGGTGTCCCAGAAGTAGTGTCATTTTTGCTTGCTTCCACAAGTATTAATGTGTGTTAAAAAATCATATGCCCTAAAAGTTAGCGGCTTATTTTAGCTTTCATGCCACGAAAGTCCGATTTTTATAAGTGCTTCCTGCTGAAACCAGCATGCATTTGTTCGCATACCCTAGCCATAGAAATGCACACCGCATAGTGCTTCTATGCTCACTCAGAAGAAAGCCACAAGCAGAGCTGATTAAGCACAGAGTTGCAAGACAGCAGCTGCAAGATCTGTTCCAGTCAAAAAATGCCCTGATATTCACGAAAACCTGACCCGCTTTCACGGACCCGACTCCCGATGCCATCAGTCGACGAACGGTTTACAGGTGGATCGAACAGTTCGAGGCTGGCCAGCAGTGTGTTGCCAACTTACCCAAAATTTAGGGTCCATGACTGGAACAGATCTTGCAGCTGCTGTCTTGCAACTCTGTGCTTGATCAGCTCTACTTGTGGCTTTCTTCTGAGTGAGCATGAAGCACTATGCTGTGTGTATTTCTATAGCCAAGGGTATGTGAATTAATGCATGCTGCTTGCAGCAGGAAGCACTTATAAAAATCGGACTTTCGTGGCATGAAAGCTAAAATAAGCCGCTAACTTTTAGGGCATTTGATTTTTTGTCACACAATAATACTTGTGGAAGCAAGCAAAAGTGACACTACTTCTGGGACACCCCTCGTATTTTTATTTCTTAAAATATCCCTTCTGTCTAGTGGCAAATAGAGCTCTGAGATCGCAATACATAGATCAAAATTATTAGTCCATTCTCCATCGTACATGCTTCGTAAGTTCTGCGTAAGTTTCAGCGGAGGTAGCTAACAATGACATTTAGCTATAGTCAATTCTCCGGTAATTCCGAGGGGTCGCCACCATAAGCTCGAAAAATCACTTCGTCGAAAGTTTAGCATCCACCATCACAAGCTCGAAAAGTCGCATCGTCGAAAAGTTTAGCAACCACCATCACAAACTCGAAAAGTCACAATCGAAAAGTTTAGCAACCACCATCACAAGCTGGAAAAGTCGCATCGTCGAAAAGAAACCACCATCACAAGCTCGAAAAGTCACATCGTCAAAATTTTTAGCAACCATTAATATAAGAGTTAGAAATCTGAAGTTTTGACCCTAAGTTAGAAGATAGGTAGAAATTTATGAAAAGCCCAGGCACAGTGAAGGGCGAGGCAGAAGAGTACAATGGAACCCCTAGATAGCTATTAGAAGAGCAAACAGAAGCAGCTTTAAGATAATTAATCAACTGTCAAGTCAATTTGAATAGCCGAATTTAACAAAGCCTCTTTTCATTCCAGTCAGTAGCGTCACCCCGCCGCAGGCACAATGGCGACTAAACCGGCCGGGAAAAGCAAACTGAGCAGCGGCCAGCTTAGAGAACAACGCGGCACGCGGCATCTTCTGGCGCACCCTGAGGGAGAAAACGTGAGGCCCACCTAGAGACTTCTACCCAACCCGAAGCTGCCCAAGAAGGCGAGATCAACCCCAAGCTGCCTGACAACCGAGAGAAACAGAGGACTATTTAACCATTCATGAACAGAGTGTAGAGACGGAAAACTAAGCACTTTTTCTATAATCTTTCTATCCCAAATTTCATCCAACTCAACACATAGATTTGCGAAAGCCCGAATAATCTCTAACCTTCACACCTAGCAACCTACTAGAACTAACTAAATTCATGCACAATTAGGGGACTGAGTCCCAGATTGTTATTGCTCAAAACCCCCCGCCGTTGCTAACAACGCGAAGACACCCCACCGGCGGCGGGGGAGGCCAAACATGCTAATTGGTACAAATAGACGCTCATCTCAAACTGGAGCGGCGCTTCGTTTTTTTTCCTGCGCAGTTATTCGATCTTGAATTGCTCCATTTGAATTAGTTTCTGGATTATCCAGTTGGCAGAAACCCGAGTCTCAAATCGATCATTTGCCTTAACTGTGACATAGAGCAAATCTTAGGGAGACTCCAACTCAGCTTAGATACTAGGAGATCCCGTCAGTTTATACGGTCTTCTCTGACGGCCTGATAGGAGAGACTAAGAGCTGTAAGAACCTTAGACCGCTAGACATCTATCTTAAGAAAGTGAGAACGCGAACTCCAAGGCCCCAGAGAAAGACGCGTATAATTAATTACAAGCTCGAAAAGGGTTAGGGTTAGGGTTGAGCTTGAGCCTTAGGGTTAGATACGCTATAGTGGGTCGCCATCTAAGCTCGAAAAATCACATTGTCGAAACAGGGGCCCCATCACAAGATCGAAAAGGCACATCGTCGAAAAGTTAACCCTAACCTGGGCTTTTCGAGCTTGTGATGGTGGATGCTTTTCGACGATGCGACTTTTCGAGCTTGTGATGGTGTGGATGCTTTTCGACGATGTGACTTTTCCAGCTTGTGATGGTGGTTGCTAAACTTTTCGACGATGTGACTTTTCGAGCTTGTGATGGTGGTTGCTAAACTTTTCGACGATGTGACTTTTCCAGCTTATGATGGTGGTTGCTAAACTTTTCGACGATGTGACTTTTCCAGCTTGTGATGGTGGTTGCTAAACTTTTCGACGATGTGACTTTTCCAGCTTATGATGGTGGTTGCTAAACTTTTCGACGATGTGCCTTTTCGAGCTTGTGATGGTGACTCTTTCCGAGGTACGTGGCTAATGAGAGAGCATAGTTAATAGCTAGAGGTCTCTCTGCTCGCTACCACACGCACTAGATTTGGGTGTTGTGTTGATCGATAAATTCACCGCACTCCTATAGAAGAATGGTCTTGCCTATACGCTTTACCGCTAAAAACGTTTTTTAACATAGTCGAGAGACCTATCCAGAGAAGCGGATATGTATGTATGTCGTGTTGCGTGATTCCTAAATAAAATCTGAATAGATCGAAACTGCTCTTACGTAAAACGTACAGTTGATCAGCCATGGTTTTTTATAGTGTATTATAGTAGCTTTCTATACATATCGGCGGCAATAAATTGTCTTGGTTATGTCGTGACTTTGAGTGAATTGAGAGTGAAATGACAGGAGGATGAAAGAATCTCTCACCAAAAGTAAAAGGTTTATCTGTACTATTAAGAAAAGTTGTTTTCTAAACAAAAGTCAGGGTTATAAGAGCTAATGGAATTGAATCAATCGTACAGCAGGGGGGGCAAAAGGTCGGTCAAATTAGCGTGGCTGGGTTTGCTGCTGCTGCTGCTGCTGCTGATGAGAATTGTTGTTGTTGTTGTTGTTGCTGTTGTTGTTGCTTTGGTAACCCAGCCACTCCGGACCGACCCATCGATATTGGTAGACTTTCACCCATATATACCTATCAATCATGATGGCGACATTTCTAACATTCAATAACAAATTTAAACTTCAAGTTCAAATAATGCTACTAACAGTAAAAAGTGTTGAGATTGAAGCTTTTCTGCGCTAATACAAAAAACAAAAAACAAGCTTCAAATAATTTTTGTGTATGCCACATGATTCTTTAAAATTTTGCGAAATTACTTCAATTTTTTCTGCGTAATATCTATACGGCCAACATCAAAGACTGCACAAAATGGAATGAAAAGGTACAATGTTCATAATTTATCAGTTTTCTTGTATAGTTAGAATAATTTAGGGATTGCATACTGTTAGCATGATTTTAATAGCACTCGGTTTGATAAATAATTAAATTAGGTTGCAAACATGTTAGAATTAAATAATAGTAATGATGTCTTTATTTGATCAGCTATAGTTATGAAGCACGAAAAATAAGACTGAATACAGCCGAGCGATCAATATTAAGGAATCACAAATAAGTATAGTAAATTATTTAATTAATAAATAATAAATATTTATGCAAGATGAAAAATTGATTTGACAATCTCATGTACACACACAGGTGCGCTAATCTGTTCTAAAATAATAACTTTTTCATTAAATATTATTGTATCTGTTTTTGCGAAATAAAGTGCTTTGCGAAACAAGTCAATTATCGGTAAGTCATCGGTATGTTCCATCCTTCAATTAACTGCTACTTGAATCAATCAACCAATCAACCAACCAACCAATCAATTTATCAATCAGTCGATCAATAAATAAATCAACCAGTGAATGAATGGATGAATCAAACAACCAACGAATTCATCGACCAGTCAATCATTCAACCAGTCAACCAATCAATCAATCAATCTGAAGGAATGATACTCTACACAATCAATCAATCAATCAACTAGTTAACCAGTCAATCAATCAAATAAACAATAAATGTACGGATTGTTTTCTTTATTCATAAAATCAATATCTGGTTAAACAATCAATCGATCAATAAATCAATCGTCCTCCCATTCGTTGTCATCTTCCTCCTCCTCGCTGTCCGAGTCACCCTGAGCGCCTTTGTTAATGTCGCGCATAGCGGCTTTCAACGCGCTGAGCATGTCTTGCCCGCCGCCATCGCCGGCGCCTCCACCGGCTCCTCCGGCGCCCCCACCAGCAGCTGAACCTCCGCCAGCCGAATCGAACCCTGGCCCACCAGCAGCCTGCTTAGTCTCGGCTGCCGGGCGCAGCTTGTCCTTATTGAAGGCGCGAATATCAGACAGGAAATTGCGCTCTCCACCGCCGCCTCCTCCGCCAGACGAGGGTGGAGCAGCCGTCAAGTCAGCGTTTTTCGGCGGCGGCGCCGGCGGAGGCCCGCCGCCTCCAGAACTCGGTGGCGGCGGCGGCGGCGGAGGCGGCGGCGGAGGCGGAGGTGGCGGCGGTGGTGGCGGCGGCGGAGGTGGTGGAGCGCCGGAGCCTCCAACGGGGTGGACGGGGTGCGGCTGCTGTGGCGGCACGGTAGGCGCGGGCCTCGGAGCGCTCGGCACAGGCGGCGGCTGCTGCTGAGGCGGCGGCGGCGGTGGCGGCGGTGGAGCGCCAAGTCTGGACGGTGGCGGCGGAGGCGGCGGCGCTCGACCACCGCCACCGACGGAAGGCACCGGCGGCGGCGCCCTGGCAACTTGCGGGGCCGCCCGGCTTGGCGGCGGAGGCGGCTGCGGCTGCTGCTGCTGCTGCTGCTTTTGGTTGCCAGGCGCTGGCGCGTACCCAGTGTCCGTGGCCATTTGCCGGACTTTGTCAATGCCGCCCATATTAGTAATAAACTGTTCCACTTTTCTCGCGCCCTTCTTTGTTTGCATTGTCTGTTCGAAGTTCTCGCCAATCTGGCCGAATAGAAATTTCAGCACGGGATCGTTAGCGATCTCCACTCGTTGAATATCGCCGCCGCCGTCCGCCTCCGACAGGGTGTCGTAGCCGACGTGCTGCACGTGTCGGAAATTGGTCGGCGTGCCGATGTCCTCGCGACGGATGCGGCCGCGACCGGCGCCGCCGCCGCCACCTCCTTTGCGCTTCTCGGCTTTGTCGGATTTTCCAGCCGAGCTTGTCGACTTTTTAGGAGCGGCGCCGGAGGTCAGGGTCTGCGGCTGGCCTGCGCTGTTGCTAATCGAAGCCTGCCGACCAATCACGACTGGCGCAGTCTGGACATTCTGCTGGCGGGCCACCGCCGGGGTGGACATCTTGTCCACCTTGGCTTTGAGCACTTCGTACAGCTCGTGGGCCTCGTCTTGGCCTCGATCGTCGTCGACAAAATTGAAGCCAACAACGCAGTTGTCAGCCTCTACCTGCGTTTGTGAAGGATGGAGGATCAAGGAGGTTCGAGAGGAGGATCAAGGAGGTTGGAGAGGAGGATCAAGGAGGTTGGAGAGGAGGATCAAGGTTGGAGGAGGATCAAGGAGGTTGGAGAGGAGGATCAAGGAGGTTGGAGAGGAGGATCAAGGAGGTTGGAGAGGAGGATCAAGGTTCGAGAGGAGGATCAAGGAGGTTGGAGAGGAGGATCAAGGAGGTTGGAGAGGAGGATCAAGGTTGGAGGAGGATCAAGGAGGTTGGAGAGGAGGATCAAGGAGGTTGGAGAGGAGGATCAAGGAGGTTGGAGAGGAGGATCAAGGTTAGAGAGGAGGATCAAGGAGGTTGGAGAGGAGGATCAAGGAGGTTGGAGAGGAGGATCAAGGTTGTAGAGGAGGATCAAGGAGGTTGGAGAGGAGGATCAAGGTTGGAGAGGAGGATCAAGGAGGTTGGAGAGGAGGATCAAGGAGGTTGGAGAGGAGGATCAAGGTTGGAGAGGAGGATCAAGGAGGTTGGAGAGGAGGATCAAGGAGGTTGGAGAGGAGGATCAAGGTTGGAGAGGAGGATCAAGGAGGTTGGAGAGGAGGATCAAGGAGGTTGGAGAGGAGGATCAAGGTTGGAGGAGGATCAAGGAGGTTGGAGAGGAGGATCAAGGAGGTTGGAGAGGAGGATCAAGGAGGTTGGAGAGGAGGATCAAGGTTGGAGAGGAGGATCAAGGATGCTGCAGTGGAGCATCAAGGATGCTGCAGTGGAGGATCAAGGGTCAGGATGCTGCAGTGAAGAAGTCAATAACAATAAGAACAAGGAGCGAAAGCGAACCAAGATCAAATGGATAATAAAGGTAGTAGACTTACCTGGTGGAAGAATGCATATTTATTGTCATAAGCCATATTTTTGTAGATCTCCTGCTCAAACAGCATCTTTCGCTGTTCGATATCGTAGAACCGCAGGAAGAACGAGCGAACATTGGCATCGCGAACAAAGCACAGAATGCCGGTGCCCATGTGGGTCCAACGATTGTTTTCGCCGTAGTATAGTTGAGCAACTGTAGTTGCCAAGGTGATGCACTTGGGACCAAGCAGACTGAACACTAGGTTGTTCTCATCATTGTCAAGCAGTTCGCTTGGTTTGTTAGTAGGCACCTGAGCAGGCATATTCAAGCCTAGTCAAGTCTCTCGTTTAGCTAGCGTATTGTAATTTTCGTCAAAGTTGCTACTTGGAGCTTAGTCAGCCATGTGCAACACAGTAAATATTCTGTCTATTTATAAGAAATGCTCCTATAGGTAGGCTATTGTGCTTCGACAGGTTCGTTCTTTTATTCTATATAATAGCCTGCTGCTAGCGTATCTTTGCACTGCTTGCAGTTTAGGTAGAGCGTAGTCTAAAGCAAAAATTTGTTAAGCGCTCTCTACAATTTAAACTGAACAGAGGACGCATAAACAGCGGAATAGCTCTACGACTTGATATTCTTCGCTTGTTTTCTTGCCTCTCTCCTCTCCCTCTCTTCACGAGTGTACAGGGGAAGGGGGTTGATGAGAGACAAAATTAGGGCGGGGCACAAATGTACAAATGTACAGGCGGCAGAATCCACACAACGGGACCAGTGTACACTGATTTAACCACTAACCCCCCTTCCCCGGGCCTGGGGTTTGCTTTACAGCCAGTACGGCTAGCCCAGTGTGGGTCCACGGTGGATCCACTTGGCTAGCCGTGCGTTTTTGGACTAGTGGAGTGGATTACACGGCTAGCCGCGAGCTTTGCGCAGTAAAAAGCCCTACTACTCTCTTGCTGTAGATATATGCCTATTGCTTTTGGACAGGAGACAAGACCGAAGAAAGACAGGGCGAAACGAAAGCTTTTGCAACCAGCAAGCCTAGCACTAAGCACAGCGATTATATTAGTGCTTAAAAGAGTTTCAGTTTTTCACCACTTAGCTCAAAAAATAGGCGTGCAACATGCATGCGTCAATCCCACAGTCCAGTTTTTATTATCTTTGACGCTGAAGTTCAGTTTTAAACTCTCGACGAAATTTCGGTGACTCAAATCTAAATATAGTATTAGCGTCATCTTTGCTCATCTTATCTTATCTTTTAATTAATAGGGCCTAATCTACATTCTAGCTGCTACACTGTTTGACAGTTCCCACTCAGCCATCATTAATCCAACATTTTAAGATTGGTCCTAATTCGATCATATTCCCTCATCAGAGATTTATCACATTCATATTATAGTGATCCAATTTCATACGTTGATCACACATTAATATGTTATACATTCTGAGATTGATCCCCACCCACATTCAGGGGCGTCGCAACCGGGGGGGGGGTATGTCCCCCCAGTAAAAGCGATGGGGCATGCAATGCTTTATTTGCCCCCCCCCACTCACCTAACCTTGTGGCCCGTTATGGAAATCAATACTTTTGCTTCAGGGTGACAAAATATAGGGCCTGCGGCACCGAAATAATCGTGCCTGCTGCGCCAAAATGAGCGCTGACAACATCGATTCTGAGAATAATGTACATTATGTACAATGTAAGTAATGTACATGTACATGAAGAATTCATGGCTCCATAAAATCTATGCATGGCAACTCCCCTGCCCACATTCATGTATTGATCCCACATTCATGTATTGATTCCACATTCATGCATTGATCCCACATTCATGTATTGATCCCGCATTAATGTATTGATCCCGCATTCATGTATTGATTCCACATTCATGTATTGATCCCACATTCATGTATTGATTCCACATTCATGCATTGATCCCACATTCATGTATTGATCCCAAATTCATGTATTGATCCCACATTCATGTATTGATCCCGCATTCATGTATTGATCCCGCATTCATGTATTGATTCCACATTCATGTATTGATCCCACATTCATGTATTGATTCCACATTCATGCATTGATCCCACATTCATGTATTGATCCCACATTCATATATTGATTCCACATTCATGTATTGATCCCACATTCATGCATTGATCCCACATTCATGCATTGATCCCACATTCATGTATAGATCAAAGATTCATGCATTGATCCCACATTCATGTATTGATCCCACATTCATGTATTGATCCCATATTCATGTATTGATCCCACATTCATGTATTGATCCCATATTTATGAATTGATCCCACATTCATGTATTGATCCCACATTCATGCATTGATCCCACATTCATGTATTGATTCCACATTCATGCATTGATCCCACATTCATGTATTGATCCCACATTCATATATTGATTCCACATTCATGTATTGATCCCACATTCATGCATTGATCCCACATTCATGCATTGATCCCACATTCATGTATTGATCCCACATTCATGTATTGATCCCACATTCATGTATTGATCCCACATTCATGTATTGATCCCACATTCATGTATTGATCCCACATTCATGTATTGATCCCACATTCATGTATTGATCCCACATTCATGTATAGATCAAAGATTCATGCATTGATCCCACATTCATGTATTGATCCCACATTCATGTATTGATCCCACATTCATGTATGGATCCCACATTAATGTATTGATCCCACATTCATGCATTGATCCCACATTCATGTATTGATTCCACATTCATGCATTGATCCCACATTCATGTATTGATCCCACATTCATATATTGATTCCACATTCATGCATTGATCCCACATTCATGTATTGATCCCATATTTATGAATTGATCCCACATTCATGTATTGATCCCACATTCATGCATTGATCCCACATTCATGCATTGATCCCACATTCATGTATTGATTCCACATTCATGTATTGATCCCAAATTCATGTATTGATCCCACATTCATGTATTGATTCCACATTCATGTATTAATCCCACATTCATGTATTGATCCCACATTCATGTATTGATCCCACATTCATGTATTGATCCCACATTCATGTATAGATCAAACATTCATGCATTGATCCCACATTCATGTATTGATCCCACATTCATGTATTGATCTCACATTCATGTATTGATCCCACATTCATGTATAGATCAAACATTCATGCATTGATCCCATATTTATGCATTGATCCCACATTCATGTATTGATCCCACATTCATGTATTGATCCCACATTCATGTATTGATCCCACATTCATGTATTGATCAAACATTCATGTATTGATCCCACATTCATGTATTGATCAAACATTCATGTATTGATCCCACATTCATGTATTGATCCCACATTCATGTATTGATCAAACATTCATGTATTGATCGCTCATCAGAGATTGATCACACATTCATAGACTGATCCCAAACTCAGATACTGATCCCATATTGGGCTGAAACACATCCTAACAAGTTTGCTATCCAACTGTTGGTATCAATATTGATTGATTTCCATGATCATGCACTTCTATATTGTGTATTTGTTTTGAGACACAGACGTAATACATATGATCGGTAGAAAAAATAGCAAGAGAAATGTTAACACGCCTGCAGTGATTCAGTTTGCTGTATAAGTACATGCAGAACTTTAAAGAGCATGACACGAGGCACGGGCAGAATCAGAGGGGAAATCAACTTTATCAATAGTACATTGAAATTTGCAAGTTAAAAGCTACAAAAAACAAACAAAATACACAGAGAGACAAGTAATAGTTATGAATTTATAGCGAGCGAAGCCAAAAAAATAGTGAAAAGCAAACAGCAAACAGAGTTTAGCAGAGCGTTTCGCGTTTGCACAAAGCAATACTTGTAATGTCTAGTAACAAATAAATAAATTAACAATTTACTGCTGAAAGCAGAACCTTTTCAACTTGTATGCCGATTGCGTCATCTTTATTTGTGGCAGGTTTCTCTGCGGATCAATAGTGATGTGAAGGCTGAAGGCTGAAGACTGAAGGTTCTGAACTGCGTACGTACTGGGGTGAATGGGCGGCTCTCGTGGTGGTAGCTATTGGGCACTGGAAGGACCTTCTTGATGGTAGCTTGATGGTAGCTATTGGGCACTGGAAGGACCTTCTTGATGGTAGCTTGATGGTAGCTATTGGGCACTGGAAGGACCTTCTTGATGGTAGCTTGATGGTAGCTATTGGGCACTGGAAGGACCTTCTTGATGGTAGCTTGATGGTAGCTATTGGGCACTGGAAGGACCTTCTTGATGGTAGCTATTGGGCACTGGAAGGACCTTCTTGATGGTAGCTTGATGGTAGCTATTGGGCACTGGAAGGACCTTCTTGATGGTAGCTAGGGGGCACTGGAAGGACCTTCTTGATGGTAGCTAGGGGGCACTGGAAGGACCTTCTTGATGGTAGCTATTGGGCACTGGAAGGACCTTCTTGATGGTAGCTATTGGGCACTGGAAGGACCTTCTTGATGGTAGCTTGATGGTAGCTAGGGGGCACTGGAAGGACCTTCTTGATGGTAGCTAGGGGTCACTGGAAGGACCTTCTTGATGGTAGCTAGGGGGCACTGGAAGGACCTTCTTGATGGTAGCTATTGGGCACTGGAAGGACCTTCTTGATGGTAGCTATTGGGCACTGGAAGGACCTTCTTGATGGTAGCTATTGGGCACTGGAAGGACCTTCTTGATGGTAGCTTGATGGTAGCTAGGGGGCACTGGAAGGACCTTCTTGATGGTAGCTATTGGGCACTGGAAGGACCTTCTTGATGGTAGCTTGATGGTAGCTAGGGCCGGGGGCACTGGAAGGACCTTCTTGATGGTAGCTAGGGGGCACTGGAAGGACCTTCTTGATGGTAGCTAGGGGCACTGGAAGGACCTTCTTGATGGTAGCTAGGGGGCACTGGAAGGACCTTCTTGATGGTAGCTAGGGGGCACTGGAAGGACCTTCTTGATGGTAGCTAGGGGGCACTGGAAGGACCTTCTTGATGGTAGCTATTGGGCACTGGAAGGACCTTCTTGATGGTAGCTATTGGGCACTGGAAGGACCTTCTTGATGGTAGCTATTGGGCACTGGAAGGACCTTCTTGATGGTAGCTTGATGGTAGCTATTGGGCACTGGAAGGACCTTCTTGATGGTAGCTATTGGGCACTGGAAGGACCTTCTTGATGGTAGCTTGATGGTAGCTAGGGGGCACTGGAAGGACCTTCTTGATGGTAGCTTGATGGTAGCTAGGGGGCACTGGAAGGACCTTCTTGATGGTAGCTATTGGGCACTGGAAGGACCTTCTTGATGGTAGCTATTAGGCACTGGAAGGACCTTCTTGATGGTAGCTATTGGGCACTGGAAGGACCTTCTTGATGGTAGCTTGATGGTAGCTAGGGCCGGGGGCACTGGAAGGACCGTCTTGATGGTAGCTAGGGGGCACTGGAAGGACCTTCTTGATGGTAGCTAGGGGGCACTGGAAGGACCTTCTTGATGGTAGCTAGGGGGCACTGGAAGGACCTTCTTGATGGTAGCTAGGGGGCACTGGAAGGACCTTCTTGATGGTAGCTATTGGGCACTGGAAGGACCTTCTTGATGGTAGCTATTGGGCACTGGAAGGACCTTCTTGATGGTAGCTATTGGGCACTGGAAGGACCTTCTTGATGGTAGCTTGATGGTAGCTATTGGGCACTGGAAGGACCTTCTTGATGGTAGCTATTGGGCACTGGAAGGACCTTCTTGATGGTAGCTATTGGGCACTGGAAGGACCTTCTTGATGGTAGCTTGATGGTAGCTAGGGCCGGGGGCACTGGAAGGACCTTCTTGATGGTAGCTAGGGGGCACTGGAAGGACCTTCTTGATGGTAGCTAGGGGGCACTGGAAGGACCTTCTTGATGGTAGCTAGGGGGCACTGGAAGGACCTTCTTGATGGTAGCTTGATGGTAGCTAGGGGGCACTGGAAGGACCTTCTTGATGGTAGCTATTGGGCACTGGAAGGACCTTCTTGATGGTAGCTATTAGGCACTGGAAGGACCTTCTTGATGGTAGCTTGATGGTAGCTAGGGGGCACTGGAAGGACCTTCTTGATGGTAGCTAGGGGTCACTGGAAGGACCTGAAGGAACATTTAGGAAGGAACTGAAGGAACATTTAGCTAGGGGTCACTGGAAGGACCTGAAGGAACATTTAGGAAGGAACTGAAGGAACATTTAGCTAGGGGTCACTGGAAGGACCTTGATGGTAGCCAGGGGTCACTGAATGAACCTCACGGTGGTAGCTAGGGGTCACTGATTTAGTCCGGGTTTCCAACGTGGCATTGAAAATATTACACGAAAAGGGAAAGACAGAAAAATATGCAAAATACAAAACGGAAGAGACAGACGGAGAAGAAAGGGGTTATTGTGGAGGATCGACACATAAACAAACTACTAATAAATAAAAAACCTGGTACGCCAAATTTTAAAACAAATTTAACTTTTAATAAATTAAATATTGACGAATAAAATACACAGATTTATTAAACAGCATGGTAAATCATATGCGATTTTATACAGAACTACATGTAACGGACACCAAAATATTTGCCTAATATTGGTGTTCATACGTGCAGTCTTGCAAACAGCAATATATAAATATTGTATACTACACATACTGCTAATATTGTTTTAGTGAATTGATAAGGGAAATTTACAGTATACTATACGACTGCAGTTCGTTGGCGTTGAGTCGAAGTTTGATCAAGAGAAACACTGATTATGAATCAAATCGAAACATTTAAATTGCATATAAATTTTAGACTTCCATCGTTGGACTCGCAAGCACTATTTGTTTTCCAATTTTCAATTATCTTCAGATATTATCTGAAATGCAAGTGGAAGAATATTAACAAAACCTTAGACTTGGCTACTTACGAGCAGTTAGTTAGAGCATTGTAAGTAAAATTTATCGGAGCCATTAAAAAAATCCGTCAGGCCATGCGGAATCGACAATTTTTCCATCTCAGATGGCTAATAAATTTATGGCATTGTTAATTTTTTTTGTTTCATCTGCCCGACTGAGAATGGGAGCATGAAGGCGGAAGATTTTCACCCAACCAAGCTGCTGGTTGTTGAGCGTTTAGCTTTATTGAAAATTGAAATGATTTTCTACTGGGATGGGGATCAATTGAATAGAGGAGTTTTTTGCTTTTTTTACAATGCGGGTCCTCACTTCATCAGCCGGGCTTGTAAAATTGTATCCAAACGGGTGCATTAGCTAGTTTCAAATTTTTATTGATTCAGCCTAGTAAAAAATCGATATTTTTATTCTCACATGCAGTAAAGTGGATTCTATATCTACGAGTATAGCAGGTGCTTATCACCCTTTTAGCTGAGTTTCAAGCGCTCCATGTTAGTTCAAACCCAGGTGAGAGTTGGACACGAAGCTTCTTGAAATAGATCTCCAGTCCCTGGAATTGGAAACAGTTTAAGTAATTTTATGGCCGCGATATGCATATGGTATCGAAGGAAACTAAATTAAGCAGATGTACTACCTATCCGTATTTGAATTGGACTTACTTCCTTTACGTGTTTTGATCAAAAGCAAAGTATGTGCAGAGAACAATATACAAAATCGATTGTAGTAAAAATAGCATTTACATTACCTAGCCGATATGTATCGAAATAATATCTATCTACTAGACTCCTTTTTCGCGAAATCAAACATTGAATATTTAGACTTGCTGATATGTATTGAAAAATTATTACAGAAACAGGTTCTAGGCATTTTAACGAAAAATAATAAATTATTTTTTCAATTACAACTTATAATTCTAGCTATAATGATTCATATTTACTTTATTAAACTTTCTATTATTAATAGATGTTGAAGATACGCAACCCAACTAAAGACTATAGCCGATATGCATCAAAAAACAACTTAACAAAGGTAAATATTTGCTTACACGAAGTCGGTATAAAAGCGCCGGTGGCGGGGCCCTGCTGGTTGGGTGGCAATTGAAAAGCAGCGGCCGTCAGCTGCTGCTGATAGGAGGCGGCCGCGCCGGGCTGATAAACCGGGATGCCGCTTTTTGCGTCGGCAACGGCTGCACGTTTTCCGCCTGGAAATCCCGATGTCGGTAGGCACTGAAAATTGGTAAATTTGATGGAAACTACTTATAGTAAGCGAAAAGAACAACAGTATTTAATTTGGTTTCTTGGTGGCACGGATTCTCAGAACGGATTGAGAATAGTTTATTAAATGTGGTACAGCACCAAAAATATTATTATACACCAAGCTAAAGATAATAAAGACAAATCGGAATTAAAGCAAGAGATTAGCTAGGCCTACCCCTACATAAATTAATTGAACCTTTTTAAACAGCGATGAACTTCGGCATCGAACGTAGACATTTTAATTTGATTTTGGGTACTTTACTGCATAGGGAACTAATTATAGGAAGCTGGTAGCTCCAATCGAAACAGCCTCGAGACAGATGAGATGCTAAATAAACATGCTTTCGTAAACTTGCAACGTTGAGTATCTCATTCTCACTCTGTCTCTATCCCATTCTCACTCTATCTCTATCCCATTCTCACTCTGTCTCTATCCCATTCTCACTCTGTCTCTATCCCATTCTCACTCTGTCTCTATCCCATTCTCACTCTATCTCTATCCCATTCTCACTCTGTCTCTATCCCATTCTCACTCTATCTCTATCCCATTCTCACTCTGTCTCTATCCCATTCTCACTCTGTCTCTATCCCATTCTCACTCTATCTCTATCCCATTCTCACTCTGTCTCTATCCCATTCTCACTCTGTCTCTATCCCATTCTCACTCTATCTCTATCCCATTCTCACTCTGTCTCTATCCCATTCTCAACCCTAAATTCGAATTCCCGCGCTTACGATCTGTTAACTAGACCAATAATTTCTGAAGGCAGAAATGTTACAAATGAATTACTCGATCCTGTTGCTGCATTTAAAAAAGCACATTTATGGAGACAGTCGCTTCTCGTCCCTTCTCGTTCTGATTCCCATGGGATCTTGATAACAAGCCGGGGCTTCCCCAGCCTTTTAATGACTCGTTGAATGGAGGGATCTCTGCAGTTGGTGGGGAAACGAATAATTCCATTTTTTCGCCAGAGCGGTCATATTTTTACGATCCCATTTTGGGATTTGGAATTTTAATTTCCCTGCTCTCTGACCCTCTCTGGCGCCTTCCCACCTCAGGTTTCACTAAAACCCAGCGCAGTTGGCCCCTAAGGGATTAAAATCATTTCTAATGGGCCATCAATGTGCTCCCCTCTGATCTAATTAATAATTCATGCTTAGTCAAAGGCCCGCACCTAAAAATCAGCCACATCGATAAGGGCCTTTGAGAGATGAATGCCGCTTTGGGTATCTGACTGATGAAGTCTATTGGAATTTGGCAATTCTGCAGGATAGATAGATAGATAGATAGATAGATAGATAGATAGATAGATAGATAGATAGATAGATAGATAGATAGATAGACAGACAGATAGATAGATAGATAGATAGATAGATAGATAGATAGATAGATAGATAGATAGATAGATAGATAGATGGATAGATAGATAGATAGATAGATAGATAGATAGATAGACAGACAGACGGGTGAAAGGCAGTGCAGCAAGCGCAGGCAGTCACTCAGTGATAAATCACTCATGCGAAAGCCCCAGTATTCAGCCAAGCTGGGAAGCAAAACCCTACGCAGCAGCACTATCCAGAAAGTATCCAGATTTCAGTCAAACACAAACGCTACCAGTTGCAAAACTCAAGCTAGGGGCGGGTGTCGGGTTTCTTAGAAAGTCACCCGGCCCCTTTTCAGACAGAGCATAATTACAGAAGCCGAACAAAGGGCGCACAGTGGCTTCTGAAGCAGGCTGTCACAGCTATGTAGGCCCGTGTGGGAAAGTGGGGGAACGGTTGCTTATTATGATGCTGAATCTCTATGGCAGGGGGTTCGGTCTGCCAGCCTCCCTCCCCCACCATGCAAAGCAATTAGCAAAAGCAGCAAAAAGCGCGGAGAGAAGCACTACAATCATACAGTGAATTTGTTTCATGCATGTCACTGCTGCTGTGGGCTGTGAAACCGGAGCGAACGCGCCAGGATTAATATATGAGACTTAAAAACATTACAGTTAACGCTGGCGTGTCCGGGAATTCAAGCAAAATTCGTTTGTTTCGTTTTTTCAGCATGCGTTGAGAAATACAGCTGTAGACCCCGCCAGGAGCTCAGGATGTAGTCAAGACTTGCTCTAGGACACAGACACAAACAGACACAGACAGACAGACACAGACAGACACAGACAGACACAGACAGACACAGACAGACAGACACTACAGATACTAAGGTACCAAGACACTAAGACAGACACTACAGACACAAAGACATTAAGACAGACACAATAGGGCAATGAGACAGACACAAAGACATTAAGACAGACACAATAGGGCAATGAGACAGACACTAAGACATTAAGACAGACACAATAGGGCAATGAGACAGACACTAAGACATTAAGACAGACACAATAGGGCAATGAGACAGACACTAAGACATTAAGACAGACACAATAGGGCAATGAGACAGACACTAAGACATTAAGACAGACACAATAGGGCAATGAGACAGACACTAAGACATTAAGACAGACACAATAGGGCAATGAGACAGACACTAAGACATTAAGACAGACACAATAGGGCAATGAGACGGACGCAAAGACATTAAGACAGACACAATAGGGCAATGAGACAGACACAAAGACATTAAGACAGACACAATAGGACATTAAGCAGACAATCGGACAGACACGAAAGCAGATCCGTCAGCTGATGATATGACAGATGAACAAGTGTTTTGAGCCAAGGAGAGGGCAAAAGCCTATCTGAATTTTCGCTACTTTCAGATGTCTTACTCTCTTATTTGTCTAACTCTTCTGCTTTTTCCAAATTCCCCAAAAGCCTCTGCCGGCAAATTTTTCAGTCAACGGATCCAGTTTACGTATGTGCGGACTGGATCGAAGAACAGAAACTGCTTCTGCGTGTCCATGCTCCGTCGGGATGTCCCTCTGATTTCCCTGTAGGGCCTGACGAGACTGAATTTTTTTACATTCGATTCGATAAGTTTTTTTCTTGCAGTCTTCTTCCTTTTCTCGGCAGCGAGACTCGCCTTGCGGCGATGCTTGTATGTTGGAAAAATCGATTATATGAGGAGAGAGATGAGAGAGGGTAGATATTAAGGTAGATAGATATTAGGGTAGATATATATCAGGGTAGATAGATATTAGGGTAGATATATATTAAGGTAGATAGATATTAGGTTAGATAGATACTAGGGTAGATAGATACTAGGCTAGATAGATATCACAGTATATAGATATCAGGGTAGATAGATATTAGGGTAGATAGATATTAGGGTAGATAGATATTAGGATAGATAGATATCAGGGTAGATTAAGATAGATATTAAGGTAGATAGATATCAGGGTAGATAGATATTAGGGTAGATAGATATTAGGGTGGATAGATATCAGGGTAGATAGATATCAGGGTAGATAGATATTAGGGTGGATAGATATCAGGGTAGATAGATATCAGGGTAGATAGATATCAGGGTAGATAGATATCAGGGTAGATAGATATTAGAGTAGATAGATATCAGGGTAGATAGATATTACGGTAGATAGATATTAGGGTAGATAGATATTAGGATAGATAGATATCAGGGTAGATTAAGATAGATATTAAGGTAGATAGATATTAGGGTAGATAGATATTAGGGTGGATAGATATCAGGGTAGATAGATATCAGGGTAGATAGATATTAGAGTAGATAGATATCAGGGTAGATAGATATTAGGGTAGATAGATATCAGGGTAGATAGATATCAGGGTAGATAGATATCAGGGTAGATAGATATTAGAGTAGATAGATATCAGGGTAGATAGATATTACGGTAGATAGATATCTGGGTTGATTAATATTATGACAGATGGATACTAGGGTCGATAAAAAACTATGGTAATTTAATGATAGGGTAGATAAATAAGAATTTAGGGTAAGGTAGATAATATTGTAGATTTATAATTAAGGTACATAGACGCCCGGAGTAGATAGATACAGGTACCATGAGAAATACCACATCAAACAAAACTTAGTCAGAACCAGCTGCTGCATGCAGTCTGTTCAAAGTAGGACTATGCAACAGAAATAAAAATAGCAAAACTAATAAACAACGAGGTGCATAGAAAAGTGCAAGGTAAGTGTTATAGGAAAGTGTCAGTGTCCGAGACAGTAATTAACAAGCGAAAGGCGGTTAATAGTTAGAATAATGGTTAGTCTTCTATCTGCTAGCTGCTGCGACCGGCGCAACTCATACTCATTTCCTGACTATAGTATTAGGGTTTGTTAGTAGATAAAGGCGATATTATTAATAAGTAAATTCTGAATAAGCGAAGCAGCAAAAATACCATTGGAAGCAGTAGCTGCTGTTGTTGGTCGTTTAGTTCGGTCAGTTTCCTCTTCTTGGAAGCAAAGCTTTCCTCAGAATTTGTTTGCTGCTGCTGCAGAGCCGTCGCGGCCGCCGCCATCAGTGGATAGCTCTATCCGCAAGGATTGCATGCATTTGGGAATTGTGAACAAAAGCGGTTCGCGGCACAATTGGCAACAGGGCTAACAAAGCACATCGTGTACTACAATCTGCATTCGTACAACTAAAGCTGTTTTGCTGTTGGTGGTTAGTAAAATTCTGTTTAGCAATGCTTGCGAATGCTGTTGCTATCTACGTAGGCGAAAAAAGATTGAGCAGAAATTTTTGATTGTTGAATAATTAGTAAAAAATGAAATATTGATTCCTGCTGTCTCGTTAGATTTTCAAATCGTCACTGGTTTCGTGGCAAATGGAGGCTTGGAGTGAGGTGGGTGTTTAGACTGGGTGGGGGGCAGAGGGACAGAGGGGGCTTGGAGTGAGGTGGGTGTTTAGACTGGGCGGAGGGGCAGAGGGACAGAGGGGGCTTGGAGTGAGGTGGGTATTTAGACTGGGCGGAGGGCAGAGGGACAGAGGGGCTTGGAGTGAGGTGGGTGTTTTGACTGGGTGAAGGGGCAGAGGGACAGGGGGCTTGGAGTGAGGTGGGTGTTTTGACTGGGCGTAGGGGTAGAGGGGTGTTTAAACTGGAGGGACGAGCGGCAACAGTCTATTGTAAGTAAAAGCATCGAGAACGCATAGCCACTTGCATAATGCTGCACTCGCATGTTTTAGCCAAGTTAAACAAAGTTAATTTATTGATCGTGCAAAGTGATAAATAGTAGAGAAAATTAAATCTAAGCAGACTAAAAAACTCAGTAGTATTTTTCTCTTATTGAGCGATGCTACAGAAACATGCAGGGATATTTTGCAGCAATTAGTCTGACTGAATAGAACAATTAACTGGATTTTGAAATAAAAAATATTTTCCTTTTTTACTGAACAGAAGAGGATTCGAGAGGCTGCTTCCACAGCGGAAAGCAGCAATGAGCGAGAGAAAAAGAGCTCCATAGGGATGGGAGTTACCGAAGCATCTATCTGCTTCTCCGGGGCTTAAGCCTCTTGACTGCTCAAGCGTTGCAAATCAAAAGCAGTTAGCGAGTGAGTAAAAAATAAATGCATTTTTTAAATCTCAAACGAAAAAATATTGAACTTCCTTTGTTTTGTTTGGGACGGTTTTATTGTGTACGCTCGCATGTATACAGCAATGCCTTGTGGCCCGGGGATCGGGATTTACTAGGAAGCGACTGCGTGTGATTAAATTTCATGGGATAAAATTGGAGCGATCCTGGAGAGGATGGCAGGTAGACACAAAGGCAGGCAGGTGCATACTTAGTAAGATTGGAAAGACCCCAGTCCACACTGGTTGAAGAAAGAAAGCCACGAGTAATCAGGCAGGTGTCTTTAAGTTGCCGAGTGGACATCAGGCAAACTCAAAGAGAAATCAACTTCAAAGGTAACTCCCCCCAAACATTTCGTTAATCAATCAGTTGGGGAGGGAAGGGTTGAAACAACACTGAATTTTCGTGGTGTGTCTAGCAATATGAGCTAGAGTATATGCATTTATAAGGCCCTTCTAATACTGGTTGGGACGCAACAGAGAAAGTCTGCCTCTGGTTCGGGCTGATAATTGGGCTGCTTTTTCAGCGAAAGCAACAGTATTTTTGTATCTTCTTCTTTCCGCCGTTTTGCTTTCCGTTTCAAGCTTTCAGAGGCGCTCGGGAAATGCTCTGCATCATTTCAGCCGCCTTTTTCCTTCACCGTTTTCACCGGGCGAGAGGAAAAGCGGATGAAAAGGCTGGTGGAGGGATCAGATGGCGGTAAAATGGGAGACAAACAGGAGTGGCCGAAAGCGGATGAGGGGCGGATGAGAGGGCGGATGAGGGAGCGGATGAAAGGGCTGTCAGAAGGGCGGATGAGAGGCGCATGAGAGGGGCGGATGACAGGGGCGGGTGAGGGAGCGAATGAGAGGGGCGGGTGAGAGGGGCGGATGAGAGGGGCGGATGAGGGAGCGGATGACAGGGGCGGGTGAGGGAGCGAATGAGAGGGGCGGGTGAGAGGGGCGGGTGAGAAGGGGGCGGATGAGAGGGGCGGATGAGGGAGCGGATGAAAGGGGCGGGTGAGGGAGCGAATGAGGGTCGGATGAGGCAGCAGATGAAAGGGCTGTCAGAAGGGCGGATGAGAGTGGCGGATGAGGGAGCGGATGAGAGGGGCGGGTGAGAGGGGCGGATGAGGATGAGGGAGCGGATGAGAGGGCGGGTGAGAGGGCGGATGAGGGGCGGATGAGGCAGCAGATGAAAAGGCTGCCAGAAGGACGGATGAGGGAGCGGATGCGAGGGGCGGATGAGGCAGCGGATGAAAGGGCTGTCAGAAGGGCGGATGAAAGGCGGATGAGAGGCGGATGAGGGAGCAGATGCGAGGGCGGATGAGGCAGCGGATGAAAGGGCTGTCAGAAGGGCGAATGAGAGGCGGATGAGGGGCAGATGAGAGGCGGATGAGGGGCGGATGAGAGGCGGATGAGGGGCGGATGAGAGGCGGATGAGAGGCGGATGAGGGGCGCATGAGGGGCGGATGAAAGGCGGATATGGGTAGGACTGAGGGAAAGCCGAAGGGCTGAGGGAATTTACGGCAGGTAGGAAGCTGGGCTGAAGGAGCAGATGCGAATTACTGATG
>NIVC01000655.1:280000-297500 GCA_002269645.1 Macrostomum lignano
CAACATTCAAATCACATCCTCAAGCCCAACATTTACATCACATTTCCAACCTTCACATCCCCAATCTTCACATTTCCAACCTTCACATCCAATCTTTACATCCCCAACCTTCACATCCCCAACCTTCACATCCCCAAACTTCACATCCCCAAACTTTACATCCCCAACCTTCACATCCCCAAACTTCACATCCCCAACCTTCACATCCTCAAACTTCAAATCCCCACCTTCACATCCCCAACCTTCACACCCCAAACTTCACATCCCCAAACTTTACATCCCCAACCTTCACATGGGGAGAATATCGGATTATATTCTGGTTTGTGAAGTGTCCAGTTTGTGAAGTGTCCAGTTTGTGAAGTGTCCAGTTTGTGAAGTGTCCAGTTTGTGAAGTGTCCAGTTTGTGAAGTGTCCAGTTTGTGAAGTGTCTATGGTTTGTGAAGTGTCCAGTTTGTGAACCTTCACATCCCCAAACTTCACATCCCCAACCTTCACATCCCCAACCTTCACATCCCCAACCTTCACATCCCCAACCTTCACATCCCCAACCTTCACATCCCCAACCTTCACATCCCCAATCTTCACATCCCCAACCCTCAAATCGCATCCCCAGACTACTTGCTTTCACATCCCTTAACTACCAAGCCACCATCTCAGCCCACCTGCCAGCCCCATACCCCGTCCAGTTTAATTACTATATAGGTAGACCATGGCAACGGACACACACGTGTCTATATACTATGAGATTGAGAATATCAATATGCGGGAATAGGGGGGGGGTTCCGCGGTTGAGCTGGCTGCAGCTCAGGTTCTGGAAAATATAAGCAGAGACTTATTTAAATCTTGATTGCCACCCTTGGGACTGTAGAGGAGCAGGGGGGCACCTAGTTGCAAGGGCAGCCAAGTGGCAAGACAAAGACTGCCAAGACTCTGTAGAAACGGCAGTTGCTCCCTGCGCGGGCTGTAAATCATATGAATTGAGCTGGCACAAGAGATTCCTTTGCCCTGGATGCATCGGAGCCAACTTGTCGAATTGCCGAAAGCAGTTCTCCCCCTCCTCTAGGTCTCTGTTCGAAAACCTGGCGGTTTCGTTGCTTTGTTTCCTTCTGCATTATCATGCATCAATTAAAAGTATAAATATAGAATTGTTTAGTCTGTAAAGTGTCTGGTTTGTGTTGTGAGGTGCCTAGTTTGTGAAGTGTCTATGGCTTGTGAAGTGTCTATGGTTTGTGAAGTGTCTGTGGTTTGTGAAGTGTCTGTGGTTTGTGAAGTGTCTATGGTTTGTGAAGTGTTTATAGCTTGCGAAGTGTCTATGGCTTGTGAAGTGTCTATGGTTTGTGAAGTGTCTATGGTTTGTGAAGTGTCTGTGGTTTGTGAAGTGTCTATGGCTTGTGAAGTGTCTATGGTTTGTGAAGTGTCTATGGTTTGTGAAGTGTCTATGGCTTGTGACGTGTCTATGGTTTGTGAAGTGTCTATGGTTTGTGAAGTGTCTATGGTTTGTGACGTGTCTATGGTTTGTGATGTGTCTATGGTTTGTGAAGTGTCTATGGTTTGTGAAGTGTCTATGGTTTGTGAAGTGTCCGTGGTTTGTGAAGTGTCTGTGGTTTGTGAAGTGTCTGTGGTTTGTGAAGTGTCTGTAGTTTGTGAAGTGTCTATGGTTTGTGATGTGTCTATGGTTTGTGAAGTGTCTATGGCTTGTGACGTGTCTATGGTTTGTGAAGTGTCTATGGTTTGTGAAGTGTCTATGGTTTGTGACGTGTCTATGGTTTGTGAAGTGTCTATGGTTTGTGAAGTGTCTATGGCTTGTGACGTGTCTATGGTTTGTGAAGTGTCTATGGTTTGTGGCGTATCTATGGTTTGTGAAGTGTCTATGGCTTGTGACGTGTCTATGGTTTGTGAAGTGTCTATGGCTTGTGACGTGTCTATGGTTTGTGAAGTGTCTATGGCTTGTGACGTATCTAGTTTGTGAAGTGTCTATGGCTTGTGACGTGTCTATGGTTTGTGAAGTGTCTATGGCTTGTGACGTGTCTATGGTTTGTGAAGTGTCTATGGCTTGTGACGTATCTAGTTTGTGAAGTATCTAGTTGTAAAGTGTCTGTTTGTGAAGTGTCTAGTTTTTGAAGTGTCTAGTTTGTGAAGTGTCTAGTTTGTGAGGTGTCTGGTTTGTTACACTTGCACGCCTATACCCCGGCTCCCTGATTGACTTCACGCGTTCACGGCTTTCCAAGATGGCGGCTGACTTATCCTAGAAATTTCTCTAGAATCATCATTCTCCGGCAAATTCAAATCTGCGCCAAATGACATTTAACAAAAATTGCGCTAAGCCGCTAAAGCTTACTGAAATGGCACGCTCTGGTTTAGGGATTTTTTCAATCCATCAGAATTGCAGGCTGGTTGGAATAAAAAGAAGGGATTTTAGTCTCTGAGGTCATGCCGTATTTGTAAATAAAATATCATAGGATATTGAAAATGCTTTATTTTTAGTATCTTCCCTGTAAGTTCCGCCATTCAAATTCGGAATTTTAATCATATTCGTGAAATTTCGAACCCAATCCCACTTCTCACATCCGGGATAGTTTAATCCCGCTTTGATTTATTAATCGAAAAAATAGCTCCAATCCCCGTTCATAAGTAGCCATTTTTGTTCCAATCTCCCTTTTATGCTGAATGTTTGTCTCATGACACCACAAAATTGGTTTTTAAGTTTGCTGGTTAAAACAAAGCGTCACTCGACTCACGGCTGTCAGCGGCAGGAGCTGTGTGCCACCAGCCGCCAAAGTCTGCGACAGCATCTGCATGTGAATGCTCTTAATGATGAGGTTGTTGCGGCCGTTCTGCAGCAGCTGCTCGCGTAGATGCTGCGGCGGATGCAGGTACTTGCAGGGCGGCTCCTTGCGCTGGCACTTGCCCTGACGATTAGAGTTTTGGTATTGAATCAGAATTAAACTGGCTCAACTATTTATTTAACATGGTTTTGTTAAAATGTTTTGATAATATTAGAGTAAACAGCGCGAGTAACTATAACGCTATTAGTTTCCGGCAATTCTTCGGTATCTGATTAGTCTGATTAGTAGTCTAGATCACTTAGCAAATTAATTACGTAGACTTTAATTCTTGCCCCTGAGTATTCAGTGGGATCAGAACTCTGCTACCCCTGAGTATTCAGTGGGATCAAACCTCTGCTACCACTGGGTATTCAGTGGGATCAGAACTCTGCTACCCCTGAGTATTCAGTGGGATCAGACCTCTGCTACCCCGAGTATTCAGTGGGATCAGACCTCTGCTACCCCGAGTATTCAGTGGGATCAGACCTCTGCTACCCCTGAGTATTCAGTGGGATCAGAACTCTGCTACCCCGAGTATTCAGTGGGATCTGTCACCAGACCTCTGCTACCTCCCAAATAGTAAATCAGCTCAGTCGCAAACGAACCTTGATGTAGTCATAGCAACAGACCACTCTCCCATTCTGCACGTCGACATGCTTGGGCGGATGGGCAAATTTACAATCAATCTCCGTCCTGGAGCATTTGCTGCGCTGAAACTCGCGACAGACCTCCAGGGTCAGCCATCGACTGTCCTTCATGCTGGCTAGCTGGAGCAGGCCCGGGTTTACCAGAGACATTTTTGCCTGAAGGTTGAAACAATTAAACAGTATTTCTTTGTAATCTTTTATTCCTTTAGTGCCTGCTTGTTTGCTGTTGGATAGGAATTGAAACAAAAAAGA
The DNA here is from genome assembly GCA_002269645.1 of Macrostomum lignano. NCBI lineage: Eukaryota > Metazoa > Platyhelminthes > Macrostomidae > Macrostomum > Macrostomum lignano. The sequence goes on from NIVC01000655.1 coordinate 283,725, forward strand.
AGGAAACTGGCCTGGGGGAAGCGACTTCTCTTTGAAGAGCTCTAGAAGTGTGCCACTATTTTTAGATAAGAGAGAGGAAGGACCTCATGGCGAACGCTGATTGGCTGGCTCTGATTGGCTGTGCCCCCTTCCCCCCACCCTCCCCTTCTTATGAAGGCATTGGGACAGCCAGGACAATTGAGAAAGGCAGGGAAAGAGAACTACCTGCGTATTATGATCTGGTAATAACTGGATTGGCACTTTGCCCCTTCACAAACTGGGAAGTTTTCGAACAAGAATATTTTACTGAATAATCATAAACTTTACAACTTAGACCAATTCACTAACTAGTAATATCACAAACTAGACATTTTACAAATTAATTATATACACTTCACAAACTAGGGTTTGTGATTTGGACACTTCACAAAACACAGACACTAACACCAACTAGACACCTCACAAACGTAGACACTTCACAAACAAACCATAGACACTTCACAAACCATAGACACTTCACAAACCATAGACACTTCACAAACCATAGACACGCCACAAACCATAGACACGCCACAAACCATAGACACTTCACAAACCATAGACACGCCACAAACCATAGACACTTCACAAACCATAGACACTTCACAAACCATAGACACTTCACAAACCACAGACACGTCACAAACCATAGACACTTCTCAAACCACAGACACTTCACAAACCATAGACACGCCACAAACCATAGACACGTCACAAACCATAGACACTTCACAAACCACAGACACGTCACAAACCACAGACACTTCACAAACCACAGACACGTCACAAACCACAGACACGTCACAAACCATAGACACTTCACAAACCATAGACACTTCACAAACCATAGACACGCCACAAACCATAGACACTTCACAAACCATAGACACTTCACAAACCACAGACACGTCACAAACCACAGACACGTCACAAACCATAGACACTTCACAAACCATAGACACTTCACAAACCATAGACACTTCACAAACCATAGACACGCCACAAACCATAGACACTTCACAAACCATAGACACGCCACAAACCATAGACACTTCACAAACCATAGACACTTCACAAACCATAGACACGCCACAAACCATAGACACGTCACAAACCATAGACACTTCACAAACCATAGACACGCCACAAACCATAGACACGTCACAAACCATAGACACGCCACAAACCATAGACACTTCACAAACCATAGACACTTCACAAACTAGTTACCCCATAACAAACTCCAAATTTTAGATCCAGTTTTCCTTGAAAGACTTCCTCACAACGGTGCCAAATGCCGCGAAAGCAGGACGACCGGGACCAGATGGAGCACTTCACTACCAGAGTGCATAAACTATTTTTTAGCTTTATTTATTAGGCTTTTCCTTCAAATACAGACATACACTGGGCTGCAAGAGTCTAAGAGAAGCACATGTAGGGGAAAAAGGAGATGAGAAGAGGACTACACAGAAGCTGCGCGGCAGGATGCAGTGCATGAGTAAGTAGTTGATGAGGAGGAAGGAACTTAAAGAGACTGGCGGGTCATTGAGAGACGGCAGTGGACACACAGACAGACAGGCAGACAGACAAATGCACTGCGCTTTGAAAGTGGCTGCAATCAACAGAAGTTGATTTTCATTGGCTTATGACTAGCTGGGGAGAGTCATAGATCCCACGATGTGGAGGATCATAGATCCCAGACTTGTGAAGTTCATAGATCCCAGACTTAAAAAAGTTCATAGATCCCAGACTTAGAAAGTTCATAGATCCCAGACTTAGAAAGTTCATAGATCCCAGACTTAGAAATTTCATAGATCCCAGACTTAGAAAGTTTATAGATCCCAGACTTAGAAAGTTCATAGATCCCAGACTTAGAAAGTTCATAGATCCCAGACTTAAAAAGTTTATAGATCCCAGACTTAGAAAGTTCATAGATCCCAGACTTAAAAAGTTTATAGATCCCAGACTAAGAAAGTTCATAGTTCCCAGACTAAGAAAGATCCTAAAACAATGGTAATACCCAAAGCATTAGGAGTTTAATTAATAAGCTGAGAAATGAACAACTAAAATTACAAAGTCTCAGCAACCCGATCGCATAAAATTGAAAAGCTTCTCAGAGCAAAACATTTTTATGACTAGTACGAGATTGTACATGAATGCAACTGCCCTCAGTTTTGATATTAATATTGCGGAACAATATCAAGCTACGGCTTCAGACTGACACCAGCTGATTTTGATCTGGCTCAAGCCGTTGGATCGAAATTTTAGATTTTCTAACCACCAACTCCTCTCGCGAATTATTTATCCGCGAGAGAAGTTGCCTGGGAATGAATTTGCAGGAAAGTCTGAAAGACGGACTTGGAAATGCGTGCTTGGAAGATCAGAGAGTCAGTTGGACCGGCGACAAGAACAATTAATAAAAAATAAATTTCAGCAAGCTTATGCATGTGCTTGCTACACTGCTGACATTTACAGTAGGGCCACGAACATTTTGACGGTTTTTTTAATCAAACACTGTAACAAAAATTTTACCCACGTTGTTCCTCATCTCTCCCAATCTCATCTCCCTCCCTCATTGCTCCAACTCTCATCTCTCCCTCTCTCATCTCTCCCTCTCTCATCTCTCCCTCTCTCATCTCTCCCTCTCTCATCTCTCCCTCTCTCATCTCTCCCTCTCTCATCTCTCCCTCTCTCATCACTCCTCTTTCATCTCCCAATGCCCATCTCTCACACTCTCAATAATCTACTATCTGAAAAGGCATATTGGCCATCCATCCTTCCTTGCATGTCCATGACGTAAGCAGCCAGACGCACACGTGACAGCCCGAATCAGCGATCGAGCAGAATAAAACACGACGAGCTCGGCTTAGAATACAAAGATTTGGCGTGCTCACAAGTTGCTCAATCAAACGGCTTGCCTGTTTCACATGCAGGCGCTGCTAGCCAGCGACAAAGGCTCGGAGATGATTGCTCTGTTGGAAGACTGATAACTCCGCCTCTGTGATGTCGGCAGGGCAAAGACGATTGCGAAACCCCAGGGCCCTGGGCTCTGACCCGCCCATCTATCTATCTATCTATCTATCTATCTATCTGCCTATCTATCTATCTATCTATCTATCTATCTATCTATCTATCTATCTATCCATCTATCTATCTATCTATCTATCTATCTATCTATCTATCTATCTATCTATCTATCTATCTATCTATCTATCTATCTATCAATCTATCTATCTATCTATCTATCTATCTATCTATCTATCTATCTATCTATCTATCTATCTATCTATCTATCTATCTATCTATCTATCTATCTATCTATCTATCTATCTATCTATCTATCTATCTATCTATCTATCTATCTATCTATCTATCTATCTATCTATCTATCTATCTATCTATCTATCTATCTATCTATCTATCTATCTATCTATCTATCTATCTATCTATCTATCTATCTATCTATCTATCTATCTATCTATCTATCTATCTATCTATCTATCTATCTATCTATCTATCTATCTATCTATCTATCTATCTATCTATCTATCTATCTATCTATCTATCTATCTATCTATCTATCTATCTATCTATCTATCTATCTATCTATCTATCTATCTATCTATCTATCTATCTATCTATCTATCTATCTATCTATCTATCTATCTATCTATCTATCTTTCTAAACTAAGCTACAGCAGCCAATAGGGTAGAGAAGTCTGAGCAGCCAATGAGGAGCCGCTGAGCCCCGAAAAAACGGATCTCGAAAGCCTGAAATTCGAGTAGAAGACGGCCGATTTGGCTCCCAGTTTGCCAAAGCAAATTCACAGTATTTCCGCACTGCTAGAGCTGAAAGTTGACGCCGAACCGCGAAGTTTTTGTCTCCCTACAGAATTCTTCTCAGCGCAGGTCGTATGAGGTTGGAAGTAAGGAAATAAATAATCGTAATTTTTAACTAATATGTAGTAATGTTTTAATGGAAGGATGTGATTTTATAGTTGCTGTACAAAATATTTCGACAGATTTAGTACTGTAGACGTGAAGATACTATTGACAATTTACAGTATATTGTAGATCAATAGATAAAAAACGGTAGATCTATAGACATTAAACTGTAGATCTATAGGCTTTAAAGGGTAGATCTATAGACTTTAAACGGTAGATCTATAGACATTAAACGGTAGATCTATAGACATTAAACGGTAGATCTATAGACATTAAACGGTAGATCTATAGACATTAAACGGTAGATCTATAGACATTAAACGGTAGATCTATAGACATTAAACGGTAGATTATAGACATTGAACTGTAGATCTATAGACATTAAACTGTAGATCTATAGACTTTAAACGGTAAATCTATAGACACAATTCTGTGAATTTATATCAACCATCTATAGACATCTTTCAGTTAGACATAATTTTTATATTGATTGCAGATTATCGTAGACAATCTATAGATCAGGTCTCTAGACACAAGGCCGCAGATCTATGGACGCGGCAGACCGGTTCAGGCAGGCTCAGAAGCGTCGGGCGCAGCAGCTGAAGCGCTACTGGCAGTGGTGCAAGTCGGGCCCCAGCAGCTCCGACATCGAGCACCAGCGACGAAGGTTGGAAAATCGTAGACGGGATGAAAATTGGCGCCAGGTTCGATTCCCGTCCAGCACCGTGCTGCTTGAGGCGGCGGCCAGAAACGACATTGAAGAGGGTTAGTCGATTTTTTACCCATTTTTCATTTATGCATTTTCAGCTTCGTAAAGTAACTTTCGATACATATCGGCAATTATTTTTTCAACGAGACTTTATGTAAGTTATTGGTATGAAATAGGTGCCACTCTTGGCGAGCTTTCGGCGCTCCCTAGCGTTGATTTTGGCGCCTCTTTAGCACTTAGTTTAGTGCAACACCCACTCAAGTGTGATTTCCCAGGTAAATTTCCCGCTACCCCAAAAAATTCCAAAGTTTTTAATTCGTTCCGGCTTTCCCCTCGCTAGTTGAAATTCTGCTCACCCACTAAAATTCCCCTCACCCACTGAAATTCCCCTCACCCACTGAAATTCCCCTCACCCACTGAAATTCCCCCTCACCCACTGAAATTCCCCTCACCCACTGAAATTCCCCTCACCCACTGAAATTCCCCTCACCCACTGAAATTCCCCTCACCCACTGAAATTCCCGTCACCCACTGAAATTCCTCTCACCCAAAAAATACCCCTTACCCACAAAATTACCCCACCCACAAAATTCCCCTCACCCGCTGACATTCCTCTCACCCACAAAATACCCCTTACCCACAAAATTACCCCACCCACAAAATTCCCCTCACCCACTGAAATTCCCCTCACCCACTGAAATTCTCCTCACCCACTGAAATTCCCCTCACCCACAAAATTCCCCTCACCCACTGAAATTCCCCTCACCCACTGAAATTCCCCTCACCCACTGAAATTCCCTTACCCACTGAAATTCCCTTCACCCACTGAAATTCCCCTCACCCACTGAAATTCCCCTCACCCACTGAAATTCCTCTCACCCACAAAATACCCCTTACCCACAAAATTACCCAACCCACAAAATTCCCCTCACCCACTGAAATTCCCCTCACCCACTGAAATTCCCCTCACCCACTGAAATTCCCCTCACCCACTGAAATTCCCCTCACCCACTGAAATTCCCCTCACCCACTGAAATTCCCCTCACCCACTGAAATTCCCCTCACCCAGAAAAATCCCCCTCTCGCGCCATCGGCAGTCCAGCAGCTGCTCAAATCCGACGTGAACCCGAACGCTGCGAACGAGGACGGCCTGACTGCCCTCCACCAGGCCTGCATCGACAACACGGCTCAGATGTGCCGCCTGCTGCTGGCCAATCAAGCCAACGTCAACGCCAGGGACAGCGAGCTGTGGACTCCGCTGCACGCAGCAGCCACCTGCGGCCACCTTGGCATCTGCCGACTGTTGATTGACAAGTAGGCGGCTGTTGCTATTGCTGAGCTCAGTTGCTAAGGATGCTTAATTAAAGATTTGAGTGGCTATGAGTGATATTAGTAAGATTAAGGCTGTTGTTAGGGACGCTAAAGTTCCGCTTTTTAAGAAAGATGATTCTTAGTAATCGGGTTGTTAAGGACGCTAATAAAATAGAATCGGGTTGCTAGGGACGCTAATTAAATAAAATTGGGTTGCTAAGGACGCTAATTAAATAGAATCGGGTTACCAGGGACGCTAATTAAGTAGAATCGGGGTGCTAGGGACGCTAATTAAATATAATCGGGTTGCTAGGGACGCTAATAAAATAGAATCGGGTTGCTATGGAAGTGGTAATTAAATAGAATCGGGTTGCTTGGGAAGCGGTAATTAAATAGAATCGGGTTGCTAGGGACGGAAAGTAAAAAGAATCGTGTTGCTAGGGCGCGGTAATAAAATAGAATCGGGTTGCTAGGGACGCTAATAAAATAGAATAGGTTGCTAGGGAAGCGGTAATTAAATAGAATCGGTTGCTAGGGGAGCGGTTATTAAATAGAATCGAGGTGCTAGGGGAGCGGTAATTAAAAAGAATCGGGTTGCTAGGGACGCAAATAAAATAGAATCGGGCTGCTAGGGAAGCGGTAACTAAATAGAATCGGGTTGCTAGGGATGCAAATAAAATAGAATCGGGTTGCTAAGGACGCTAATTAAATAGAATCGGGTTACCAGGGACGCTAATTAAGTAGAATCGGGGTGCTAGGGACGCTAATTAAATATAATCGGGTTGCTAGGGACGCTAATAAAATAGAATCGGGTTGCTATGGAAGTGGTAATTAAATAGAATCGGGTTGCTAGGGGAGCGGTTATTAAATAGAATCGGGTTGCTAGGAAAGCGCTAATTAATAGAATCGGTTGCTAGGGAAGCGGTAATTAAATGGAATCGGTTGCTAGGCACGCTAATTAAATAGAATCATGTTGCTATTAGGGCAGTAACGGAGGGACATACGAGGGACATACGCTGCGACATACGATGACATTGTAGCAATGAAGCTAACGCACAGAAACAGCTATAAGGCCTAGGAATTGGGACGATCGTATGCTTCTAGGGGCGCCCCAAGAGAGATTGCGCAGCTATTGAGGACCTCATTTCCAGACGGTAGAGGGTTTCGCATTTCATCTGTCAGTCTGCGTTTGGGTTGCAAGGGAGGAGGAGCTCCAGCATCTGGTCGCTTTGGGTGCATTGTTGCTATCCGAGTGAACAAGTGAGGAAGGGAGAGACAGTACGATAAGTGAAGCTGGATGGACTTTGGGGTTGATACTTGTAGAGATGAGTAGAAATTGACAGAAATGGATAGAAATGGATAGAGATGGGTAGAGTTGGATAGAGATGGATAGAGATGGATAGAGATGGATAGAGATGGATAGAGATGGATAGAGATGGATAGAGATAGATAGAGGTGGATAGAGGTGGATAGAAATGGATAGAAATGGATAGAGATATATAGAGGTGGATAGAGGTGGATAGAAATGGATAGAGATGGATAGAGATGGATAGAGATGGATAGAGATGGATAGAGGTGGATAGAGGTGGATAGAGGTGGATAGAAATGGATAGAAATGGATAGAGATAGATAGAGGTGGATAGAGGTGGATAGAAATGGATAGAGATGGATAGAGATGGATAGGGATGGATAGAGGTGGATAGAGATGCATAGAGATGGATAGAGATGATTAGAGATGGATAGAGATGGATAGAGATGGATAGAGATGGGTAGAGTTGGATAGAGATGGATAGAGATGGATAGAGATGAATAGAGATGGATAGAGATGGATAGATATGGATAGAGATGGATAGAGATGGATAGAGATGGATAGAGATGGATAGAGATGGATAGAGATGGATAGAGATGGATAGAGATGGATAGAGATGGATAGAGATGGATAGAGATGGATAGAAATGGATAGAAATGGATAGAAATGGATAGAAATAGATAGAGATGGATAGAGATGGATAGAGATGGATAGAGATGGGTAGAGATGGATAGAGATGGATAGAGATGGATAGAGATGGATAGAGATGGATAGAGATGGATAGAGTTGGATAGTTTTATAGAGTTGGACATAATTGGATATAAATGGTTTTAAATGGATATGAGTAGAGAACAACTTTTTCGTAATTTCTACCCCCACCAAATCTAGCCTAATAATTTAACCATAAATTCAAGAAAGAATGCATGCAAACCAGTCAAGCCTAAAAACTCATCCACAATAAGCCGGCACTCTCAATCGTAAAACAACTATTTAAGGCTTACAGATAAATAAAGAAAAGCCCTTAATGTAGAGATCAACCAACTTTGATTCCCGAATCGGTTGTAAAAATCCTAAGCTGCGCGGCATCAACCTTGACTCTTAGCCCTCTTACTACACTGAGTCCCTGGCCCTATTCATGAGCCTCCAGGGGCGGCTGGCTTGAGATGGCAGATAAAGACCGATGAGGGACCTATGAGCAGCTGCTAAACATTGAGTAAACTCTGTCCCTGTGGATCAGGCCTCTGCTGCCGCTAGCTTATTCAATACATTCTGACTCTTGTCTGTCTGCCCACCTGTCTGCCTGTATGTCTTAGTGTGTGTATTAGTGTGTGTATTAGTGTCTGTATTAGTGTCTGTATTAGTGTCTGTATTAGTGTCTGTATTAGTGTCTGTATTAGTGTCTGTATTAGTGTCTGCATTAGTGTCTGTATTAGTGTCTGTATAAGTGTCTGTATAAGTGTCTGTATTAGTGTCTGTATTAGTGTCTGCCTGATTATCTGTCTTAGCGTCTGTATTAGTGTCTGTATTAGTGTCTGCATTAGTGTCTGTATTAGTGTTTGTATTAGTGTCTGTATTAGTGTCTGTATTAGTGTGTGTATTAGTGTGTGTATTAGTGTGTGTATTAGTGTCTGTATTAGTGTCTGTATTAGTGTCTGTATTAGTGTCTGTATTAGTGTCTGTATTAGTGTCTGTATTAGTGTCTGTATTAGTGTCTGTATTAGTGTGTGTATTAGTGTGTGTATTAGTGTCTGTATTAGTGTCTGTATTAGTGTCTGTATTAGTGTCTGCCTGATTATCTGTCTTAGCGTCTGTATTAGTGTCTGTATTAGTGTCTGCATTAGTGTCTGTATTAGTGTTTGTATTAGTGTCTGTATTAGTGTCTGTATTAGTGTGTGTATTAGTGTGTGTATTAGTGTGTGTATTAGTGTCTGTATTAGTGTCTGTATTAGTGTCTGTATTAGTGTCTGTATTAGTGTCTGTATTAGTGTGTGTATTAGTGTGTGTATTAGTGTCTGTATTAGTGTCTGTATTAGTGTCTGTATTAGTGTCTGTATTAGTGTCTGTGTTAGTGTCTGCATTAGTGTCTGTATTAGTGTCTGTATTAGTGTCTGTATTAGTGTCTGTATTAGTGTCTGCCTGATTATCTGTCTTAGCGTCTGTATTAGTGTCTGTATTAGTGTCTGCATTAGTGTCTGTATTAGTGTTTGTATTAGTGTCTGTATTAGTGTCTGTATTAGTGTGTGTATTAGTGTGTGTATTAGTGTGTGTATTAGTGTCTGTATTAGTGTCTGTATTAGTGTCTGTATTAGTGTCTGTATTAGTGTCTGTATTAGTGTGTGTATTAGTGTGTGTATTAGTGTCTGTATTAGTGTCTGTATTAGTGTCTGTATTAGTGTCTGTATTAGTGTCTGTATTAGTGTCTGTGTTAGTGTCTGCATTAGTGTCTGTATTAGTGTCTATTTTGTAATAGTGACTGTATTTGTGCCTGACCGACTGTCTTGAAATCAGTCTTTGAATTCCTCTTTATTTCTAATTGCGTCTCTGTCTCAGTGCGAGTCGAGCTGTCAATCTCGAGTCTGGCTAACGGGATCGAATTGAATTGACAAAGTGCTCCAGCTTGTTAGAGCCCGCAGCCTCAAGCGGATTCAGCGGCCAATTAGCAGATTAAAACGCATTTAATTTCAGCTTGGACTTCATCAAAATTTTCAGCTCGACCAATTTTAAGAATAGCGGCTTTTTTTAGCGACTTGAGCTGGCTGGCTCAGAGAAGAAAGTGCGTGAGGATCTGACTGCGTTTTCCCCGGCACAATTTTTCAGCGGAGCGAATCTGCTGGCGCTGAACGCTGATGGAAACATGCCGTTCGACATCTGCGAAGATGCTGAGACTCTCTGCCTGATTGAGGACTGCATGGCCAGCAATGGTGAGCGATTCTCGGGGCGATTCTCGCTGCGATTCTCGGGGCGATTCTCGGGGCGATTCTCGGGGCGATTCTCGGGGCGATTCTCGGGGCGATTCTCGGGGAGGGCGATTCTCGGGGCGATTCTCGGGGCGATTCTCGAGGAGGGCGATTCTCGGGGAGGGCGATTCTCGGGGCGATTCTCGGGGCGATTCTCGGGGCGATTCTCGGGGCGATTCTCGGGGCGATTCTCGGGGCGATTCTCGGGGAGGGCGATTCTCGGGGAGGGCGATTCTCAGGGCGATTCTCGGGGCGATTCTTGGGGCGATTCTCGGGGCGATTCTTGGGGCGATTCTCGGGGCGATTCTCGGGGCGATTCTCGGGGCGATTCTCGGGACGATTCTCGACTGGCGATTCTCGGGGCGATTCTCGGGGCGATTCTCGGGACGATTCTCGACTGGCGATTCTCGGGGTGAATCTAATCTCGGGGAGGGCGATTCTCGATGAGGGCGATTCTCGGGTAGGGCGATTCTCGGGTAGGGCGATTCTAAAGGAGGGCGATTCCAGGGAAGGGCGATTCTCGGAGCGATTCTCTGGGCGATTTTTGGGGCGATTCTCGGGGCGATTCTTGGGGCGATTCTCGGGGCGATTCTTGGGGCGATTTTGGGACGATTCTCGACTGGCGATTTTTAGGGCAATTTTTCTCATAGTGTTTAAAGTACCTGTGTCTGGAATTACCTTACCCAAAAGTGGGGTGATTTTATAATTTAACATAGTTTAAAATCAAGTTTTCAGTCAGGAGTTAAATTGCCTTTCTGATTCAGTGTTTGCTCAAGTTTTTAGTTCGTTTTTCCTACCTTCTAAAGCAAACAGGGGAAGGGACAGAATCGAGAGAAAAGTACAAACTCCATTCTAAATCTGACTATTCAGTTCTGAAACAGAAAGAAACTTTCTTTAAACTAAACTGGGAGAGCAATCCCATGAGAAAATCCTGGGTACCATGAAAATCCCACAGGGAAACCCAGACTTTGAGGGAAATCCAGACTCCAAGGGAAATCCCATAGGGAAATCCAGACTCCATGGGAAATCCCAAAGGGATCCAGAACCCGTGGGAAATCCCACAGGGAAACCCAGACTCCAAGGGAAATCCCATGCGGAAATCCCACAGGGAAATCCCATTCGGAAATCCAGACTCCAAGGGAAATCCCATACGGAAATCCAGACTCCAGGGGAAATCCCATGGGGAAACTAGAGTTTAAGGGAAATCCAAAAAATCCTTGGAAAAAAGCTACCAAAAATCATTCCCGAAAACCGAAAAAAAATCCCCAGGCGTGACGCAGGCGCAGATCGACTCGGCCAGGGACGAGCCCGAGCGCGCCATGCTGGCCGATCTGAATTCCGCGCTGGCCGAAAATCCCCAAACGGCGGCGCGCCAATTCTGGCGCCTGGACACGGCGCAGGGCGCCAATCTGCTGCACGTGGCGTGCGCCAACGGCTTCGAAAGCGTGGTCACTTTTCTGTTGGACTCGGCTGCACCGGCAACTGGCATGTCGGTTACCATGGCAACGGAGACTCGCGATCGGGACGGCTGGACGCCGGTTCATCTGGCCGCCTGCTGGGGTCACGCCGAAGTAGCTGAGGCGCTAGCGATGCGGGGCGCCGATTTAGAAGCTGTCACTCAACGCGGCGGCAAGACGATGATTGGTGAGCAAGATTTTGAGATTGAGGGGTGAGATTTTGAGATTTTTTGGGTCAGATTTTGATTCTCTATGTTTTGAGATTTAGGGTCAGATTTTGAGATTTTGAGGGTGAGATTTTGAGATTTGAAGACTTTAGATTTTGAGATTTAGGGTGAGATTTAGAGATTTTGAGGGTGAGATTTTGAGGGTAAGATTTTGAGATTTTAAGACTTTAGACTTTGAGATTTAGGGTGAGATTTTGGGATTTTGATGATAAGATTTTGGGCGTGAAATTTTGAAATACAAAGGTGAGATCTTTAAATTTGTGGGTGAGATTTTGAAGGTCAGATTTTAAGATTTTTAAATTTGGGGATGAGAATTTGAGGTTGAAGGGAAGTTGCAAAGGGTTGAGTGGAACTTTCGTATTACTAATAACAACACTCAAATTTTCGCAGACCTCACGGACGACCCGGCGATGAAGCAGAGGCTGGAGCAGATTCGTGCCGAGGCACAGCAGAAGCTGCTGACTCGGGTGCCCTCGGAGAGGAGCTCCTGCAGCCGGAAGGCCAGCATGAATAGAAGGTCTGCTGGGCAGAGTGACAGAGTGACAAAAATAGATAGAATGAATAAGAAAGTGAAGGAGAGGGAGGGATAGAGAGAAACAGAGTGAGAAAAAAGTGACAAACAGGAGTCGTACGACACAGAGGTAGAGTGACACAGAGAGTGAAGGAGAGAGAGTGACAGAGTGAGGTGGAGTGACAAACAGGGGTAGTGTAACACAGAGGTAGAGTGACAGGAAAGAGAGTGATAGAGTGAGGTGGAGTGACAAACAGGGGTAGTGTGACACAGAGGTAGAGTGACAGGAAAGAGAGTGATAGAGTGAGGTGGAGTGACAAACAGGGGTAGTGTGACACAGAGGTAGAGTGACAGGAAAGAGAGTGACAGAGTGAGGTGGAGTGACAAACAGGGGTAGTGTGACACAGAGGTAGAGTGACAGGAAAGAGAGTGATAGAGTGAGGTGGAGTGACAAACGGGGTAGTGTGACACAGAGGTAGAGTGACAGGAAAGAGAGTGATAGAGTGAGGTGGAGTGACAAACAGGGGTAGTGTGACACAGAGGTAGAGTGACAGGAAAGAGAGTGATAGAGTGAGGTGGAGTGACAAACAGGGGTAGTGTGACACAGAGGTAGAGTGACAGGAAAGAGAGTGATAGAATGAGGTGGAGTGACAAACAGGGGTAGTGTGACACAGAGGTAGAGTGACAGGAAAGAGAGTGACAGAGTGAGGTGGAGTGACAAACAGGGGTAGTGTGACACAGAGGTAGAGTGACAGGAAAGAGAGTGATAGAGTGAGGTGGAGTGACAAACAGGGGTAGTGTGACACAGAGGTAGAGTGACAGGAAAGAGAGTGATAGAATGAGGTGGAGTGACAAACAGGGGTAGTGTGACACAGAGGTAGAGGGTCAAAGAGAGTGATAGAGTGAGTTGGAGTGACAAACAGGGGTAGTGTGACACAGAGGTAGAGTGACAGGAAAGAGAGTGATAGAGTGAGGTGGAGTGACAAACAGGGGTAGTGTGACACAGAGGTAGAGGGTCAAAGAGAGTGATAGAGTGAGGTGGAGTGACAAACAGGGGTAGTGTGACACAGAGGTAGAGTGACAGGAAAGAGAGTGATAGAGTGAGGTGGAGTGACAAACAGGGGTAGTGTGACACAGAGGTAGAGGGTCAAAGAGAGTGATAGAGTGAGGTGGAGTGACAAACAGGGGTAGTGTGACACAGAAGTAGAGTGACAGGAAAGAGAGTGATAGAGTGAGATGGAGTGACAAACAGGGGTAGTGTGACACAGAGGTAGAGTGACAGGAAAGAGAGTGATAGAGTGAGGTGGAGTGACAAACAGGGGTAGTGTGACA
>NIVC01000655.1:302500-397500 GCA_002269645.1 Macrostomum lignano
CGACCCTGTCTAACAGGTGCCACCCTACCCTGTCTAACAGGTGTCAACCCTACCTTGTCTAACAGGTTCCACCTTACCCTGTCTAACAGTTGCCAACCTACCCTGTCTAACAGGTGCCACTCTACCCTGTCTAACAGATGCCAACCTACCCTGTCTAACAGGTGCCACCCTACCCTGTCTAACAGGTGCCACCCTACCCTGTCTAACAACTGTACATAACATAATCTGAACAAAAAATTAGAAACACAATATCTGTTTCCAGAAAGGTGACCACCTTTAAATAAGTTGACTTGAGAGACCAATAATCCTGTTTGCTCATATTAAATGTTAATGTCATTGGGGCCTGCCAGTAATGCACTAAAATAGCTCTGCAATCAAATATCAGATGGCTTTTAAAAAATGCCTAAAAACACTGCAGCATACAAAACGGAATAGCCCCACTTCAGGGCGAAAGCTTTTGCTTTTGTGCATGAGCTGTGGTTTATCAAGCGGATCTTATCTCGGCCTTCTGAGCTGGCAGCGGCTTTTTGCACCAGCCTATGTGGCGAAAGCAATTTAAAACTTGCTTCAAAAAAGCAGCAAAGAAGCCCCGGGAAAAAAGCGATATAGCAAGAGCCGATTAATTTATTTTTATAATGGCTACCAATAGTTCAATTTCACAGCAACTGACCATCGTGTGTCTGTTGTTGGCCAGTTCTGTGGCTGCCAGACCAACCGGCACAGGTCACAGAATGGTATTAGACCGAAGTATTCGATTGCTATTCGAATGCCCGTCTCAGCATGGCAACGAATTCGCTGTTCAGTACCTGCCCAAGGTGTGGCAGCGGGTGAACTCCAGCCTGGCAGAACTGAGTCACCAGATGGCTGCGTGCGACCAGACCTTCAACAGTTCGCCGAACACCCCTGCCTGTCTGGCAGCGAGCGGTGGGCTTCTTAAAGGTATAGGATTGGGGCTGTTGCCGGGGCTATAGCTGTTCTGCGTGTGTTTGCGATCCATGTTCACCTCGCCCTCCGATAGAATCGCCCTCCCTTAGAATCGCCCTCCCTTAGAATCGCCCTCCATTAGAATCCTCCTCCATTAGAATCGCCCTCTATTAGAATCGCCCTCTCCGAGAATCGCCCTCCATTAGAATCGCCCTCCATTAGAATCGCCCTTCATTAGAACCGCCCTCCCTTAGAATCGCCCTCCCTTAGAATCCCCCTCCATTAGAATCCCCTCCATTAGAATCGCCCTCCATTAGAATCACCCTCCATTAGAATCGCCCTCCATTAGAATCCCCCTCCATTAGAATCCCCCTCCATTAGAATCGCCCTCCATTAAAATCGCCCTCCAATAGTACCCCCTCCATTAGAATCGCCCTCCATTAGAATCGCCCTCCCTTAGAATCGCCCTCCATTAGAATCGCCCTCCATTAGAATCGCCCTTCATTAGAATCGCCCTCCATAAGAATCGCCCTCCATTAGAATCCCCCTCCATTAGAATCGCCCTCCATTAGAATCCCCCTCCATAAGAATCGCCCTCCATTAGAATCCCCCTCCCTTAGAATCGCCCTCCATTAGAATCCCCCTCCCTTAGAATCGCCCTCCATTAGAATCGCCCTCCATTAGAATCCCCCTCCATTAGAATCGCCCTCCATTAAAATCGCCCTCCATTAGAATCGCCCTTCATTAGAATCGCCCTCCATTAGAATCCCCCTCCATTAGAATCCCCCTCCATTAGAATCGCCCTCCATTAGAATCGCCATCCCTTAGAATCCCCCTCCATTAGAATCGTCCTCCATTAGAATCACCCTCCATTAGAATCGCCCTCCATTAGAATCGCCCTTCATTAGAACCGCCCTCCCTTAGAATCGCCCTCCATCAGAATCTCCCTCCATTAGAATCGCCCTTCATTAGAATCGCCCTCCATTAGAATCGCCCTCCATTAAAATCGCCCTCCATTAGAATCGCCCTTCATTAGAATCGCCCTCCATTAGAATCCCCCTCCATTAGAATCCCCCTCCATTAGAATCGCCCTCCATTAGAATCGCCATCCCTTAGAATCCCCCTCCATTAGAATCGTCCTCCATTAGAATCACCCTCCATTAGAATCGCCCTCCATTAGAATCCCCCTCCATTAGAATCGCCCTCCATTAAAATCGCCCTCCAATAGTACCCCCTCCATTAGAATCGCCCTCCATTAGAATCGCCCTCCATTAGAATCGCCCTCCCTTAGAATCCCCCTCCATTAGAATCAACTTCTTTTAGAATCACCCTCCCTTAGAATCGCCCTCACTTAGAACCCCCTCCATTAGAGTCGCCCTCCATTAGAACCCCCTCCATTCGAGTCGCCCTCCATTAGAACCCCCTCCATTAGAATCAGCCTCCATTAGAATCGCCCTCCCCTGGAATCGCCCTCTGCTAGAATTTCCCTCACCGAGAATCGCCTTCCTCAAGAATCGCCCTCCATTAGAATCGCCCTCTATTAGAATCGCCCTCTCCGAGAATCGCCCTCCATTAGAATCGCCCTCCATTAGAATCGCCCTCCATTAGAATCGTCCTCCATTAGAATCACCCTCTATTAGAATCCCCCTCCATTAGAATCCCCTCCATTAGAATCGCCCTCCATTAGAATCACCCTCCATTAGAATCGCCCTCCATTAGAATCCCCCTCCATTAGAATCCCCCTCCATTAGAATCGCCCTCCATTAAAATCGCCCTCCAATAGTACCCCCTCCATTAGAATCGCCCTCCATTAGAATCGCCCTCCCTTAGAATCGCCCTCCATTAGAATCGCCCTCCATTAGAATCGCCCTTCATTAGAATCGCCCTCCATAAGAATCGCCCTCCATTAGAATCCCCCTCCATTAGAATCGCCCTCCATTAGAATCCCCCTCCATAAGAATCGCCCTCCATTAGAATCCCCCTCCCTTAGAATCGCCCTCCATTAGAATCCCCCTCCCTTAGAATCGCCCTCCATTAGAATCGCCCTCCATTAGAATCCCCCTCCATTAGAATCGCCCTCCATTAGAATCGCCCTCCCTTAGAATCCCCCTCCTTAGAATCGCCCTCCATTAGAATCACCCTCTATTAGAATCGCCCTCCCCAAGAATCGCCCCACCCGAGAACCTCTCTTTCCGAGAATCGCCCTCCCCTTAGAATAGCTCCTAGATTCCCTAAAGCTCTACAAATACTTTAGCATCAAAAGAGAATGCCATTAATTCTAGAATCGCAATATTCTGAACGCGTTTTTTTCAGACAGCGAATCCACCACCGAGGCCTCAGTTTACCTCGTCCGACTGGACCTGCTCACGCCAGCCGGTGAGCTGGCCGACCCGGCCAACAGGGCGGCATTCCAACAAGAAGCTGCCAGACTTCGAACCGGCATCAACAGTCTGCCAGGCTTAGGCGATTGCGCCAAGTTCAACGCTACATTCTGGGCCAGAGGGGACTGTATCATCGATGGCAACGGGAGCTGTCCCTCGCCCGGCGATAATTCTCCAGCTTCAAGTCGCGGAAGCGAGATGGCAGCCATCGCATCCGCTGTTGTTTCTGTAGCCTTCGTCGCCTTCACGGCGCTTGCGGCTGTTGTTCTGGTCAAGCGGCAACGGGTGAAGGAGCAGCAACGGCAGCAGCAGCAGCAAGAGTGCACATCTGATGGGTGAGAACGGTCTGAACGAATGTTAAAGTGCAAAAATTAAGGTGACGAGAAAAAAGATAAGATGAGGGTAGAAATGTTTTAGAATGGGGGTGTGGAAAGCTACGGCGTGAGGTGGGTGCTGGGAGGGGTAGAAATAGTTTAGAATGGGGGTGTGGAAAGCTACGGCGTGAGGTGGGTGCTGGGAGGGGTAGAAATAGTTTAGAATGGGTTGTGGAAAGCTACGGCGTGAGGTGGGTGCTGGGAGGGGTAGAAATAGTTTAGAATGGGGGTGTGGAAAGCTACGGCGTGAGGTGGGTGCTGGGAGGGGTAGAAATAGTTTAGAATGGGTTGTGGAAAGCTACGGCGTGAGGTGGGTGCTGGGAGGGGTAGAAATAGTTTAGAATGGGGGTGTGGAAAGCTACGGCGTGAGGTGGGTGCTGGGAGGGGTAGAAATAGTTTAGAATGGGTTGTGGAAAGCTACGGCGTGAGGTGGGTGCTGGGAGGGGTAGAAATAGTTTAGAATGGGGGTGTGGAAAGCTACGGCGTGAGGTGGGTGCTGGGAGGGGTAGAAATAGTATAGAATGAGGGTGTGGAAAGCTACGGCGTGAGGTGGGTGCTGGGAGGGGTAGAAATAGTATAGAATGAGGGTGTAGAAAGCTACGGCGTGAGGTGGGTGCCGGGAGGAGTAGAAAGGTTCCAAAAGAGGAGTTAGGATTATTGCAGTTAGGAGGGAGTCTAGAGTCCGCTAAAGCAACAAAGATAAACAAACTAATTGTACTCATCACTCGTCGCATATTGGGCAGAGCCACATCTTGTGAGCCTCAGGTCCAACTGCGCAGGGACCAACAGCAGCAACAGCAGCAGCCTAAGTCTGAGACGACTGTCGAGCTGGAGCTTCAGCCGATGCAAGCACATACGGCTGCCAGCTGGATTGTCCGCCCGCCGCTGCCTGCGGGACCGCGGCTATCCAGCATGGGATGGCTGAATCTCGCCTACAATCCCGACTTCGATGATAGCGACTTCACAGCGATGAAAGGCGACGACGAAGCTAACGGTGCGCTGCCGTCGCGGGTGACGCGATTTCGCGCGGTAGGCGACGTCGACGAGGCCGAAGCTCGCCGACAGTTTAGTCGGCTCGGATCGCCAGCTGGTGGCAGCGATGCGGCGTCAGCAGCGACAGCGGCGGCATTCTACTGGGTCGGTGACGCCTCCAGCCAGCCTGGACAGACCGGGCTCTCTTTCGTGCTGGCGGACGCCTCCGGCCACGGCGACAACGATAACGAACGCTTCCTGGAGTTGCTCTGGGCTTGCGGCGGCGCCGCCATGTCGCTGGACCCGGGCTTTGTCGGCTGGCTGGAAAGTCGATCGACAACTTCGACATCATCGTCCAGGTTCTACTTGACCGGCTGGGCGCGCAGCAGCTTCCCCTGCCACTCGGTGACCACGGCCACCATGCACTGCTTGGACAGCAACCTGAGCAAGCGCATCCGAGTGTGCCAGCTGGCCGGCGGCTTGAGCCGCAGCCCGGACAGTTCGCCAGCTTCCCCGGCCGAGTTTGTCCGGTTTGCGCACGCCTGCACCGCCAACCAGCCGACGACATCGGCGACGCCAACGGCCGCGATCGGGCGGGGACTCTCGGAGGCGAGCTTGCTGCCGCTGCTGCTGCTGGCAGCAAAGCGGACTCGACTAACGGACGCCGGAGGCGGAGGCGGAGTGGCGTCCTGCGACCTGCTCAGATTGGCGGCCGGACTCAGGCGGCAGTGCCCGCTGGCTGTGGCCAACGAGGCGCACTACCTGTTCGTGATGCGCTGCCTGCACGCCTACGCTTGCCTGTTGAAGAGAAATTCTATTTGACGATTAATACAGACAGTGTACGTGAATGTACGATGCACGTAGAAGTCTTACGAGCGTACTGCCAGTATTAAGTCATCGCTCTCCGTGTACCTGTTTAAACTTCACTATTTTCGGGTAGGATGATGCTTTTCAGCAGATGTCATTGGGTTATTTTCATAAAATAGCTAGTGCACTTACGTCCCGTGGTTATTTCATAAATAAAAATTTGTGTCATTAGTTTGTTTCTATATATAGCAACTTACGTCACTAGGTTGTTTCTATATATAGCAACTTACGTGACTATAAAATTGTTTCTATAAATAGATCATAGCTGGTGGAGCGAAAGAAAGACCTGAAAAGTACCTTCCACACAAAGTAACAAACCCATAAAATAACTTATTTTTTAACAATTTTATCACTCCATTATACGTATGAGTGCATCCCATTCTTTCCATCAGTGTGAATATGTTCTTCTACTTTATGATTACCTACCTGAGTTGCAAGCAAAAAAATAGTAAATCACAGCTCTGAACTTTTCTGAATTTTGCTGCTTACTTTATATTGATTCGTACTGGCAATTTCATTGTTTTAATAACACGTGGAAACTCGTGAATAAAGTGAATAAACAATTCATTAATAAATCCATTTATCATATTTTTCATACCAAAATCTTATTTATGCTGTACTTGCAAACAATCTTCATCAAAGCCAAAAGTAAATTCTGTTCTTGGACCAGCATGTATTTAATTAATAGGCAATAATTAAATATAGGGTCTCAC
The DNA here is from genome assembly GCA_002269645.1 of Macrostomum lignano. Lineage (NCBI taxonomy): Eukaryota > Metazoa > Platyhelminthes > Macrostomidae > Macrostomum > Macrostomum lignano. The sequence goes on from NIVC01000655.1 coordinate 308,732, forward strand.
AGTTTATGGACAAACAATAGTAATTATATATTAGCTTGTAAAGTTAAATAAGTTAATAGAAGTAGGGCACGATAAAAGGACAAGGCAGGACAAAACTTTAATAGCTTTTTAGATTACATGCACGATAAATGTACAGTAATGTTAATAAATCCTTTCTAACATTCTCCTTAACTTCCCGACTCTGAAATAGTTGATTTTTTGCTAAAAATTTCAAGTTAAAATTGAAGCATACATGTGAAAAATAATGTTTTTAACATGTAATTAACGAAATATAATAGTATTATAAAACATTTACTTTTTTACTCTTTTCGTCATTTTGTTAAAACTCAGTTAAGTGTTGAAATTCAGCAGCAGCCCTCGGTGTTGGAGGCCGCATCTTCAGCCGCGGCCCGGGCCCAAACCTTGCGGAACTCGTCAATGCCCAGCCGGTCAGCGCCCGCCAAATCGAATGCTCGACGAACTAGACTGTCGTCCAGGCTGATGCCGGCCGCCGAGAAGATGCCAGATATCTGCGAGGTGGTTGCGCGGAAACAGAGGCAGAAATTGAAACTGAATGCTTAGCAGGTGTCTTCAAAGCTTCAAAGTTTCTCACATTGCGAGCAAATTTCGAATTTGAAGTTAGTTTTGAAATCCTAAACTATTACTCTTAAGAGTAAAGAGTAAGGCTTTTCTATTCTCTCCTCTCTATTCTCTCGTGTCTCCCTCTCCTGTCTCTTGTCTCCTGTCTTCTCTCTCTCTTCTCTCATCTCTTCTCTCTCTTCTCTCCTATCTCCTGTCTCATGTCGCTTCTCTCCTGTCTCTTCTCTCCTCTCTCCTGTCTCTTCTCTCCTCTCTCCTGTCTCTTCTCTCATGTCTCTTCTCTCCTGTCTCTTCTCTCTTCTCTCCTCTCTCTTCTCTCCTCTCTGTTCTCTCCTCTCTCCTGTCTCTTCTCTCTTCTCTCCCCTCTCCTGTCTCTTCTCTCTTCTCTCCTCTCTTCTCTCCTCTCTTCTCTCCTCTTCTCCTGTCTCTTCTCTCGTTTCTCTTCTTTCCTGTCTCTTCTCTCTTCTCTCCTCTCTCCTGTCTCTTCTCTTCTCTCTCCTGTCTCTTCTCTCCTCTCTCCTGTCTCTTCTCTTCTCTCTCCTGTCTCTTCTCTCCTGTCTCTTCTCTCCTCTCTCCTCTCTCTTCTCTCTTCTCTCCTGTCTCTTCTCTCATGTCTTCTCTCTCTTCTCCATTCTCTTTTCTCTCTCCTGTCTTTTCTGTCTCCACTCTCTTCTCTCCTTTCTCTTCCATCCAACCCCCATCCAATTCCGCCCAATCAGGGAAACGCAATCGCTAAAACGGACCTCCTCCGCCGATCTAGGCGCTTTGAGATCGTGCTCAAACACGCCGTGCGACGTGAAGATGCTCGGATTGAGGCAGGAGGCCGCGTCGCCCTCGTTGCCGTAGGCCCTCCGATCCGACACGCTGCGCACGGCCGGGGCCGGTAGGTCGGAGCGGATGGTGGCGCAGCCGTAGGTTCGAAACCTGGTTGGATCGTAGCGGCCAACAGCGGCCGAGTACATGCTGTTGGTAGTCTTGTGAGCCGAGATCGACTCGTCGATTTGGCGAGCGAGCCGCGCCTCGCTGTCTAGAGTTCGCTTGCCGTAGTCCGACTGGGAGCGGACGCCTGAGTAGGTCAAGGTTTGGGTGTGGGTCAGTAGTGGGTCAAAAATTAGAATACTAAAATTATATCTCCGCGACTCATTGACCCAATATTACCTAACAGGCTAATGTGTCTACGTGTCTGTGTGTCAATCATTTTGTTCTGAGAGGTTTATTACTCTTAGTGACAATTGCAGCTAAAGTAGAGTGTACAATGCACAGCAATTCGAAGAGGCCTGGGATTCTCTTGACGGGAAATTAGTTTCCTCTTGTCAAAAGGCAACACGAAATGCTACACTCAATAATTCTAAGGCATTGCTGCATTGACACCGAGCTGATTACTTCCGCAGTTGTCTGTTCTCTTTTTGAGCTTATTTGCTATGCAATTTGCGTCGATTCAAACAAAATAGAATCTGATCAGTGTTCTTAACGGGCAAATCTAGCCCTATAAGTCTAATCTAGCTGTACCAGGACGAGATCTAATCTATTCATAGTAATTAGCAGAAACGAATGAGGAACGTACTGTTTCAAGATATTGAAACATGCACATTCTAATGCGAAAATTAAAGTCTTATTTTACAATAAGACTGCTTCTACTTTACTGATAGTAACCAACTTGGAGCATTGAATTAGAAAATTACTTATTGCTGAGCTCGTGATAAAGATGCCGAGTTTACACTTCTAATTGGGCTGGCACTGATTTTACGCGTTTAAATGATGGAATCTCTCTCTTGGATGCTTCTTCAGAGGGGTAGAAGAGCTAGTCTTTTTATACTGAAATCACCACTCCAATGGGGGGTTGGCTATACTTAAATCACCCATCTAATGGGGGGGGGTTGGCTAGTCTTTATATACTAACATCACCACCCTAATGGAGGTTGGCTAATCTTTCTGTACTAAAATCACCACTTCAATGGGGGGTTGGCTAGTCTTCTATACTAAAATCACCACTCCAATTAAGGACGGGGGGCTAGTCAAATTCCATACCAAAGAAATCAACGATTGCAATTAATATATACTAGCTCAAGACCTGCATGTTGTTTATTCGAAAATTCCCATTTCTTTCTTTGTTGCCTCGGCCTCAACCGGGGCGCAGATTGCTAGCCTTTCCATACTAAAACCTCATCATACTCACTAATATCTCTCCAGTTGAGGAAGTTGGCAAACTCCTGATAGTCGATTAGCCCATCGCCGTTGACGTCGCAGAAGTCGATAAGTTGTTCGAGCAGCGAGTCGTCCAGCGGAACGCTCATCTCTCGGCAGGCGGCGCGAATGTCGTCAGCGCTCAACTTGCCGGAGCCGGACTTGTCATAGAATCGGAACGCGTCTTCAAGATCTTTGAAGCGCTCGTAGTTCATAGTTTTCAGTTGGGTGCGCAGCGCGGCGACCAGAGCACGGCGCCGGTCCTCGCCGCGAAGGAAATGCTTGGGCGCCCGACCGTGCAACAGGTCGCCGACTCCGTAGGGATCGGGCTTGTGCAGGACGCCGAAAGTGTGGTCCGGCGGCACCTTCATCGTGTCCTTGATGCTGCACATAGGGAAGTTAAGAGAAACGCAGGTAGAGTTCATTTTTGACGTACTTAGAGAACCATTTATTGTGGAATATTTTTGGGATAAATATATACACATTTATATGAATATATGCGATCAATGGAATACTGATTAATGATCAATGGGATCAATAATCAGATCAATACGATCAATGGTATTTAAATACGAGCGTATATGCACATTTATATGAATATATGCGATCAATGGAATACTGATATATGACATGAATAGTACTTGGTCTTAATCTAAATTTGAAATCCATTTGAATATGAGATGAATTTATGAATATGGGATCAATCTATGAATATGGGCTCAATTTATGAATAGGGGATCAATTTATGAATATGGAACTCACGGATCCAGATTCTTGCCCAACTGAGGCTGAGTTCGCTCTCGAAAATCATCCAGCCGTTTGTCTACCAGAGCCTCCCGCCTGGCCGCCGCTTCGTCCCCTATCCAGCTCATGCACTTGCGCGTGCCGCCCCCGGTGTTGTCGTGCGGCGTCGGCTTGCCCCAGCGTTTGGCGCCGCCGGCGTCTTTTAGTCGCCAATTGTAGCCGCGGCTGGCCTGTTCTCCGGCCAGCAGGGCCTTGTGCGACACCAGGTAGGTGTTCGCGTCGCTGGCCGCCTCCGTGGCCAGTTCGATTGGCGTGGCAGACGGGTTGAGCAGCTCGCCAGCTGAACCGACTGGGCGCGTGGGTCGGTTTGGCGGGATTTTTTGATTTTGGGATATTTACTTTGGGATTCTGAGGATCTTATAGTAAGGGATTTTGAGGATTTATAGTATGGGATTTGAGGATTTATAGTATGGGATGTTGAGGATTTATAGTATGGGATGTTGAGGATTTATAGTATGGGATTTTGAGGATTTATAGTATGGGATTTTGAGGATCTTTAGTTTGGGATTTTGAGGATCTTTAGTTTGGAATTTTCTCACCTTTACTTTCGGATTTTCGGGATCTGTACTTTGGGATTTTTGGGATCTTAGCTTTTGGAATTTGGGATTTTTGGCCCTATGACGTGGAAGTCTTAGTCCCAAGAGCGTTAATACACTTATACAGTTGACTCACTCTTTTCCACAGTGATGCCGAACGTGGTGTTGTCTTTGTCCAGATTCTGCGGCAGCAGGCCCATCTCTCGGCCGTCGGGGCACCGGCCGAGCGGTCGCTTCTTGGCGTTCACCTGAGCGGCTTCAAGGCGGTCCATGAATCGCTGCTGGTAGAAGGTTAGCGGCGTCGGGTTCAGGACACCGCCCGCGCCCTCGCTGCGGCGAGTTTTAGTTTGAAACAGAGTTTTAGTTGGGGTACGATAATCTTGTTTAATCAGGTGCGATAATAATGTCTAACTAGGTGCGATAATCCTGTTCAACTAGGTGCGATAATCATGTCTAACCAGGTGCGATAATCCTGTCTTGCGATAATCATGTCTAACCAGGTGTGATAATCCCATCCAACCAGGAGCAATATTCTTATCTAATCAGGTGCGATAATCCAGTCTAATCAAGTGGATAATCCCGTCTAATCAGGTGAATAATCCTGTACAACCAGGTGTGATAGTCCTGTCTAATCAGGTGTGTTAACCCAAGTCACACCTAATCCGATGCAATAAGCGTATGGTAGAGAGGATAGAAAAAAAGCAACGTGTATTACGTTATCTCTCCGTGCTCAGCACTCAGCCACTCACCCTTTCGGATACTTGATTCCGTGAGTCATGCGCTCCGCCCAGCGCAGTTGCGGATCGCTGGCTTTGCCATAAAACACGATTCGTTCGCCGGGCTCCGAGCGAAAAGTTCGGTGAAACTTTTTTGTAGGTTCCGGCGACTCGGCCTGTGGATTTCGTTTAAAACAATATTTATGTACACAGACAGTTCTAGGCGAAATATACTACTAATTAGCTACTTACACGTTCCATTTCTTTGGTAGCGGTAGCTGCAGTGTCTCCTCCAACATCGCTGACTATTCCAGCCTAGAATCGTATTAAGTTTATTTGATATGATTGTGCTGTTTAGCTGAATATTATAATTTTTATAATATGTGATATCAATGCTTACAGTTTTCAAATCGGGATTTCTGTCCTTATATTTGCCAGCATAGATGCCCCGAAGTGGAGGCAATATAGGCGGCGGGCGAATGCTGTCAAGGGTTGACGCCATCTGTGTGAAGGGGAAGCTGAAAAGTATGTTTTTTTAATGTTGATTTTGAGATATTCAATGAAAATAAACAAATCGTCTCTTAAATGTTCATTAAAATTAGATATACGAACTAATCAACTTAAAGTATTGGGCCAGATATAGCTCGTAATTTGCCCTGATTTGATTATCTTGGCGAACTTGGGTTTAATTTTACGTCTATTGCATTTCTCTTGGTTGTTTTAAGTTCTAGATAACCCTGAATCCTAGTATAAATAGCTAAATGTATAAAAATATTAGCATGTATTGTTTAATGGAAAGTTATAAAGTATTATTTGTAAGAATTTTAGACAAATGCTGTATGCTGCCAGAAAATTGCATTTTAAAGAGTATTATTATTACTGTTATATTATTATTTCATTTATTAAAAATTGAAAAATCGCTACACTTTTGTCTTGAATCGCACTTAAAAGGCTATGTAGCTTCTTATACTTTTTTAAATAGCTACTCGTAACAACACCTCTCAAAATATTACAATTAAAAAGATTCTACGAAGATAGAAACATAGTGGCTTGATAATTTTAACATAGCATACATAGCATAGGTAACAATATGCAATGGTGTGCTGAAGCACAATCGATAAAGTCTTTTTACGCTTTTTTGTCTTTGACTAGGAGCTGTGGCCTGCAGACCCGTGATGAATATTTTAAAAGCTTGTATCGGTCTTGGATAAATCAGTAATTATAACTGCAATTTAAATTATCTGTCGCTATAGCTATGCATTTTACAATGGTTGACATAAATATGCAGTCTTATCAAATATTAAAATAAAACCAGAAACCATATTAGTAAACATTTACAGTTACATTCACGATCTAACTTTTAAAAAAAGTTTAAACTTTGTTTTACCAATTGTAGACATTTCTTTTAAATCATAGGAATAACACGATGTTTACATTTTCCTAGAAATGATTAGCAAAATAATTATTTTTTAACAGCCCAGTTTAAACTTTAATCAATTCTATTGGTCTTGCCACCTTTAGACAGATACCGTCGACCACTAATTATTCTTTTCAGATTTTAAATTTATTCTGCATATGCTTACACAGAAGAATAACCTAACGAAACCACAGGGTAGCTCATGGCTTCATGCCCTGCTCGGCCTGCTCCCTCCAAAATTTTGTGTTGTGGTTGTGCCAGCCAGACAGTAAAATATTTTTTATGCATTTGCAAAATATACAAGCTTGGTTAGGTAAATTTGTACTTTTGAAAACTCTTACAGTTTTATCATAGTTTTATTATTCAAGTATTTCACTTTAAAAGTATTTATGAATTGAAATATCTTATCAATCTCAAATTAGGCCTATTGACATTGTCAGTGCCATTGATATAACTTTTATGGCAAAAATTTAGTGCATTCTAGCAATAAAACTATTAAAAAATAAAATATTTGTATGTACCAAATCTCTAACTATATAAAAGGTTTTAATTTTCTATGTTTTTTAATTTCAAATTTCTATGTTTTTAATTCTTTAATTAAATAATAAAATATAGTCTAAGGCCATGGCCATAATGTTTTAATCTAACTTAAAAGTATTGTAAGGGTCCTTCTTCATTTGTCCCTTATTTTATTTTATTTTTAGTTTGTGGTCCTACAAATATAAGTCATTTTTAGAAAGAATTTGATGCTAGCCAAATTCAAATAGACAAAAAACTCATTACTTTTTTAATTCAGTTTAAATATAATAATAAAAGCTAAGGGCAATGTCCTAGTTTCCTGGGTTAAATTATTTTGATCCAAAATTTGAAATGAGCAAATGGAAGAAGTTTATTAAAGATTTAAAACCAGTCTTACTCTTAGGTCTTAAAAGAAGTATTACATAGCGTAATATTATATCAGCCAATATAGAAAGTTGCCAAAGCTCTTTTTAGGTAGGTAAGGTAGAGTTGGTGCCAGAGAAACTTGCTGAGGTGGGAGTCAAAAAGGCTATTAGATGATAGGTTGCCAGCTAATGCATAGTCAACTCATAGTCAACTCATTATTAGGCCTAACAGCACCAGATTGCAATGACTGATCTCAAGGTCATAGAGGTTGGTTGATGGCCGCAAATTAGTAGGAGGTACAATATTTACAGGTATTAAAGGTTGTCTAGCCATGATTTATGCTGAAAATAATGAAAATTGGGTCAAAATAATTTAGCATGGGAAACTAAGACATTGCCAAGCTAGGTATTGTAAACATATTAGTAGCTCTATTTTTTTCAAAAAAATCTAAAGATAAAAAGTAAAGAAAGATAAATACAAAACAAATTATTGATACTTTAGATATCTTTTAGTAAGTATAGATAAATGTCTATAGGCAATTTATATTTTTATTTGAAAAAATAAATTCCATACTTATAACTATTTTCTAAAATGAAATTCTACACAATTTAATAAAAAATATATATTATTAAGTAAAGTAAGATTTTTAATAAAGTGCTAGGCCTATCCTATTTTTAAGAATAATCAGAAATAAAAAGCTTTGTATTTTTAATTTTATCCAATATTATTTTTAAAATCTTCAATAGACTGACTTATTTAATATACTTTGTAAAAGAAAAAAATATCAATTTTCTGTTGAAGGGTTACAAAAGGTCTTTGTAGTTTCAAGTAAATATTTTACAAATAATGTCTAATCTAGCAAAAAATTTAAAAGTTAGCATGTGGCATGCTTTATATAAAAAAGAAAAAGAGCTATATGTTTTTGAGTAAGATAGTGAAAGTGTTTTTTCTTAAGAAAAGAACTTATTTTGGCTTAGCAAAGCTTAGCAATAATTTTTATATGCTTCAATTAACAAAAGTTAGCATAATTCAATATTTTACAAAATCAAAGCTATGCAATATTAAATATTGCCCATTTTTTAAAGTTATTAAATTTGCCCATATTAAAAGTTTATCAAAACATTTTTATATCATTCATCATTATTCATAAAACCTCTAAACAACAATTAATTCAAATCAAGTATAATATTTAATGCTATAAAATTTTGCAAGCTTATTGATTATTAGAAGAACTAAATCCTTTATAAATAGGTAGGTAATGATTTAATTCAATTCATCTTTTGGTTATTTGTATTTTATCTTTTAACTTCTAAAGCCTTATTTCCACTCATGCTTACAGAGTATCTTCTGAAAAAGTAAGTATACACATAAAGAAAAACCAGCATCAATATTTAACTCTAGTTGTCATGGACTACTGGCTAATCTCCCTGCCTGGCGAGAAAACTCCCCAGCAAGCATTTGATAAGCTGAATGCCATCACTAGTACATTGTCGGTGAACTGGAAGTTCAACACGCCAGAGCTGAAGGTTGGCACCTTGGACGTGCTGGTTGGCCTGTCGGATGAACTGGCTAAACACGACACATTCTGCGAGGCCACAACTAGACGGGTTGTCAGTGTTCTAAGCGATGTTCTCGAAGGTGGTCAAACTAAGCTGCAGGAGAGCTTGAAAGTTAATGGATTAGATCTCGAGTCCTACCTGACCAGGTTCACCTGGGAGACTGGCAAGTACCCGCCGAAGCAGCCGCTGCCCAGCCTAACAGAGATCATTGTTGGGCAGGTGGCTAAAATCGAAGCAGATTTGAAGACTCGTGCGAAAAACTATTTGGACTTGAAGAACAATTTGAGCCAATTGGATCGCAAAGAGACAGGCAGTTTGATGACTAAGAATCTGGGAGCTTTGGTTAAGCGCGAGCATTTTGTGCTGGATAGCGACTACCTGATCACCTTGTTGGTTGTGGTGCCGCAGGCCTCCGCCAACGATTGGTGGCTGAAGTACGAGCGGCTGGCCGACTTTGTTGTGCCGAGGAGCTCTCAGCTGGTTACTCAGGTAGCTAAATAAGCTAACTGACTAACTAAGTAACTAAGTAACTAACTAACTAACTAACTAACTAACTAACTGACTGACTAACTAACTAAGTAACTAACTAACTAACTAACTAACTAACTAACTAACTAACTAACTAAATAACTAACTAACTAACTAACTAAATAACTAACTAACTAACTAACTAACTAAGTAACTAACTAACTAACTAACTAACTAACTAACTAACTAACTAACTAACTAACTAACTAACTGACTAACTAACTAAGTAACTAACTAACTAACTAACTAACTAACTAACTAACTAACTAACTAACTAACTAACTAACTAACTAACTAACTGACTAACTAACTAAGTAACTAACTAACTAACTAACTAACTAACTAACTAACTAACTAACTAACTAACTGACTAAGTAACTAACTAACTAACTAACTAACTAACTAACTAACTAACTAACTAACTAACTAACTAACTAACTAACTAACTAACTAACTAACTAACTAACTCACTGACTAACTAACTAAGTAACTAACTAACTAACTAACTAACTAACTGACTAACTAACTAACTAACTAGCTAGCTAGCTAACTAACTAACTAACTAACTAACTAACTAACTAACTAACTAACTAACTGACTAACTAACTAAGTAACTAACTAACTAACTAACTAACTAACTAACTAACTAACTAACTAACTAACTAACTAACTAACTGACTAACTAACTAAGTAACTAACTAACTAACTAACTAACTAACTAACTAACTAACTAACTAACTAACTGACTAAGTAACTAACTAACTAACTAACTAACTAACTAACTAACTAACTAACTAACTAACTAACTAACTAACTAACTAACTAACTAACTAACTAACTAACTAACTAACTGACTAACTAACTAAGTAACTAACTAACTAACTAACTAACTAACTAACTAACTGACTAACTAACTAACTAACTAGCTAGCTAGCTAACTAACTAACTAACTAACTAACTAACTAACTAACTAACTAACTAACTAACTAAGTAATCACACCCGCCCTACCCGCAGGACTCAGACCACATGCTGGTGACGGTGACCCTGTTCCGCCGTTGCCAAGATGACTTCAAGCACAAGTGCCGAGAGAACAAATTTATGGTTCGCGATTTTGTCTACGACGAGAAGAGCTTGCAGGATTCGAAAAACGAGCGAGCCCGACTGGCTGACGACAAGCAGCGCCAGTACGCGCCGCTGGTTCGCTGGCTAAGCGTCAACTTCTCCGAGTCGTTCATTGCCTGGGTTCACATCAAAGCTTTGCGAGTTTTTGTTGAGTCCGTGCTGCGATATGGCCTGCCGGTTAATTTCCAGGTGAGATTAATGCTCAGGAGCTCAAATCTCACTTTAATCCCGATCCTGAAATCCCAATTGAGTCCCGATCCTCAAATCCCACGTGAATCCCAACCCTTGAATCCCACTTGAGTCCCGGACCCTTAAATCCCACTTGAGTCCCAACCTTTAAATTCTATTTGAGTCCCGATCCTTAAAATCCCATTTGAGTCCTAACCCTTAAATCCCACTTAAATCCCGATCCCTAAATCCCACTTGACTCCCGATTCTTAAATCCCACTTGAGTCCCGCTCCTTAAATCCCACTTGAGTCCCGATTCTTAAATCCCACTTAAGTCCCGATCTTGAAATCCCACTTGAGTCCCGACTCCCGATCCTCAAATCCCACGTGAATCCCAACCCTTAAATCCCACTTGATTCCCACCGATCCTCGAATCCCACTTAAGTCCCGGACCCTTAAATCCCACTTGAGTCCCGGACCCTTAAATCCCACTTGAGTCCCGGACCCTTAAATCCCACTTGAGTCCCAACCTTTAAATTCCATTTGAGTCCCGATCCTTAAAATCCCATTGAGTCCTAACCCTTAAATCCCACTTAAATCCCGATCCCTAAATCCCACTTGAGTCCCGATTCTTAAATCCCACTTGAGTCCCGCTCCTTAAATCCCACTTGAGTCCCGATTCTTAAATCCCACTTAAGTCCCGCTCCTTAAATCCCACTTGAGTCCCGATCCTCAAATCCCACTTGATTTTCGATCCTTAAATCCCACTTGAGTCTTAATCCTCAAATTCCCACTCTGACCTGAAACTTAAATTCCATTCCCAAATCCAAAAATTCCAAATCCCTTCCTCAGCCCGTGCTGATGCGGCCGAACCGCAAGACGGCCAAGAAGCTCCGCGACACCCTGGCCAGCACCTATCGCTACCTGGACCACATGGGCGGCACCCCGGTTGAAATGGGCGGCGCGGAGATGACCGGCCTCATGCCCACCCAGCAGGCCTATCATCCCTACGTGTTCTACGAGATCAGCATCAACATGATGGACTCGACTGGCAAGAAGAACACTTTCTAGATTTGCCCCGATAGCAGCAGAGGGTTACATTATTTCTTATTTAACTACTACATTCACTCCCTGTTTAGATTGCTAAATAAGGATACATTTAAAAAATAACTGTATATTTTCAGTTAGTGAGAGTATAAATTATTAAAAATTATTTAGGGTAGAATAGTATTAGTTATGCAACGTTGAATATTTGCACACCTATTGGCATAATATGTTATTATTAATACTAATATGAGTAGTGTACAATGCGAAACTGCGGCTATTTTGTTGTGAATGTTTTATTTGAGAAAGTCATTGCTCGATTCTTTTGAAGTTCTTCTTTTATATAACATTGAGATTTAATTTGCTAACAAATGCAGGTTGAGGTCCATTGGTCCTGATCTTAATCGTGGCGCCCCAATGTACACTCGCCCCTTGACCAGCCCCCAATGTACACTCGCCCCTGGCCAGCCCCCAATGTACACTCGCCCCTGGCCAGCCCCAATGTACACTCGCCCCTGGCCAGCCCCCCATGTACACTCGCCCCTTGACCAGCCCCCAATGTACACTCGCCCCTTGGCCAGCCCCCAATGTACACTCGCCCCTGGCCAGCCCCAATGTACACTCGCCCCTGGCCAGCCCCAATGTACACTCGCCCCTGGCCAGCCCCCAATGTACACTCGCCCCTGGCCAGCCCCCAATGTACACTCGCCCCTGGCCAGCCCCCAATGTACACTCGCCCCTGGCCAGCCCCCAATGTACACTCGCCCCTGGCCAGCCCCCAATGTACACTCGCCCCTGGTCAGCCCCCAATGTACACCCGCCCCTGACCAGCCCCCAATGTACACCCCTCACCAATCGTATTGTTCACTCCGCTTCATAGGCAGGTGTCACAATTCATTACAAGCTGGTGATTAATTCAGAACAACCTGTCCAGAACTCAATGGAATAATTTGCTTTTATAATGCTGTCACTATGTTAATTTAGCAGTTATATCCAGGAAAGCAAACTCCCAATATCTTTTGAAATTATATTAATTCTCTTTACGCACCGTTTGTTTACATTTACTGTTAGTAGTCTGTCAGACAAGTATAAAAACGTTTTCCTACTTAAATATGGACAATATTTTAGTGTTAGTATTTGTCGCTTATAAAAAAACTTATTTTTCCTGGTTATTACTTTTTAGCGTTATTACTAGTAGTAGTAACAGTTGTAAGGCAGTGACTCAAAATGTTTCAATGATGCTTTCGTTGTCCTATTACTGGCTAACTAGTTTTTTGTCTCGTGTGCGATTTGCAGTCCCACCCGTGAGCCTCCCACCTCCCGATCTGTTGCATAATAATACACACTACGGCACACACAATACTGCAGTAATTCCAAAATTATAAACGCCTGGACTCATCGATCCAAGCTGCAACCTTCATCTGTCATTGTTGCTCTGTTTTCAATCCATCTCTGACCGCCATCCACTTAATCCTCGCGTCCGACTCTGTAATTGTTCCTGTTTAACCTCTTTTTCGCGGTTGATTGCAGTATAGTGAAGTCATTTTTCCTCCGTGTTAATTTATTGATTAATGGATTGATCAGATAATGGACTCGTGATTTATCAGTTGATGCGCATCCTTTAGTTAAGCCCTAAGCATTGAGTTATACTAAATACATAGATGATTATATAGACTTCAATATGGACAAGAAGTACATTACTTATATAATTGACATGCCATGTCTTAGTAAATTCTATGCATATATATTGCCGAAAAGCTAAATTCTACTCGCTTGCTTGTTGCATTTCAGTTGCTGTTTTTTGTTACGTAAAAGTTCCACACAAGTCGCCCACTACCAGACTCCACGCTCCAGACCGCCCGAACCCCAATGTACACACTCCAGACCGCCCCAACCACAATGTACACACTCCAGACCGCCCCAACCCCAATGTACACGCTCCAGACCGCCCCAACCCCAATGTACACACACCAGACTTCCCAACCCCAATGTACATACTCCAGACCACCCCAGTCCCAATGTACACACACCAGACCACCCCAGTTCCCATGTACACACACCAGACCACCCCAACCCCAATGTACACACTCCAGACCGCCGCAACCCCAATGTACACACTCCAGTCCACCCAACTCAAAAGGAATTTAAAACATTACACTGCTTAATTGTTAAAAAAATGGACAACTACAATATATATATGCGGGTCATATTTAAATTAACATTTATTGATCATTAGAAAAATACAGCAAAAACACGAATGCTTGGCGCGCAAAGCAGTAACTAAAGCAGGTCATTCGCTTACTAATAAGCTAATTATTCCTATTGTCGATCTTCAATAAGCTCAGCTGTAAAGTAGGCAAAAGCAACAGCAGTAGCAATTAGCTGAAATAAGACTTTTCAAGAAACACAATAACGAATTGTAATTGTCATGAATTTAAATTTTAAACAAAATAGTGCTACCTAATTTATCTCTAATTGTAAGCGGGTTATATGCTAATAAATCATCTCGCTCAACGCCAATCGATTATAGATATGATAATAATAATTGCTGCATAATGCTTAAAAAATGTAGACTATCACACAGCAGGTAACGAGACGTAAACTAATCAGCAGCGAAATTAAGGACTATAAAGTGCGCGAACATTTCGCATTTTTGAAAACAAAAATAGTCGATTTTTGATGGCGAATTAGGGTGGGGCAGGCTGGGGAGGGGTGTATACACTTTGGGGTGGGGCAGGCTGAGGAGGTTGTGTACACTGTGGAGTGGGGTGGGGAGGGTGAATGTACACTGTGGAGTGGGGTGGTGCAGGCTGCGGAGGTTGTGTACACTGTGGAGTGGGGTGGGGAGGGTGAATGTACACTGTGGAGTGGGGTGGTGCAGGCTGCGGAGGTTGTGTACACTGTGGAGTGGGGTGGTGCAGGCTGCGGAGGTTGTGTACACTGTGGAGTGGAGTGGTGCAGGCTGCGGAGGTTGTGTACACTGTGGAGTGGGGTGGTGCAGGCTGCGGAGGTTGTGTACACTGTGGAGTGGGGTGGTGCAGGCTGCGGAGGTTGTGTACACTGTGGAGTGGGGTGGGGAGGGTGAATGTACACTGTGGAGTGGGATGGTGCAGGCTGCGGAGGTTGTGTACACTGTGGAGTGGGGTGGTGCAGGCTGCGGAGGTTGTGTACACTGTGGAGTGGGGTGGTGCAGGCTGCGGAGGTTGTGTACACTGTGGAGTGGGGTGGTGCAGGCTGCGGAGGTTGTGTACACTGTGGAGTGGGGTGGTGCAGGCTGCGGAGGTTGTGTACACTGTGGAGTGGGGTGGGGAGGGTGAATGTACACTGTGGAGTGGGGTGGTGCAGGCTGCGGAGGTTGTGTACACTGTGGAGTGGGGTGGTGCAGGCTGCGGAGGTTGTGTACACTGTGGAGTGGGGTGGTGCAGGCTGCGGAGGTTGTGTACACTGTGGAGTGGGGTGGTGCAGGCTGCGGAGGTTGTGTACACTGTGGAGTGGGGTGGGGAGGGTGAATGTACACTGTGGAGTGGGATGGTGCAGGCTGCGGAGGTTGTGTACACTGTGGAGTGGGGTGGTGCAGGCTGCGGAGGTTGTGTACACTGTGGAGTGGGTGGTGCAGGCTGCGGAGGTTGTGTACACTGTGGAGTGGGGTGGGGCGGGCTGCAGAGGTTGTGTACACTGTGGAGTGGGGTGGGGCAGGCTGCGGAGGTTGTGTACACTGTGGAGTTGTGTACACTGTGGAGTGGGGTGGTGCAGGCTGCGGAGGTTGTGTACACTGTGGAGTGGGGTGGGGAGGGTGAATGTACACTGTGGAGTGGGGTGGTGCAGGCTGCGGAGGTTGTGTACACTGTGGAGTGGGGTGGTGCAGGCTGCGGAGGTTGTGTACACTGTGGAGTGGGGTGGGGAGGGTGAATGTACACTGTGGAGTGGGATGGTGCAGGCTGCGGAGGTTGTGTACACTGTGGAGTGGGGTGGTGCAGGCTGCGGAGGTTGTGTACACTGTGGAGTGGGGTGGTGCAGGCTGCGGAGGTTGTGTACACTGTGGAGTGGGGTGGGGAGGGTGAATGTACACTGTGGAGTGGGATGGTGCAGGCTGCGGAGGTTGTGTACACTGTGGAGTGGGGTGGTGCAGGCTGCGGAGGTTGTGTACACTGTGGAGTGGGGTGGGGCGGGCTGCGGAGGTTGTGTACACTGTGGAGTGGGGTGGGGCAGGCCGCGGAGGTTGTGTACACTGTGGAGTGGGGTGGGGAGGGTGAGTGTACACTGTGGAGTGGGGTGGGGCGGGCTGCGGAGGTTATGTACACTGTGGAGTGGGGTGGGAGGAGTGTGTTTTTACGCTGTGGAGTTGGGTGAGGAGGGTGAGTGTACACTGTGGAGTGGGGTGGGGCCGGCTGCGGAGGGTGTGTACACTATGGAGTGGGGTGGATGTGTTCAATGGAGAGGGATGTTTTGAGTGGGTTGGAGGAGTGTTTATTATTTTAACAATATAAGAAAATTGAGAAAACAAGCAAAGATTATCAACAGAAAAAGCAAGATGTAGGTACGAGTATAAAAGAAATTTTTTGTGTCTGCCTGACAAGTAAACTAGTTGAATGACGTCTCCTCTGACTACTGATGGTAATACTTATGCTGAAAAAATCAACAATTTATGCTCAGCAGGTGAAAATGCATTGCGTTCGCTATAAATCCCGCTAATATGCCAATAAAAAGCGCATCTGATACTTGCACAAGTAGTGATTTGGACAAACAAACAAAATCATAATTACTAAATTAATCGAACAATTAAGGCGAAAGCGACTCGATAATAAAATAGAATTTTGCGATAAACCGAATGGGTATTGATATTAAATACTGATTCAAAAAAACTTATTGCAAGGTCGAAAAACATATTACAACCATTGGACTGAAAATAAATAATCGACTATGTAAACATTTGCTAATAACCGAAACTATTTTTATTGCACTATTATGTGGGATATGAGACAGACAAGCTCTCGAGATCAGACCAGTCCCAGAATGTGAGATAAACTATGAGATAGACAGGCTCTCGAGATGAGACCAGCCCCAGAATGTGAGATAAACTATGAGACAGACAGGCTCTCGAGATCAGACCAGCCCCAGAATGTGAGATAAACTATGAGATAGACAGGCTCTCGAGATGAGACCAGCCCCAGAATGTGAGATAAACTATGAGACAGACAAGCTCTCGAGATGAGACCAGCCCCAGAATGTGAGATAAACTATGAGACAGACAAGCTTTCGAGATGAGACAATCAATACGAGATGACACCCCACTGAGAAATCACAGAGCCACGGCGGAGCTCTCATATCCGGCTTCATCAACGGTAGGCGCCAGACTAACGGGAAATCCCATCGCGCGCCAGATCAGCGCCAGAGCGGCCAGGTCTTTGTCCAAGTGCACAGCAGTGTAGCTGGCGTAGACCGATCGGCTGAACGGTTTCGGCACCTCGCCCAAGTAAAAATGCTCATTGTGGATGGGCCTGACGCCAAGCTTCCAAAGCACAATGCCTAGGAACACGTCGTCAAACCGGAGGTACCTGAAACGTGATCACGTGACCAGTTGCTGCTTGTCGGTCTCCTGCTTTATAAGTTAATTAATCTACAACTGTAGGCCCTATTTTCTCTGATGGGACTCCCACACGCTTAATCAAATCCCGTTCCCCCAACTTTTCCACGACTGCTCATTCTACCACGCTACTTCTCCCATTCTACTTCTGTTCTTAACTCACTCCACACTGTCTATAATTATTCTAAGTCTCTATTGGCTGTACTTCAATACCTACATGTACTCTACTTCTCTACCCACTCCACTTCCTTACCTACTCCACTTCCCTACCCACTCCACTTCCCTACCTACTCTACTTCTCTACCCACTCCACTTCCTTACCTACTCCACTTCCCTACCCACTCCACTTCCCTACCTACTCTACTTCTCTACCCACTCCACTTCCTTACCTACTCTACTTCCCTAACTACTCCACTTCCCTAACTACTCCACTTCCCTACCTACTCTACTTCCCTACCAACTCCACTACTCTACTCACTCTAATTATCTGCCTACTCTACTTCTCTGCCAACCCTACTTCCGTACTGGGTTTTTTGGGCCATACGGGGTCATACATGCGCAACAGTCGGCCGAGTCGGCCGATCCGGCCGACCGATTTGGCGGCCAATCAAGGAAGTCGCAAAAATGCCCACCCAAAAAATAACCTGAAGAGTAGTACTAAGTAGCTGACGAGGCATTTTAGCTTAATAAAACAGTCATAGTTACTCCTGCCGTTTACCCAAAGTTGCGTTAATTTTGCTTTCGGGTTTTTTTATATGTAAGTCGCATTTTTGGCCAAAAACTACGTCGCATTTTTGTTAAAACTAAGTCGCACGGCTGACCGAATTTTAGAGGTTGCACATGTATGTACGGGGTTTTTTGGCCCCTAGAAAATCTTATTGGCAATTGGATTTTCCCTGTGCCAGTTGCCAATTTCAACGAATGATTTTGTAAGTGTAATAAAAGTGGCATATAAATCGATATGATAGAATTGTTAGTTTGTTATTGTTTGCAGCATAGATAGCAATCTTAGACTTAGAGTTAAGAGAACAAATTTCTGCTTTTCAAACGTAGCCTAGGAAATATCCATCCTCGAGAATTTGGCTAGTTGCCAATACTACTCGTAGAATTCTCTATCAAGTCTACTAGAGGCGCCAAAAAACAGACCTGACATATCGCTGAGCCAAGCTGAGCTGCTTGCACAGCCTATTGGACACCAGAAACGCGCCCCAGTAGGATAGGGCGGCCAGAAAGTGTACGGATACTCGGCAAGCGAGGTGTACCATTTGTTAAACAGATTCCTCTTGGGCACGGGCGAAGAGAACACGTGACCAGTGACTAGCAGCGAGTCAGCCGTGTAGCCGTTGGCCTGCAGCTGGCCCAGCAAGTTGACAAGATTGTACGTGCTGACATAGTAATCGTCATCGGCAAACAGAATAAAATCCGCCCCGGGACAGCTGGCGGCGGCCCAGTCTATGGCGAACATTAGCTTGTAGGTGTTGTTGAAGTACGCGTCTACGAATGCCTGCTGGATCAGATCGCCGTAGGTGATCTGCTCGCGATCCACGGCCGCCTGGAGTTAGGAGAAAGAACAGTCACGGGCCTGCTGTGCATTTATTTTGTGCATCTGTCTATCTATCTACATATCTATCAATCAATCAATCTATCTATCTATCTATCTATCTATCTGTCTATCTATCTACATATCTATCAATCAATCTATCTATCTTATCTATCTATCCATCTATCTATCTATCTATCTATCTATCTATCTATCTATCTATCTATCTATCTATCTATCTATCTATCTATCTATCTATCTATCTTATCTATCTATCTATCTATCTATCTATCTTATCCATCTATCTATCTATCTATCTATCTATCTATCTATCTATCTATCTATCTATCTATCTATCTATCTATCTATCTATCTGTCCATCTATCTATCTATCTATCTATCTATCTATCTATCTATCTATCTATCTATCTATCTATCTATCTATCTATCTATCTATCTATCTATCTATCTATCTATCTATCTATCTATCTGTCCATCTATCTATCTATCTATCTATCTATCTATCTATCTATCTATCTATCTATCTATCTATCTATCTATCTATCTATCTATCTATCTATCTATCAATCTATCTATCCACTAACTAGGTTGCTTGTATCAATGCCAAACACTAAAGACAAGCGTAGTAAATAAATAGCCAGTCAAGGCCGTCACCTGAGCGGTAGAATTGTGAGTTCCGCCGAGAACAAAGGCATAGCCTATCTGCACGGTTGCCGTGTTTATTTCATTCGCCCAAGTCGCTCGCAACGCTTGTCGAAAAGCAAAATTTGGCAGGGCACTTTTAATCAGCATTAACAGCCGATATTTGGAACCTTCGCCGACCTCGAAATTTGCGCAACGATTTGAATTCGGATGCAAAGCAGGAAAGTTTTTATTATTAATAGGAACAGCCCAGCTCACACTGCTGGCAGTTGGGGTCGATTCCAGCTCCAATACCAAGCGATTGAAGTCCAGTTCCAATGGATAGACGAACTGAGAGAATGGCAGGCAAAATAGGTAGCCGTGCAGCATAGCAACCAGGCTGAGCAGTACGGACCCGGTTGCCAGGGTGAAAAGGCAGCCATTCACGGGGCAGAAGGAGGCAGGGTTGCTGCCGCTGCCTCCGCAAAATATGATGCAGTTGCGCATGCTTTTATGAGGTTCGCTGCAAAATTACATTAATTTATATTCACTTATCCAAATCTCTAATGTGTCTTTTTTCTAATGTCTATTGTAACTATTATGTTGCTTACATAAAGGCAAGGGTACTTGTCTGTGTCACAGTGCCTGCCTACCTGTCTGTCTGTCTACCTGCCCGCCTGTCTCTCTCTCTCTCTCTGTCTGTCTTTCTGCCTGCCTGTCTCCCTGTCTGCTTGCCTGTCTGTCTGTCTGTCTGTCTGTCTGTCTGCCTGCCTGCCTGTCTCCCTGTCTGCTTGCCTGCCTGCCCGCCTGTCTGTCTATCTGTCTGTCCGTCTGTCCATCTGCCTGCCTGTCTGTCTGTCTGTCTGTCTGTCTGTCTGTCTACCCGTCTGTCTGTCTGTCTTGCTGCCTGCCTGCCCGTCTGTCTTTCCGCCTGCCCGTCTGTCTTTCCGCCTGCCCGTCTGTCTTTCTGCCTGCCCGTCTGTCTGTCTTGCTGCCTGCCTGCCCGTCTGTCTTTCCGCCTGCCCGTCTGTCTTTCCGCCTGCCCGTCTGTCTTTCTGCCTGCCCGTCTGTCTGTCTGTCTTGCTGCCTGCCTGCCCGTCTGTCTTTCTGCCTGCCCGTCTGTCTGTCTGTCCGTCTGTCCATCTGCCTGCCTGTCTGTCTGTCTGTTTTAGTATCAGAATTTCCACGTATAATACCAATTAAAATAGAAGAAAAGGAAACAATTATAAATACACCAGTTTCTCAAGTGTGTTTATTTAATGGAACAAATCAAACACAAAATAGGCAGTGGCTATACAATAAAATGCCATTTTAACATACTATGATAATTAACTAAGTTAAGATGATGTTTTGGCGGAGCAAATAAAAGTATTGAACCCCAAAGCATGGGATACGTAACTAAGCTCAAATATGCAAGCCTTGTTTAATTTGACCTAAAACCTAATAACCTACTTCCAGTCTGTAACGCACTAAAAACCAAAACCTACTTCCGGTCGGGAACTCAGAAAGCCAAAACCTACTTCCGGTAGGGAACTCACAGAAAGCCAAAAACCTACATCCGGTAGGGAACTCACAGAAAGCCAAAAGCCTACATCCGGTAGGGAACTCACTGAAAACTAAAAACCTACTTCCAGTAGGGAACTCACAGAAAGCTAAAAGCCTATATCCGGTAGGGAACTCACAGAAAGCTAAAAGCCTACATCCGGTAGGGAACTCACTGAAAACTAAAAGCCTACATCCGGTAGGGAACTCACTGAAAACAAAACCTACTTCCGGTAGGGAACTCACAGAAAGCCAAAAACCTACATCCGGTAGGGAACTCACATAAAGCCAAAACCTACTTCCGGTAGGGAACTTACAGAAAGCCAAAACCTACTTCCGGTAGGAAACTTACAGAAAGCCAAAACCTACTTCCGGTAGGGAACTTACAGAAAGCCAAAAACCTACTTCCGGTAGGGAACTCACAGAAAGCTAAAAGCCTACATCCGGTAGGGAACTCCCTGAATACCAAAAACCTACTTCCGGTAGGGAACTCCCAGAAAGCTAAAAACCTACATCCGGTAGGGAACTCCCTGAATACCAGAAACCTACATCCGGTAGGGAACTCACTGAATACCAAAAACCTACATCCGGTAGGGAACTCACTGAAAACCAATAACCTACTTCCGGTAGGGAACTCACTGAAAACCAAAAACCTACTTCCGGTAGGGAACTCGTTTAAAACGAAAAATCTACTTCCAGACAGGAGCCTGCAATCAAAGTAATAAAATTTACGAATAAAATCACACTGCATAGCTATTCTGCAGTGGCAGTAGCCTCTCCAGCTCCGCCGCCATCGCCATCATTGCCAGCCTCATCTCCAGCTTCCCGCGACAAACCCGGCGCAGCTAGCCGATATCGAACCGTAGCGCCACCATTTCTACGCACAAATTCTACTAATTCTTTAGCGCTCCGCTTCCGGCTGACAACTAAACAGCGGGTGTCATTGTCGCCGCTATAGGACCGGCTGGCCAGGCCCAGCCTGAGGCACTGCGAGTGCACGTATCGGCGCTCCTCGTTGGTGAAATCCGACGCAAAGAACAGATCGTCGCGATCGGTTGGATCGCGTTGGAAATCGCGCAGGACTCGGCCGACGCCGGTTTGGAAGCTGGCTGAAACGGCGCCAGTGGCGCCGGAGCCGCCGCTTGCAGAATCGGCGCCCAGACCCGCCCGGCTGACGATGCGGACGTCGTTGGCGACGGGTTCAGCGCGACCCTCAAGCCGCTTACCGATGCCGCCGACACCCGACCAACCCATGCCTTTGAGCAGGCGGTGGCCAACGTTATCGGAGCCGATTTTCTCTGAAGACAGGGAGGCAGGCTGGTCGGTTTGAACCGCGTAAGGACTTAGCAGAGAGTGCAATGTGCTCTGCTTTACAACTGACGCTGGCACTAGGTCACTGAGGAATTGATAAGAAGGCCCAGCAACTGAGGATCTGGGAGGCTGGCCCAGCAACTGAAGGATTTGGGAGGCTGGCCCAGCAACTGAGGATCTGGGAGGCTGGCCCAGCAACTGAGGATTTGGGAGGCTGGCCCACCAACTGAGGATTTGGGAGATTAGTTAAATTTTAGATAAATAAGTAAAGCAATGCGCTAGAATGCATATTAGATCAGAACTGAAAAGAATAGTCTGAATAACCAACCATCGTCAGCATTAGCCGCAGCAGTCCTCCCAGCCGCAGACTCCGTGTCGGGCCTAGTAAAGCCGGCATCAGCCTGAGCCCTGATGAAGGCCCGATCCGAGCGCACAAACAGAGTCCAGCAGCGCTGACGCAGAGCGGCCAGCAGGCCGGCACCGGCCCCGGCTTTAGCCGCCTGCTTAGTCTCCGCCGACATGGCCGAAACGGGCCAATTATCCAATAAAATAGTGCATCGAAACTGCCTGCTGTTACTACTAGTAGTAGTAGCAGTAGTACTAGACGCTGGCGTTAATTCTTTAAATTCATAGCACAAAGTTCGCCTGCAAAAATCGGCGGAGCACTTCAGCACATTGGCCGGATTAGAAGCGGCCGAATAGTTGGCCGCGCTGGCCGAATTGTCGTCTGTTTCAATTTCTCTAAGATAGAAATCGGTCAGGTTGACTCCGCTTAGATCCACTCCGTCGATGTCGGAATTGGACAAAGCCGGCAGAGCCTTGGCCGCAGTGGCCGATGCTTCCTGCAGTTGCGAATCCAGATCTAGCGGTCGGGGTCGATTGCTGTTGCTGCTGCTTTTAGAAGCAGAAGGCTCGCATAGTCGCTTCCATGGAGGCTCTTCATTACCGTTGCTTTTAGCAGGGCGTTTCTGGCCTGTCATAGCATTAGGTAGATAATTAGATGAATTCGGTATCAGGATGAAGCAAGGGTCACCTTGAACTGTTCTAGCATAAAAGGTAAATGAGATAGTTACGCTATATATATAACAAAACGCTATTATCCAACCTTTATAAGCTAATAAAATTAGTTAATCCAATCCAAGAAATAAGTAACTTTCAACTTTTCTTAAATTAACTTACAGCTGCTATATATATTTTTGAATAGAAAACTTATTGAATAGACGAAAATTGTTGTTTAAAGGAAATACTTGTAATATAACCTTTAACTAACTATAAATAATTTAGCAAGTGAATTGAAAACGCATACACGTACTACGCTTACCTACTAAGTTAAAAAGGCATGAAACAAGTTCCAGACTACGCAATGTAAGGTAAGCAGTAGCATGTACTATTAAATATCAAAATCGAGTTAAACAGTTCAATAACGACTTCGCTTATAGGCAGGTTGATCTGCTTGATCCCGCCGATCCTGGCGCTGCTGCTTACCACTGTTATGATGAGCATTGCCAGATGACGAGCCGTCGCCGCCACCGCCATTCCCAGCTAAGTAGACATCGATAGTGCGAGAGTACTGCTCTACCTGTAAACGAGAACAGAATGTACTTTTATATGCGAGTAATCTTCAAATTTGGCGATTTAGACTCCATTATTAATTGATTATTACACCTGTCCTGATGGCAGATGGACAGATGTGCAACCGACAGCTCAGCCGCAGCTATTGCGTGGCGCACCTGAAGGCTGCGTACGGCTGTTCACTCCAAGCACTGGGGGTGTCGCCCACACCCTCAATTACCCCAGCTAATGCTGGCACCCGTTATATGGTTGGGTGAACTGAAAGCAATGCAGAGTTGTGTCTTGCTCAAAAACTGGAACAAATTGTTCCAGTGGGATCGGAAATCGAACCTCCGACCTTCAAATCGTGAGTACGACGCTCTGACCACTGGGCCACAATCCCAGCTGTATGCCCCCATTGTTAATGCACCATTTAAAGTGACTCTAGTGCACCAATTAGAGCGACTCTAGTGCACCAATTAGAGCGACTCTAGTGCACCAATTAGAGCGACTCTAGTGCGCCAATTAGAGCGACTCTAGTGCGCCAATTAGAGCGACTCTAGTGCACCAATTAGAGCGACTCTAGTGCACCAATTAGAGCGACTCAAGTGCACCAATTAGAGCGACTCTAGTGCACCAATTAGAGCGACTCTAGTGCGCCAATTAGAGCGACTCTAGTGAATTAATTAGAGCGACTCTAGTGCACCAATTAGAGCGACTCTAGTGCACCAGTGGAACTGAATACCATCAATGCCACAATAAAAATATGCAATTCGCAAAATCAATGTCACACTCGCCTCATCCATCACTCGTTCCGGGTACACAGCACCGTGCAGACTACTATTCACATAGCAATGCGACAGGCAGACCAGCCTGTCAAACGGCAACTGATTGAAATTCATCTGCAGGAACGCCTGCCGACGCTTCCATTCCGTAGGATTTTCGAATTCTTTGCGCAGACTATTGATTAGTTCACTAGCAGACATAATTACTGTTACTGCAGTGTTGGTGCTGGATTCAGAAAAGTTGAAATCAATGAAAAAATGTTTTTATTAACAGCTAGTCTTGTGCCTTATCTACACTTACTGCGAAAATTTAATCTGCACCAAAATGCCCCTTAATTATTTGATAAAATAGTTAAAAGTCCACCCCTATAGGGGATGAGTGTTAAATTTAATCGAGATTGTAAACTAATTAAGTAGCCACAACTAAATGGGGATAAGCTTAGTGGAATGCTTCTTCCGACAAAACAAGAAAATCGATAATTTGCCTCCCTGACTCACCCACCACCCCCTAAATAATATAAGACGTAACTGTCGTGTTTGAGGGGGATTAGAAAGTTAAGGCTTGATGGTCTTAAGCGCCTACCAATAAAAAATCGATACGCCGCACCGACCAACCCCCTACTAGGGAAGGAATATTATGAATAGTAAAGATAAGACGGTGTGTGAATTGAAGGTCAAACTAGAAAATCGATAATGTTCACCCAGACTAAAAGAGATGGATTGTGAGTGACACTAAAATCGGGTTAGGGAGATTAAAAGCCCATCAACTGCACGAGCCACGAATAGATAGTCTTCAAGCTTCTTTCGTGTGTTAACTTCTTGATTTTTATTTTTCCTTTTTCTAAAACGACTAAAAGCTTACGTTAAAATTAAAAAACGAGCCATCTTTCATAAGTGAAGTGACACTATACTCACCAAAACATTCTGGGGTGTAGTTAGTTCTCTGACAGGTAGTTCTGATTTAACCAGACAAAACTAATCTTGTAGTTGTAATATGCTACTATATAAAGTTATAGCAACCACCCAAAATCATGAAGCGCAAATAAAAAGCTAATTAGGGTAAAAAGATAAAATTAGAATTTATTTAAATTATGATAAAATACAACGAATAAGACTAACAAAAAATAATGGATAGGTGATTTCGGAAGTATCGTAGTTAAAAACAACATGAAAGAAGAAATACGCGCATCAGAATCTTGGAAGAGCGTAATTTAAAAGGATAATGTAGGGAAAAATACCCCAAAACCAGCCCACATACCTAAAATATAGTTATTAATGTTTATTAATATCACAGATGGTATCAATAAATGTACTAATAAAAGCACAAAAATGATACTTATATATAAAAATACAACGCATTAATAAATATTTTCTTCAGTTTGACATTACCAACCAGTTGTTATAGCCAATAAAATAAAAGAACTTTAAAATAAAAATGTTAGGACGGATTACATCGCATAAAACTGCTTTGCTTTGATATTCTTCAGTTGCCGTAGAAAATCTAAAAAAGTCAATATAGCTAAGAAAGTTTTGTTTCCTGGAAAATATTTAAAAGCCCAATGTCTCGCTGTTGGCTTCTTAAAAAACGAAAGCCTTATCATCTTAGAAACGAAACGTCCCACCATATTACTTCTAGTAGCATAAAAAATATGTTGGAATAACTATAGCTAAAATTGACGGATAATAGATGTACTGGCGCTAAATAATTACTGACTGACAAAAAACATATAAATAGGTTATTTTCTTTAAGATTAAGCATTCATTAAAGCCGTAGTGATAACTTTGCACTTTTGTTAATTCAAAGTCCCAAATTCAAGCGCAGCAAATAAACTTGCAAATTAAAAAAGACCAGTCTTAAACCATAGAATCATCGATAGTTGGTGAAGCCAGCATGTCCAACACGAAGTCTTCTGCGTGCTGCTGATGCTGCTGTTGTACCCCAGTCGCCATAGTCAAATGCGGCGGCGCCAAAGCCGATGATGTCGACGACGACGACGATGCTTGAGAAAACGGCGGTCGCGACGGCCTCGAAGTCAACGGCGGCGGTGGTGGCGGCGGCTGCATCGAAGCGAGAGTGGAACCGCCAGCAGCAGTAGCAGCAGCAGCAGCAGAAGCCGCAGTTGGAGTCCCCGACTGAGTCAGCAGTGCAGCGTAGACCGCCCGCAGACGACTGGCGCAACTTTCGGCGGCCTCGTCGAGATCTGGCAGCATCGGGGCCGGATAGTGCCGACCGATGATGCAGCCGGCGGCTTCTTGTACAGCCGGTGGAGCCAGCCAGGGCTCGTGCAGGTAGCGGGTTGGCAGGCGGGCCAGCTGCGGCAGGTAGTGACGGATGTAGTCGCCCTGAAATACACGATTAGTTTTGCCGAATATTTGAGGCGTTTTTTTATCTGCAACGCTGAAAGGCGCTTCTGCAATGACTCTGGGGCTGTAGAGTCGTATCTGAGGCGTGCTAGAGTTGCTGTAGAATCACCGATTTTCGTATGAAAGAAGCGTCACGAAAAAATAAAATAAACGTCATGTCAAAGATATAAGCATATTGAAAAAAAGTGACATAAAGCGTCATGTCAGATGTGAGAGTCA
The DNA here is from genome assembly GCA_002269645.1 of Macrostomum lignano. Classification (NCBI taxonomy): domain Eukaryota; kingdom Metazoa; phylum Platyhelminthes; family Macrostomidae; genus Macrostomum; species Macrostomum lignano. The sequence goes on from NIVC01000655.1 coordinate 335,813, forward strand.
AGGCTTACATGTACGGGGGGATTGCTGAGATGTCAAGGCTGATGCGAGGGGAGGCTAAGATGTCAAGGATGAAGTCATAAGCTACATGTACGTAGTTTATTAAAAAATGTATTTAATTCCTCGTTGGCTCCCCAACGGGTACGCTGATTTCTAGTATAACAACCCTATCTAGTCTACTTGAGTTAGCAGCAAGTTAAGCGCCTGGACGACTTTTTCGCCGCTATTTTACGATTCTACAAGTCAAATGATGCGCTCTTGACTTAACAGTCGTCTCTCCGCTGGATTACAGTCGTTTGAGTCATTAAAAAGTAATTAGAGTCGCCCCAGAGTCGCTAGAGTCACCAGTGATTTTTGCAATGACTTTTTAGCGATTTTTGTCACGACAGGTAACGCTTTCAATGGATATAATTGAATGAATGAAAATTACACCAAGCTTACCTGCGGATCAAGCTTCCGGCCGGCAATCACAGGCGAATAGGCGCAGCCGAATGCCTGAAAGAAAGCGCTGCCAGACATCCAGAGCCACAAGCCGTTGTTAGTTGGCCATTCGGCGTCAATAAGAAGCTGCTCAAATAGCTTGGCACCGTCTTCCCAGTTCTAGGAGAAAAGTTTAATTTTTTTCAGTATAACAATATGGGATTAAGCTCCCATATCAAGATGTGATTAAGTGTGGGATTAAGCTACCTTATCAAGATGGGATCTAGTGTGGGATTAAGCTCCCATATCAAGATGGGATCTAGTGTGGGATTAGCTCCCATATCAAGATGGGATCTAGTGTGGGATTAAGGTCCCATATCAAGATGGGATCTAGTGTGGGATTAAGCTCCCATATCAAGATGGGATATAGTGTGGGATTAGCTCTCATATCAAGATGGGATTTAGTGTGGGATTAAGCTCCCATATCAAGGTAGGATACGGTGTGATTATAAGCTTCTAGCAGATGAAATTACGCATACCAACAGCTTATTTGCCAGAACTAACCTGAAACAGGTGGCCTCTAGTTAAAAAAGCCACAGCCGAATACCGGCAATATGGATGTGCCCAGCCTTCCAATCTGATCTGAGTCATAATTGCGTCAATCCAGGGCACCCCAGTCCGGGCGGTTGACCAAGCGCCAAAGGCGGCTTGATCCCGACACCAGGGTATCGGCAAGCACATTGGATTGCCTTCTAATCGATCAAAATTCGGATTAGCGTGCGCGGTCAAATAAAGATACTCGCGCCATAATAATTCGCCATAGATGTGCAACGGCGGCGGCTGCGCGGACGAGCCGCCTTTGATCTTTCGATAAAGATCGGTTAATTGGGCGTAGACTAATTTAGGCGACAAACAGCCGAAAGCCAGGTGACTTGATAAGCAAGTGCCAGACGGCATTAATAATTGGCTCTGATAGCGAGGCTTGCCGCCGTAGGTGGCCACCCATGATCGGCGCTCCATGTGGCGAGTAAGCCTGGCCAGGGCTTCAGTCTCGCCGCCTCTAATTAGCACAGGTGTTGGCTGATAATTAGCCTCATCTTGGTCCAATCCCAATTCGCCTAGCGTCGGCAAGTTGAAAGCGTCTTCGTCAATAAATGAAGCGGCATTGCAGGTATTGCCGTTACTACTACTACTGGTTTTATTATTATTACTAAAGCTGTTGCTGAGGCCCCGGTGAAAGCCTGGATGCAACTGAGGTGTCAGCGGCGGCGGAGGCGGCGGCAGCGTAGCAGCTTCATCTTGGAGGCTGGGACAGGGCGCCGGCGGCGAGCCCACGGTCAGTAGGAGGCGGTGAAATTTAGCAAAAGTCAACGGCAGTTCACCGCCAGAGGCCTGTTTTTAGGTCAGAACGGTGGCTATATTGGTGTTTGATAAAAGCTGAATGTGTTTAGCACAGCTGGAGAAATGTTATATCATATATCCTGATAGTTATTCATATTTTAGCTTATACTTGTATCAACGTAAGGCAATGTAGCAGCTCGCCTGACGGTTTTAGTCTACCCTCTTGAGTACCCGCACCAGATATTTAGTCCCACACCTTTGGTCTCAAACCTCAGATTCCCCTTCAATCAATCCCAAACCTCAAGTCCCTCACCTTCAATCCTGAATCGAGTCCCTCACCTTCAATCCCGAAACCTCGAGTCCCTCACCTTCAATCCCGAAACCTCGAGTACCTCATCTTCAATCCCGAAACCCCGAGTCCCTCACCTTCAATCCCGAAACCTCGAGTCCCTCACCTTCAATCCCGAGTACCTCACCTTCAATCCCGAAACCTCGAGTCCCTCACCTTCAATCCCGAAACCCCGAGTCCCTCACCTTCAATCCCGAAACCCCGAGTCCCTCACCTTCAATCCTGAAACCTCGAGTCCCTCACCTTCAATCCCGAAACCCCGAGTCCCTCACCTTCAATCCTGAAACCTCGAGTCCCTCACCTTCAATCCCGAAACCCCGAGTACCTCACCTTCAATCCCGAAACCTCGAGTCCCTCACCTTCAATCCCGAAACCCGAGTACCTCACCTACAATCCCGAAACCCCGAGTACCTCATCTTCAATCCCGAAACCCCGAGTACCTCACCTTCAATCCCGAAACCCCGAATCCCTCACCTTCAATCCCGAAACCCCGAGTCCCTCACCTTCAATCCCGAAACCCCGAGTCCCTCACCTTCAAACCTAAACATCGAGGATCTTTCATTGTTTCTTTCAAATTCGAAATTCCGCACATAAAAAGCAGATCAGAATGGCACAACCGCTCACCTGCATGAGCACCTGCTGACTATAAAGAGTTTGAGAACAGCCGCGCAGCACAGTAACGCCCAACTCGTGCGCCAGCTTAGTAACAGCCGAGTCTCTATCCCTACCCAAAGGTGTACAATCCTCTTCAAAGCTCAAATGACTGGCTCCCCATAGCGGCAGCAGACGCCTAAACGCTTCCAAAGGTTGACCGCGAACAACAAATAATCTGGAGCCTAATCGTCTCAACGACTCGTCAAGATCGCGGAGACAATCAACCAGGAAGCGCCATTTATTAGCCGCCAGGTATCGATGCTGCTGATGCCGTTCAAGCTGACAATCTAGCAGGAATACGCAGCGCAAATTGTCTGCCTGACGAGCTGCAGCCAACAATGAGGCATTGTCGTGTAGTCGAAGATCTCTGCGAAACCAATGCACGGCATGTTTAACACCGCCACCGCTCATTGCTGGACCGTCTAATGTCATCCAATGATCATCATTTGGACTATTACTATCTGTTATGCAGTTCTGCATGCGCTCCATTGGAGTGGCGCTCAGGAATATTATAAGCAAGCATCCATTAACCTAAAGCAGTAGATTAAGACTGTAGAGAAACAATTTACCTAGTACGAGTATGAGTATAGGTGTCATCAAGGTCAATCTAATTTATGCAATTTGTGCCTTGCTCAAGGTTTAAATCCTAACTAATACTATAGGAAGCAATTTAGTGATGTACTGGGGTTTTTTCATCTGGGTGTTACAAGCTAGGTCATATTTGGAAAACTTCTTCAACCTATACTAGTTGTTTGCAACTTAGTTTGCTTTAGTAGTATAGTTGACTTTTATATTTTTTCTAATGCATCTTTGATTTGTTTTTTCTTTGCCTTGCTCTTTTGTTGTCCCTTTTCTCTTCATTTTTTGGGGAGGAGGATTTCATATACCTTTGGTATTGGTAACCAACAAAGTTGGTCTGGCTAGCATAAATTTTGGTGGACCAAAGATAAATTGCAATGTTTTTATCAGTTTTCAGTTAAGTTTAAATTTTTTAATATACATTTTTAGATTTTGAATATTATTAGCCTACCTTCTCTTAGGTAATCTTTTAAAAAAATGATTCTAGTAGACATAGGTCACTTTGTTAATCATGGTCATTAGCATAATATTTTTTTAAAGACTAGAGTCTTATTTCAATAAAAAGATCATTTATTTTTGTGATCCCCAAATTTAATACCAATAAGCTTTAAGATAGCTTTGGGCCTATACATGCCTAAGACCCTTTTAGAGATAGATTATAAGTCTATCCTGAAGACTAGTACAATATAAAAATGGTAAAAAATGGTAAATGGTAAATGGTAATGGTAAAAAATGATAAAGATGGTAAAAAATGGTACAATATATAAACTTTAGGCTATAACATAGATATGCAATTAAAACTTTTTAGGTTTTTAAATTATACATGTAAACTGGAATAACACAAACTATTTGTGTACATAATTTGCAACAAGAATATGAAAATGGTATGCAACAAACTAGGTAGCCTAAATGTTGCAATCATCATATTGTTTTATTAGAATAAAATGGAATTAAGCCATATGCATAGTGGAAAACATATAGAACATACAATGGAAAATGGACTTTTCCAAAGAAAATTCTGGCATACACAAAGGGGTTTTAGATTTTGCATTTTTTGCATTTTATTCTACATAGTTTTACTTCTACATTTTCTAGCTTGGCAGTCTAATTACGAGTATTTGGTTGCAATTGCCACTGTTTGTTAATAATGGTATATAGTTAAACTATTATCATATTTTGTATGGTTTGTATATTGTTTGTTTAGTCAAGCTTTTTGGCAAATTGCCCAACAAACTGCTCAGAAAGCTGTCAGCACAAGCAGTGCTAGAGATGAAGATAAGGAGTCAGCAGAAATTTAGAAGAAAAATTGGCCATTAGAACTAGAGCCAAAGAAGTCTAATGCCTTGATGAGCAGAAGTATAATGCCTTGATGAGAAAGTACAAACAGAAGATGCTATCTTGGCAAGTGAAGAAAAGGAACTTAGAAAAGATAAAGGACAAGCTAGCTAAGAAGAAGCATTAATTAGGAAACAAAAAGTGAAACAAAAAATTTATTTAAAGACTTAATGTAAGATGTTTCATGGGCATAGCCTATAACAATTTTATTGTTTATATATAATATATTTACAAAGGCTATCCATTATCCAAAAAGTAATGTTACTTTTCATTATATTTCTTGTTCTGCTGATCCAAATAATATTATTTTGCATAGATTTATAGCAGCAATTCTCTCTTTATATTTTAACTTTAACATTATTAAAAACAGACAATGGAAACAAAAGTTATAAACTAAAATGTAGCAGGACCTTGACAATAGACCAATACACTTAGAGCAGAGCATAGGCCTAGCTAAAAAATTACAACAATTCTATAGGGCTACCAGTCAATCTGGCAAAAGACAATCTAGCAAAAGATTTTGTATTCTAGATTTTATGGATTTTAGATATAAACAAAACTTTACATGAATATAGTTTTTAATTTTATATGTAGACAATTCATTTTAGGATGGGCAATAGCCAATATCTTTTCTGAAAAATGGTGTAAATTATGGCAGTACTTCTGACATAGACCTAATTTAGAGTGTCACATTATATCAAATCTTTAATTTAAATATAATGTATCTGATTAGGCCTATAATTATAAAACATGTAGGCATGAGACACATTTAGTAAAAATTAAAAATGCATCAATTTAATGCAGTTTCCCATTTTTTAAGCAATATTAGGCCTAGGCTATCATTATAAGAAAACACCATATTTTGCAGACTTAAAATGTTGCAAAATGTTGTTTAACAATTAACTTTTGCCAACATATTTTCAGACACATCTTCCAACACTTAAATTAATGCTGCAGAAAGTGTTTAAAAGTGTCATTTCACAAATTGTCAGCAGGGACGGTGGAGCCCAATATTTAAGGGGGACACTAGACACAGGGCAAGGGGGGCACAGGTACCTTTATAAGCTGCTAATTAGGACCTAAAATCAGAAAAACACAAAAAATTACCACGTGGACCATAGTTAAGAAGGTGGCATGTGTACGCCGGAATGAAATTTTGGCAGGGCTACCTATGTACGCCAAATGTAACCATATGTACACCGAATATACCGTAATGCACGCCGAATATAGGCCCTACCATAATGCACCCATGCACGCTGATTAGTTAATTGTTTATCAGCTTTTTAGGACGCTGAATTTGTTTAACTGAAGATGTTAAAATTAAAATGACCATTTTAAATTACCGTAAAGTTTTGGCAGAGATTTAAATAAGAATATACGGTAGACATAATAGAGAATTAGCACTGCCTCATATGCCAACCTTATATCCCATATCATGCCACATATTTGCGGCATACATGGCATAAGCTGAATGTACGCCAACTGTTGCAAGGCAGACCAAATGTACGCCGAATGTACGCCAAATATCTTTGGCTATGCCTATGCACGCCAGAATTTTCGACGAAAAAGGCCACCTTCCTGACTATGGCACGTGGACTAATTTTCTGGGGGGGCCCTTGGTGCCACAATCTCCCATCCCGCCGTCCATGATGGTTAGGTTAGCCCTAACTTTTGCCAACAGATCTTCCAAAACTTTTTGTGACATTTTAAATGTTGTAAAAATTTTTTGGAAGATGTGTCTGAAAATGTGTTGGCGAAAGTTATACAGGTTAAAAAACAAGCTATTAAAACCTGCCCATTTTGAACCAACCCACACTCCAATTGGACCAATTCAATGCAATCCAATTCAAATTTGCAATTCTCGGAACTATTTTTGCATACTATATTAAAATAAAAAGTAGTTATTATTATTAACAAAAGCAACAACTATTAGTAGTTATAACAATCAAAGCTCTATAATATTAATATGTTCAAATGCCTATAGCCGATTAACATATACATAGTACATGTAGGCCTTAGGCCTATAGCTTTTTACTACACCTTCCTTGTCGCCAGATTGACTGTCGCCGCATCGTCTGTCGCTGGATCGTCCTGTCGCCGGATTCACTGGATACCTTCTACAGCATGGCCAAAAGAATCGAAAAAAATTATCTACACAACACAACAATACAACATGCCTTTGAAATGTTAACCTTTTTTATGTGCGTTATTCTTCGAAACATTTAACATTTCTTATAAAAATTCAAACATTCTAAATGCTACACGTTAAAACACAATAACCATGTTACATAAGCGCAAGACTGTCTTTTATAGACAAAAAAGATATGTAATAAATAAATTTAACGAGGAGAACACAGAACTTTTGTGGTTTTGTGTCAGCATCATGTTCAGAATTTTTTATTTTACATTTTTAGGGTGCGTTCGAGTGACTTAAAATGACTTAAACTGCCATTTTAACGTCCTTAGTAAAACAAATGTTAAGCAGACTAAATGTAAAAATAATCTAGGTAAATGATAGTCAAATTACAATTAAGAATTAATTCAATTTCTAAAACCGGTCTAAGATTAAAAAACGTCACCTATACTTCTTCCAACTCAACCTGAACGCCTAGGCACCGTTTTAACTTCGCTCGCAATTACCACATTTAATCGTAATTGAATATTTTGTATTCTTCACCTTTGTTCTATCATTTGCTTTCACGTCCTTTTGCTCAGTTCGCTGCCCGTCATTATAGTCTTTGAATAATTGCTTAGTACTAATATTGTTTATTTATTAATTTTTATTACATAGTAGTTTATTTGGACTTGGAATATAGTCACTATTATTGTTGCTACTGTTATTATTTTTCTATTGGAGTTTTGTACTTTTTCAGCTTGGTTCTTATTCTTCAATATAGTATCTGAGTGAACTTCATGTTATAGTTTACTAAGCAATTATTCAAAGACTATTTTGACGGGCAGCGAAGTGAGCAAAAAGACGTGAAAGCAAATGATAGAACAAAGGTGAAGAATACAAAATATTCAATTACGATTAAATGTGGTAATTGCGAGCGAAGTTAAAACGGTGCCTAGGCGTTCAGGTTGAGTTGGAAGAAGTATAGGTGACGTTTTTTAATCTTAGACCGGTTTTAGAAATTGAATTAATTCTTAATTGTTATTTGACTATCATTTACCTAGATTATTTTTACATTTAGTCTGCTTAACATTTGTTTTACTAAGGACGTTAAAATGGCAGTTTAAGTCATTTTAAGTCACTCGAACGCACCCTTAATAATGAAAACGAGAATATAAAAAATAATAATAATATTTATAATAATAATTAAAGATATTTATTCCATTACTCTTACAACGAATAGTTTTCTTTGCAATCAAATACTGCATTAACAAAAAATGTTATAATGTGTAGCGGTTCGGGGCGGTGCGGTGCGTGTTTTAGGGAGACCCAGTCATTTTAAGTCACTCGAACGCACCCTTTCTACGATACAATTAACTAGCTGGATCAGCAGCTAGCTGCAAGCGTCTCAGACTGAATTTTATTTATCTACCCGATCGAGCGAAGAAGACCACGCATAACAGAAGACCTTTTCTTTTGCTAAGCATTGCTGGAGCTGATTTCTCGTTTTATATGTCGTTTGCTGTGTAACAAATAAATTAAATAATTAAGTTTGTACACTTTAAAAGTAATAGGCTAGAACAGAAATCTAGACCACTGATTCTAAATGGGTCGGTCTAGAAGTCGTAGTCCAGGCTATTCTAGGAGCAAAAAAACAAAAGCTAATGACAGCTTTGATGAGAGAGAAAAGGAAAAAGAAGCCTATGAGGACAGATCTTACTATAAAGATAAAGACTCTAGGCCTAGAAATGATCATAAGCAAAAAAAATCTAAAAAGTCTGATAAAAAGAAATCCAAAAAAGATTATCATTCAAAGAGTGATAAGCACAGGTAAGAGTTAAAATTGTTTTATTACTTTATTTAAATGTTTTTCATTTTCAATATTTTAATAGAACTTTAATCTAATGAGATTTTAAAAGTTCAACCTATCCTAAGGCAAAAGGGCCTATTATTAATCTCATTTTCCTTGGTAAAAGGCATCTTTTAGAAATTTGTCAAGTAATAAAAAGTTAAGTAACTTATGTCTTAAATTTTGCATATTTTTGTAATAATATTATGTCTATTATAATAATACAAGCTGTTAAAACCCGCAGATTTTGAACCCTCAGAATTTCAATCCCCGGAACTATTTTTGCATATATTGACATTAACATTTATTAGTTGATATAGAGCTAAACATAAAATAGAGTACATTCGTGTAAAATTAGGATTTGAGGCAAACATTGATATTGTTGGTTGGGAAGCTGCATAGAATGTCAGGAAAACTCTGGCCTCTATCTCTGCCTCTCCCTATGTCCTTTGTATCCTTTGAAACTTCTATCTTCTCTTCTGTTTTCTCACTTCTCTCTTGTCTCTTGTCTCTTCTCTCTTCTCTCATTTCTTCTTTCTTCTCTCCTCTGTCCCCTCTTCTTTTGTCTCTTCCCTCTTTTTGTTTCTCTCTCCTTTCCTCTCTTCTCTCTCATCTCTGCTTTCTCATCTCTCCTTTCTCCTTTTTTATCTCTTCTCATTTCTCTCTGCTCTCTGCTCTCTCTTCTCTTTCTGCTCTTTATTCTCTCCTCTCCTTTCCTCTCTTCTCACTTATTACATATTAAAAGATAGCCTAAGACACTCTCCATAGTAAGTTTAGGGTAGGTATTAAGTTTGGTGTAATTTGGTTGAACGGTTTGGGTTTGGGAGTCCATAGCGATCAAAATTGTCCACAGACATACAGAGTTTTCATTTTTATAGGTAGAGATTAGGCCTACCATAGTTGATTATGCTAAGTATAAGCCTAAACAAAAATTGAAAATTTTCAAATGCATGCCAAAAAACTTGAATATATTCTCTCTTGCTCTTTTATGCCAAGCACTGAATTTGGGAATTTTACATTTTTATAGTTTTCTACAGTCTTAAGTCTTAAACTTGTTTATTTTTGAACTGGTAAAACTCAGCAGACATGCTTATTTAATTAGCCTGCTTGTAGAATTAGGCAAAGACAAATTTTGCAGCTTTATAAACTTTAATAATTTCACTTTTATAATGGCAGAAAATGCTAATTTTGCTACTGAAAAAAGAGTAGAGAAACACATCTTTTGCAAGTGACACATCTAGTTATTCTAGTATCTATGGTATTTTTCTGATCCCAGGATTGAATCCTAGGATTGTCCAAATTCTGGGATTAAATCCCCGGATCCCAGGATTGCAAAAAAACTGGGATTTGTAATCTATAAAATCACAGAGATCATCTAGTTCCAATTTACAGCTAAAAAGTATTAAATGATATATTTAAAAAACTTGTATGTACAATACTACTAAAAGTAAGCATATAGTAAAAAAGTAACTTATTTGAGTGCAAGGCCCTTCCCGATTCTTTTATAAAATCAATAATTTTATAACTCATTTTGAATGCGTGCCGAATCTAGGAAAACACATTTGTTATAAGGTTCCTAGTCATTTCGTCATCTGCCATTTTGTCATCTGGGTGTTTGGGGTGCTCATCTCGACTATGGTCACTTCGTCATCTTAATTAACATGCACTATCTGAAGAGAGTCATTTTGTCATCTACCAATCATATTAGTTCCAACTTCAAGTGAATTATTGTGGCAAGTAAATATATTTACTTGAAATCCTAATGATCCCAGTCATTTTGTCATCTCGATTGATAAAACCTATCGATCAATTGGTATTGCTTGCCGCAGCTTATAGTTATTAAAACAAAAAATGGTTTACACTAACTCGAATCACGCACAGATTGATTGGTTGATGACGAAGTATCCAGCATAACTAAATATTTGGTCACTTCGTCATATTTTTTTCAAGCTACTTTGCTTCTAGTCACTTCGTCATCCAATATGACGAAATGAAATATGACAATCTGACCAGTGACCTGTTATAATACACATATTTTTCATAATTTTATGCAAACTAATTTTTGTTTAAACTAGCAGTAAATTTTAATATAAATTGAAGCATTTTCGGTGGAGGAGAGACCAACCTCGCACATCATGGTTCGATAACAAGACAGTTAATAGCGAATCGTAAGAGTTCCGAGTAAACGTTATTGAAGATTTTTTTCTGAATTTTTCATTTGCAGAAGAGAGGTGAAGTGGCAGAGAACACATACAGTATATACTACTGAGAAGTGGAAGTAGTAAGAGACTACAAAGTAGATCATAAACCGATACATGAAAGAATAACTGGAGGCTATGACCCTCTGATCTCGGTAATGCCCAGGACTTGAAAGTACATGCAATATACCAGTAAGCCAATATACCACTCAGGCCAGAATAACAGTAAACGCTACCAGAAGAATAGTAAATGCTACCAGAATAATAGAAGAACAATACTTGTAAGGGCTAAATAGTATTCTAAGAACAATATACTCAGACAAATTCTCAATTAAATATATACTCAGACAACTACTAAGATATGTACTTAGACTAATTCCAAGAAACATTTCTCAGACTTATTCTAAGATTAATAAACTCATAATTTAATAATAGAATAGTTGTGGTAGCAGCTACCAACATTGGAACAATTTATAAAGACAGAAGAAGCAGCCTTTTGACAACTTGGTGACTAACCAGTGGGATTTCATATCGTACAAGAACAACGCTAGCGCAACTTTAGTGACTCAGTGGTGGGATAATTTCAGTGAGAGCAATCATGCCTTTGACATTTGTTTGAAACTTGAAAGCTAATACAAATAAAATATGAATACAAAGGTTGTTTTAGTAGCATTAGCAGGCGCAGCAGAAAGTTACGAATAAAGATTGGGAAAGAAGTGAATCCAAGCAATCCGTGTTCATGCGCAAGCAATAAAGTTCACAATTTTATGAGCATAATTCATTATTAAAGTTTATTAGTACAAATAAATTGTTATTTTGCATGATCATCATTAAGAGATTTATTGGGCATTTAGGTAAATTCAAATACATCCAGTTGTAGCTTCTCTTCAGACTTATATTTTTGTTCTTTCTTTGCATCTTTAGTCATTGACATTGCCATTAACATTAATGATGAATTTACATGTGATACATAATGAATAAATTCATTTACATATGATACATATTCAAGTGTAATTTCATTGTTCTTTGTTGCTTAATAAGCATACAATAAGCATCTAATTTAGAAGCTAGGTAACACATTGGAATTCCCATAAGGATCAGAAAGTTGCATTTTACTTAGCTTCTACTGAAGCAATTTGGAAAATTCTTTTTTTCCTGCATACATACTGCAATGATACATATTTAAGTCTAATTACATTGTTCTTTTTACCTCATAAGCCTATAGGAAGCATTTGATTTGAATGCCAGGTTCATATTTTGTAGTACCATTTTTACCCAAAAAATTTAAGTCTAAATATAGGCATATTACATACACAAATACTATACAAGTTGATATTTAAATAAAGAAAACAACTTAGATTAATTTGCAACAAGGAATTAGCAGTATATTTATTTTTAGAGAAAGATGTTTGCTGGCAAACTTTGCACTTTAAATTAGTATGAATTTTCACAAGTTTATGTGGTTTTAGAAAAACTTAGAAATCCTTAGTAATCCTTCATCTTTTTAAATAAAATAATAAGTAAAACACAAAATACTTTCTGTTTTGTAAGTAAAAAATTAGCCTTTTCTAAGGTCTAAAAGTCTTAAATTTAATTGTTTATTAATAAAAAAAGTAAAACAAAAATGTGATTTGGTCAATTGGACTTTTAAAATGCTTTTTTTGTGGTTTTTACTCATTTATTCAATGATGTAAAGCCCCATTGGAGCGAATAGGGGTTTTTGCGGACAGCGTCCGGCGCGCCTATGAAAAATTGCCTGCGCGGCTGCGCAGAAAGAAATTTCTGTCCGCGCACAAGGTGCATGGCGCGCGCGCAGCGCGCGCCATGCACCTTGTGCACGTAATGTGACTAGCATAAGTATGTTATATGTAGATCTGCGCGCAGCGCGCACCATCCATCTTGCGCACGTAACGTTAGCGCAAGTATGTTATATATGTAGATCCGCGCGCAGCGCGCACCATGCACCTTGCGCACGTAACGTAGCATAAGTTGGTATAACAAACAGCTGTGCACCCTTGTGCCTTTAAGGCTTTCACTAAGTGTATTGCATGCTTTATAGATTTACATATATACATGTACATGCAGGTGCAATGCTACATGAGTGAATGCCAGTGCCTGATCTGCACCCGCACCTTATTCACCCGTATACATTTACGTCATGTACTAATACATGTAGGTGCAATGCTACATGTAAAGCAGTTAGGCATGTAACCCATGCCTTGCACCTGCGCCTTGTGCGCTTACTCAAGTACATTTAACATGTATGAGCCAGCAGCCGATTCTACCCTTAATGGACAAAACCTAGACAGACCCCCACGTAATGTGCAATGTACAAATTAATCGATAAAATATATCATGCAAGAATATCATACGTCAGTATATGTACAAATATGGAACTACTTTGCAAGAAATAATATAACAATAAAAATGAAATATAAATAATACAGATAGTCATGTTTGAATAGTTTATTTCACAACAATATGCAATTCTAGCGGTGCATGCCTGTGTTCGATGCACAACGTAAGGTAAACATGTGTACAACATAATTTACTCGTGTTAGATTTTCTTAGAAAAATTCAAATTTTGTATACGTTTCTTCTGTTCTGATAAAATTGTACTATAACTCAACTGTCTCAACATTTCATGTGTCTTTCAGTTTCAATTCTCTCAAATTGGTTAATTGATCATTTCCCTTAAGCTTGAATTGGATTTGAGTCAGTGCATTTCTAGCGGTGCATGCCTGTGTTCGATGCACAATGTAACGTAAACATGTGTACAACGTAATTTACTCGTGTTAGATTTTCTTAGAAAAATTAAAATTTTGTATACGTTTCTTCTGTTCTGATAAAATTGTACTATAACTCAACTGTCTTTACATGTCATGTGTCTTTCACTTTCAATTCTCTCAAATTGGTTAATTGATCATGTCCCTTAAGCTTGAATTGGATTTGAGCCAGTCAATAAGCAAAAACGTATATCAAATTAGTATTACTTATCAAGATTATTTATATCTCTTATTCCAACTTGTGTGAGTTAGGCCTAACACTTAACTGTAACATTGCATAATTGCATTGTGCTAGTGTAAAAATGCTAATATACTAAGATGTTATACTATCTGCACTGCATCTACTATTTAGTCTAATTAATAGTTTCTGCTAAGATAAGGCCTATTGGTAGTGTGAACATAGTGGTCACAAAATTAGAAAAATCACTAAAAATTACTGTGTGAACTCATTTTGGGGGGGGGAGGAGGCATGTGCCCCTGGTTCCGTGAGCTACCCCCACCCATGGTCATCAAAAGATACCTTCTACTGTTAAAAATAGACATTTTACAATTTACTATGCTCCTTTTTAAACTTTATGGATCCTATCAATAATGAAATCGTTATATTTGACTGTGAGTCTATGAATAGGCCTATGATTTATATAGTATTTTTAAATCAAAACTTAACTTTGTTTCAAATTAAATCATAATGGCATAAGGTAAACATTTTAATAATATCATTTTGCATGCATTGTATCATAATTTTTAAACCCATATAAATGACCAATGCAACCAATAGCATTAGAAGTATAAGAACTATAGATAATTAAAATTCAAGAATATATACTAAGATATTGACATGATAGTTACAAGTCATAATATCATAATAGTAAAAAAATATTGCTGAATAAGTAGGCAAGAAAAAGCTGTAGGATATATAAATATAAAAATTAAGTTACAAAAGACAAAATATTTTGTTTTTTGACGTAAACGTATCTAACAACTAAGATGTAAATCTATTATAGTTTTTTTGATTCTAATATATCATATATATTAATCTTATATTGAACTTTTTGTTTTTTATTCTAGTTACTAAATTTTCAAGTATTGACACTGATAAAAGACAATAAATATAAAATATGGACCTAGACATTGACCCAAATAATCTGACTGAAGCTGAAGACTCAATTGTTGTTATTGATAATGATGAAAATAACAGTCTAAGTAGTGGTCCCAGTGGGACAAGTGCTCCAAAACCAAAGAAGCCTAGAATTGAAGAGGCAAGTTCAAGTAGTCAGGCTCAAGAAAATAAAAATCTAAAACAACAAAAACAAGAAAAGCAAATAACAGCATGGGCAGCCACTTGGAAGCACTGGTCTGAAAAGACACCATCTAATCATGCAGGCATAGCAGATCCTGCAGTGTTGCCATTGCCAGCTAAAGGTCAAGTGACTATTCAAACAACTAGCGCTAGTGCAGACATCAATGACAATGTCTATTACTGTTTTCCATGCGTTCAGCTTCTTTATAAGTCTATGATCAGTGGAGGATCCAAACGTTTGAATTTTACGCTTGCAAACTGCCATGCATCCCGAATTCGGGATGGGGAAAGACGACATGCTCCACGACACACTGAAATGGCAAAAGGCAAAGCAACCAGTGTGCCATCTGACTGGCGAAAAGCATCAGATCCTGAACTGAAGGACCTACTTTCTAAGATAAAGAATGCTTCTGTGCCCGTCACTATGTCCAGTACGTCTGCTGCTAGTACGACTGCTAATACTGATGGTGGTAGCGACTGTAATTCTGCTGATCCTGATTGTGCTGGTGCTACTACTAGTAATGATAATGATGGCCAGCAGGTTCTAGCTCAGCAATCGATGGGCTCTGCATCCTCAGTGCTACCCCCGCCATCATTGGCAGCCTCACAGTTGCTGTTGCCTTCGCCAACACTGCTGCCTGTCTCACTGCCAGTGCCAGCCTCATCACCAACGCCGCTGCCTGTGTCACTCCCAGTGCCAGCCTCATCACCAACGCCGCTGCCTGTGTCACTGCCAGTGCCAGCCTCATCGCCAACGCCGCTGCCTGTGTCACTCCCAGTGCCAGCCTCATCACCAACGCCGCTGCCTGTGTCACTGCCAGTGCCAGTCTCATCAGTGACACTGACACAGTACAGTGACACAGTAACGCCGCTGCCAGTGCCTGCTGTCTCAGTGTCGGCCTCACTGCCATCGCCGACGCGACCGGCTATGCATCATGTTCCAATGTCAGCGTCAATGTCGACGGCTCAAAGTGAAAGCCGACGACCGCGTCAGTTTACGCTGGACGAAATATTTCAATCGAGAACAAATCCAAGTCAGACTCAACAAGAACAGGAGTATGCGCAACTTGAGCAGGAAGCTGGCGCTGTGGATTCGTTCAAGTCTCTGGCTACTTTTGTGCTTAAGTCCGTAAAAGAAGTACACTCTTTAGGAGCGAAAGTAGATAAATTAGTTCGACAGCAAGCTCGCCCATCTGTAGCACCTCAGCGTGAGCAGAATGAGAGCACAATCGCGAAACCATCTGGCGTGTCCACTGAAAGCACAGATTTAGAGGCGAAAATGAAGTCTATTAAGACACTGGACGAATTGGTTTCAAAGGTAAATATATAAATAATTTTAATCTAGTTTACTGCAAATTTTATGGTATGCTTTAACCTTTAGCCTTTAACTTACAAATGACTGAACTGCTTGTCATCTAAGATAATTACTGTAAGGTATCCATAACCATACCATAACGTTTGTAGTGCAGCTTCCTGACACTAATTGAAGGCCAACGCGAAGGAGAAGGTACCGCCAGCAGCGTTGGTGCACCTGCAATTTTGCGCTGCACTTTGTGCTACACGTGGCTGCTCAAAAACCAAAAACGTGTGCCAGTCGATCAACTAGAAGGCGGTGGACTGATTCTGTCTCCTGATCGCCTTGACACCTACAGACAACGCACTAAAGGCAGGGGCTTTCGGCAATTCAAACATCGAATAATCAAGGATCACTGCAACTGCGCTACTCATTTGCGGTAAACAACTTGTATGTATGAATTCGATGGGATTAGCTTCATTAGTCACTTCAAGGTCCAACTGAAAGCCAAATTATTAACACCCAATAAAATTATACTAGCAACCAGTCGCACCTTCTCTACAATATGCAGAACGCTTACCTGCTACTCTGCTTTCGCCTTTCAGAGCTTTTGGTGAGCTGGAAAGTGAATCCGAGCAGCTTAATCGCCACATGACCGCAGCAAAGGCTCTGGTAACTTCCGGCTTGTCGGTCGTGCTCTCTGGGACTGGAGCCACACAATACGAAGGATTTATCGCAATGCTTTATGTTAACAACGTTTACATTGGAGACAAGCAGCATGGCCGCAAGGTCTGTAACTCGATATGGGAGACAGCCGATCGCATTATCATGCGTATCGCGGCCGCAGATTTAGAAGATCCTCTACCGTCTACTTCTCTGCCTCCTTTTTTTGTCTTACTATGGACAAAAGCACTCCAGCGCGTACGACTAACCAAGCTGTAATGGCGTGCGCGTTTCATGGAGATGGAGTGCGAAGGGCGTATTGCCTTGGTGCGCCGGACGTATACAGCGGTGCTGATGCCAGTCTCTCGGGCGGCCAGGCAACGGCATTGGCGAAGTAAGCCTTCGACACTTTTTTAATTTTTGTATTATTATCACTGCTAAACGAAAAAGAAATAATAAGAGAAGAAAGCAACTATATGATAACTAATCAGAGGCTAGTGCCTGTAGATATTACATTAGTTTTTATTATTCACAATCAAATTGCATATGCACATAAAGATTTCGTTACTAGTTATTCAGCACAAGTCCATAACTTTAATCAACTTCCAATAACAATTCAGTTCTGCAGTGACGGTTGCAAAATCGGCCGGTCTCCATCTCGAGTGCTGTGGTGGTGTCGCTGCGGATGGCCAGTACCAGACGGACAAGTTCCAGACAACGATGCAGTCATTGCTTCAGGAAGCTTTGCGCGAAGCCGATTCCGTTGAAAGCGCAGGCACGTCCACCGACTGCATCGACGGTGCTTTTTACGGGGTAGTATGGGACGCTGCGCACTGGCTTAATTTAGTCGTCACTGACATCCGAAAATCTAGCGCTCCTATCCAACGAATGATAGCATCCCTGAACTGGCTGCACCGCAAAATTCAACGGGGAAAAATTCTTGTGAAGGCAGACCAAGTTGCCGAACGAATCCACGACAGGCGCGCTAGAAAGACAAAATCTTTCAGCAAAACACGTTTTGTCTCGTCGAGCTTCACCATGGTGTAGGCTACTGTAACGGAGCTCCGAATTTGGCTGACGACACTAAACGAGACGCCTCTGTCTCGCAAAGACCGCGAAGTTTTAGCGTACCTGCAGTCCACGGCTTTTGTTACTGAGTTGCTGATCTTCAGCGAAGTGATGAAACCGTTCTGCGCAACTATGCTACGCTGCCAGGATCTACAGCTGCCTGTCTGGAGCATGGTCGAGGATATCTCGAGGCTGTCTGTGGAGCTGGAGCAAAAAAAAACGGCTTTATCCCAATTACACGAGCTCGCGAACATGGATAGAGAGCTCGATTCATTTGCGTCAGCTACTGCAGCAAATCATGATCTCCGGCAGCATCTGCCACTGCTGTTTACCAACTTAACCGACCTACAGCAGGGTGTCTACCACGACGTTGATTTGGCCACTACCACCACTGTTCCTCGGTGTATTTTAGATCGTAGGTGCCGGCACGTCAGTGACAGTGAGGACTCGAGCAGCGACTCAGAGTCAGATTCTGAATTGGAGGTTAGGCACGCTGGTCGCAACGTCAGATCAACTTTTAAATCGGCCTTGTCAGCAGGCGTTGAGTTGGTGACAGCCTTAGGTGACCGTCTCAGTGTACGAACGTCCCACTCCATCCCGAGTTTTATTAACCTTCTGTCGTCGGCGTTTGGCCTTGCTGGTTATGTTGGAGCCATGTGCGGTCGTCTTCGTCGTGGTTCTTCCGGCGCCACAGTGTTTTTGCGGCATGAAGCGCACTTCGTGGTCTATGGTCGAAATGCTTTCAGCATGGCCGCTGAAGCCGCTTGTTCACGACGCAGTCTGCGCGACCTATTCGATTCAGCCGACTTGCAACCAGTTGATCTGCACACCCTCTGGCGCGACACGCTGAAACAGATTGTCTGGGGTGAAGATAGCACCTCGGCCCACTGTCGGCGAGTGCTTTTCGGTGACACTGTGCCAGACGACCGAGTGCTGACGCTGGCGTTAACCGAAGTGTCAGATGAATTTGCGATTGATTTCGGACAAGGACCTGTTAAACTGAAAGTACAGGAACAGGCGTTTATTAAAGCCATGTACAACGACGACCAACTGTACACACGATTTGGCAAGCCACTTTGCGCGCTCTTAGATTGGGCCCTTGCCAAGGGCTGCCCTGAGGCCATCGTGGAGAGCTTGTACACTTCGATGGAGCGGCAGTGCATGCAAGGCGCACTTCAACTGTCTAGTACGCTAGAGTTGCGCACCCGCTTGGCGTGGCATTTACCGCGTACTCTTGCTGCCATACCCACGAATGTACTTGAACGGATCAGTCGCGAGTGGCTGACATCGCACCCAGTTACGTTTTTGTCTGCTGGATCAAATAAGCGGAAGCAGGAGGTGCTAGAGCGACTGAAATCTGAAGAAGGTCGTGTTCGGCTGAAGTAGATTTTATTATACGCTCGTACATGTTACTGTCACATCATTTAGCTAGCAACTATTTTTTATCTGCACTCGTTTTCTGTTGTTGTCCGCTCATCACTGCATGAGAGATAAGACTTTCTCTAGGCTGTAGAATACAGTTCGACTTGAACGAGTAAGGCCACTTAGGGGCCTGTGGCTGCACGCCACTGCTAGTTGAGCTGCATTGTATCCAGTTAAGGCTACTTAGGGGCCTGTGGCTGCACGCCACTGCTAGTTGAGCTGCATTGTATCCAGTTAAGGCTACTTAGGGGCCTGTGGCTGCACGCCACTGCTAGTTGAGCTGCATTGTATCCAGTTAAGGCCACTTAGGGGCCTGTGGCTGCACGCCACTGCTAGTTGAGTTGCATTGTATCCAGTTAAGGCTACTTAGGGGGCTGTGGCTGCACGCCACTGCTAGTTGAGTTGCATTGTATCCAGTTAAGGCTACTTAGGGGGCTGTGGCTGCACGCCACTGCTAGTTGAGTTGCATTGTATCCAGTTAAGGCTACTTAGGGGCCTGTGGCTACACGCCACTGCTAGTTGAGCTGAGAATTGAGCTGTACCGTATTCAGTGAAAGCGGATAATCTAGACATTGATACTGCATAGATTGAATGCAGCTGAGCTTTACTATAATTTTTTTATTTCTGCTTCCAATTTTTAATCACGCTAAGAAACTGAAAACGCCTTTATCTCGTCTACAGTACACTTGTAACTTGAATCTTAGATTTTTTTACTTTGCCAGTTAAGATCTTTTACATGCATTCAGGTGCAAAATTCGGTGCCTAAATTCTTTTCATTTCTAAGTATATCTATTCAATTTTAGTATAGTTGTTAATTGTTATCACATTTATCACTTTGTGTGAAAGCAATCTATTGACACGTTGTTATTAAAAGAAAAAGAATTCAATCATATCAGTTTATATTTCAAGTTAGTTGTTCATACTTTTTACGAACGTAGTTTTGTTTTCAAGTTGGTTTATTTGTTGTTAACTTTGCTTTTAAGAACTCAAAAAATACTTGTTTGCAATTTTCCATTCCTGATTGGAGTGATTGCGCGTTTGCGCTCTTTTTCTTGAAACCAATTGCGCACCTGCGCACCTAGCAGGAGTGTCCGCAGCTTTTTTAAATTCGCTCCAATAGGGATGTAAAGCATGAAAACAATAGTTCTTATCTAGAATTATTTTTTAAGACTTTTTTGTCTTTTAAAAAGCTTTTTTAGATCATTACCTTTTATTGAATGTGTGCAGATTTGTTTCACAATTTTATCCTATGTTTTTGGATTTTGCCAATTAATTGTAAGACTTGTAGGCCTTATAGAGCTATTTTTTCATTGCTTACAAAATGTAGTAGGCCTAATGGCTTTTTCTTTATAAATCCCAACTGCTAAGCCACCAAGTTGTTGCAGTGGTTACTTCTCTCTTCTTAATTAATTTTATGGCTGTTACCAAAGTTGTCCAAGTACTGTAATTATATTTACCTATTTCTTAGAAACAATTTGTGAATAATTTATTTAGTACTTTTTTGGCATTTGCTTGTTATAATTTTATGAAGTGTCTTATATATAATAATTTTCTAGTGGTCTTCTAATAGTATTCTGAGTAATTTTATGGGAAATTCCACATAATTGTAATACTTAGTTGCAATACTTATAGAAAAATATCAGACTGACTTATTGTAGATTGACATAGTCTCTGGTATATACTGTTGTGTCCCTCACAATAGATAGCATTTTTTGCCAGACTGGCTATAGATGGCCATGGTAAAAATTGTCACCTAAACTTGACTCTAGTAAGCACTTTGCATTGTATCCTGGCTGGCTCAAGCATAATTCTTGCTGAAGTCAAAGTGAATAGCAATTTTATTTGGCTGGAGTTTATCCTTCTGCTGCTATTAGAAATCTGCTTGAGCCTATTTAGTCAGGTGATGCAGCACAAATTTAGGCAGCAAGTCCTTTAGCCAAACCAGTGTAGCTTCAACTGTCTTCTGGATAGTCTCCTGTTGCATTCTGCCATTCTTGGACTTAACCAAGGACTTCTCTATATAGCATCTAGACTGGAAGCTCCCCACCCACATATACCTTAGAGGGGCAAAAGCCTTTCCCAAAATAGCTTAGATCCTAGTTACATTGTATATTAGATAGCTGGCCATTATGGACTTATAAAATCATGAGCCTAAAAAAAATTCATTTATAATGATTTAGATTTATTTTTTTAATAATTTTGATTATTAAAAATTTTGATTTTCGATTCAATTTTGATAAATTTCGATAACTTTGATGCTCTCAACTGAAGGTAGCTTTCAATATCTAGACCATTCTTTGAACCAACTTTGGCTGAAGCAGACCGAAGGGTTCAATCAGATGGAAAACAGAGGATGTCCTACTCCAGTATTGTCTAATAAGCCAAAGTGCTGGTGGAGTACAGAACATAAGCAAAGATCATGAGCTGCTGTGAATATCTCCTGCAGCTCGGCTGCCTGCTGAGTTTCAGCTGCTCCAAGATGAAGCCAACAGTGCAATTCTCAACAAGATTCTCCATGTCTTCTAGAAGATCTTAGGCCATGTCAAGCATATGTTTGGTCTTACCTTCAGCTTTGGCACTGTCAGTGTTTACCTCCCAGTTCTTGACTAGTTGACTGAGAGTTGATACTTTCCTATCCAAAAGTAAGTCTCTGAGTCGGGTTGGCTTTAGCAACACTCCATTGACTCCAATAGTGATGCTGTGGTCTTTAGCCATGCAGATGTAGCAGGAGACATGAAAGGAAGGCTCCATGTTCAGTGCGTAGATGCAGCTGGTCAGCAAGCATGGTGGTATGAAATCCTGCCAGTTTTATTTCCTTTCAATTCAGTTTTAGCTGCACTTCATCAAGGTAGTTGTCTATAATTGAGTCCGCATCTCGGAACTCATCAATTTGGCCTTGCAATGCAGTATTTTCTCTCTCCAAGTGCTGAGTTGATGTTGCCGCAGTTGACCTTGGTTCTGCCTTGGCAGAAGAGAGATAAGGAGTATTTGGGAAGATAGACGGCACTGTCCCTGGCTTCAGACATTGCCTCGACAGTTGGTCCCAGCCCTTCTTGCGGTTCACGCTGGTGTCCAAAGAGTTTTCCACAAAGTCTTGGGGGTGGAAGTGTGCAGAGCAAATGGTTGAGCTTTTGGTAGGCTTGAAGTTTTGCCTTAGATTTGCTCGCTTCCATTGTTCAAGAAGGACTGCATTGTGCATAGGATAGCCATGAGAGCTCAGTCCCTTGTCCAAGGAGGCTCGATTAGTGCAGCCTTGGGCTAAGCACGACTTAACCATTTTGTTGGAACAAAATTGTCAGTGCTTAAAGCAACTGTAGCAGTGTCATTGAAATTGTGAAATTGATAAGGCAGGCGCTGAAGGCAAAATTTTCTTTGCCAATATGGTAATGGCTAGAGTTCCAGCGCCGGAGCCCATTTTCTGGTAGCTAGGGATCCAGCATATAAAGCATATAAAGACTGCTAAGAACATATCTTAAGAAGTCTGGATATTAGAAGTATCTCATCCCAAATCTTATCATATTGTCTTAAATTTTAATCTAAAACAAAATCTCAATATCAGCCACATGTAGAAAGAAAAATATAATGTTCCATCTATATTATAATGGCACTGCCGGATCCGTAGCCATTGGAAAGTGGGTTCCGGTGCTGGAACTCTAGCCATTGCCTTTCATTATTGTATAGTACAGCCAGCTTGTCAGTATATATAGAATGTGGGAGTGGGACTCCCATTCATCACCTCCAGTCATGACTCAGTCCAAATAGCAGACTAGTTTTCAAGATTTACATGTTACATGTTAAAGATTCATTGTTGGGGATAAACTTTACCCCATTAGCTTTTCCCTGCATGCGCCTGAACTTTGCTTCTTTTCTGTCTACAGTGTCTTTGTCATGTTTATGGCCAGCTTGACAGTTAAATTTTTCCTGTCTCTTTTCCTCCTTCTGGGTCTTTTCTTCTTTTGTCCCTGTGAGGTATAGAGACAGAAAAAAAATTGCAAAGCTTCCAGTCCAGATGCTATATAGAAAAGTCCCTGACTTAACCCACTGAATGAATTCAATAGGCATGGTCTGCTCTTTAGCTGTTGGCACTAGAAGATGGAGACTCTCTGCCTTGCTGCAAAGCAGACACCTGGTAATCCTACATGACTCGCCAGGCTCTTTACAAATGACATACTTTTCTATATATGCCCATGAGTATGAATTGAGTCCCACAATCTTCTTGGCCAAGGCATTTCAGATGCTAGCAAATTTAGGTCAAATAAAAGAGATATATAAGTATGCAAACATTATATTTTATCCTTTACTAACTGATTGGCAATTGCCCTACTCATTAATCTTACTTCTGGAAGTTGGAATGGTATATGCAGCACAAGCTTCTAGTGGTGTCTGGCTGAAAGGTAATATGTGTCTAGGCCTTAACTTGGCAAACTTTGATAACAAAATGTTCATATCTGGGTTGTCCTCAAAGAAATTACACAGGCCATTCCATATAATTATTGTCGCAACATGACAGACTGTTTTTGCTTATAAAATGAAATCTAATAATAGAATATACTAAACCAATATTTTGAATGAAAGATTATTTTGTCAATAATATGTTTATAAAGTTTCATATAGATATCATCATTAGTATAGATGCTATTAAACCTTGAATGGCACTTATGGTCGTAACAACAGGATTTTTGACATATAGAAACTAAAAGGTAAAAGTCTTATAATATTTTTCATTTTTGATATTTTGCAACAATTTTTTTTAAATTTGACTAAGAACATCTTTAGAAGTCATACTCTTTTATTAGAATATATAAACTCAAAAAGGCAACAAAGATACAAAAGAAAAGGCAGCCTTATGGTCGTAACATGGTCGTAACATATTTTTTTCTGTCAATTCAGTAACTTTGAAGTACTAATATATTAAAAATATAATAGATTATATGGTTGCTAATGTTTTTATCTGATGATGCAAGTACTATAATATTATATATAGTTTGTTTTAACCTTCTAAAGCTTTCTATTTGTTTTTAAAAGTTACATAAACTTAATGATGTCTTTTGCTTATAAAATATCCAATTTTTTACAAAAATAACTTTTTGCCAATTGATAACACACTAATTTAACATTTTATCATTTATTAATTCTTATATTGTATGTACATTATATACAAAAAAGATTTGGTACAAAAAATTAACTGATTAGGCAATGGCAAGCAAAATATTGACTTTTTTCTATATTTTCTATATCTTATATGAATGGGCCACACTTAAATATTTATTATTGCAGCATGTATGCAGGAAATTTTTAATTGATTCAGTGGAAGCTAAGTAAAATGTAATTTTTTATTTTTATGGGAATTCCTGTTACCTAGCTTTCAAATCAGATGTTTCTTGTATGCTTTAGTGACAAAAAACAATGAGATTACACTTTCACAAAATAATTTTTGGGTAACTTCTGGCATACATCTAACATGATCTTGACTATAGGGTGTTTAAGTATTTCTTCAAAGATGTCCCACTTGGATAGAAGCTTGAAGCAGATTTTTATTTCTTAAACAAATTTTAATATAGGTGTAAGGCTTTGACTGTTTCATTTTTGGAGCTCTAAATAAAGTGTTTTTGGCAAAGAAATAAGTGTTTTATATATTTACTTAGGTTCCAATCACTTTATATGCATCTAACTTTGGCCAATCAGTTTTCGCTTATGATAAAAAAACAGGGGGTGAAGCAATTTTATGGTTTCAACAATAAATGACCATTTCTTTGAGTTGCAACAATAGTTACACAATATAAATAGACCAAGACAAGTAAAAGTGAACTGAAGAAATGACTAATAAAGTCTTAACACTCCCCAGAAAATGAAACAATTGTGTGTCGTTTTACTTTTGTGCAGATTAAAGTTTATAAATATTTGTGATCTATTTTTACATTGTATTCAATTTAGATTCCCTTGGGAAACAAGGAAATTTCACATATTTATGATACTCTTTACTATTTAAATAGTTGTACAATATGACTGCTGTGTGCTATAAGTAATCAATTCAAATATAATTAAAATATTTTTGTATTTCTATAAAAAATCTTGAGATTCAGACAATAATTACGCTTGACTTCCAATCCAATACAATCTGGCATTTCAACAGGAAGCGATCCTACTCGTCTAGCAGCTCTTCTAGAAGCAGTGGCGCCGATGGCGGAGCCTCCACCGATTCAGACTTGGAGACGCTCAAAGAGATCGATCGTAAGATTCTCGAGGCCAAACGGAAGGAAGAAGAAGAGAAACAGTTGGCAATTGAGAATGAAAGGTTTGTGGAATGTATTGTAATAATAACAAAATAGTCTAGCCGATATGTATTAAAAAAAGACTTGTATTGTCTACTTGTGTAGTGTAGCCGATATGTATCGAAAAAACACTTGTATTGTCTACTTGTGTACTGTAGCCGATATGTATCGAAAAACAATTGTTTTGTCTGCTTCTGTACTATAGACGATATGTATCGAAGCTAAGAAAACTACCTATATAAAAATCGCAGGCGCGAACGTATGCGCCAGGAGCGTCAGCGCGCAATGGAAGAGAAACTACTCGAAGCCGAGGTCTCCAAACGCGTCCAAGAAGAGGTCGAGCGTCGGGTTCGCGAAGCTGTCGCCGAGCGGCAGGCCGAAATCGAAGCGGAAGTGATGCGTCGGGTGGACGCCTACCGGGCGGAGTTGGAACGGAAACTCGCCGACGAAGTGCAGCGACAGCACGAGGCCCGAATGGAAGCCGAACGACGCAAGGAGGTAACGGAAGAGGGCACAGAATTTGGTTCAGAGAGTCGGAGAGAACAAAGATAACCCCGAAAAATATATTATTTTATTTCTTTCAGATTTGCTTATATTATTATGAAGAGTATCATTATTTTTGCAAAAGAAAGCCCCTTTTTCCTAAATTATGTTTTACTTGATGCCGTTATATATTGTTTCGAATCTATTGATAATTTGGTGCTGAAATTGTGTTGGCAAAAAAGCGCATTGCAACTTGGTGGATCTGTGGCTGGCCGATCCAGCAGCGCTCTGTCCATTGGCCCCACGCGCGCCTCTCAACTGGCAGCTAGCTGTATCTAAGGACGCGATTCTCGTCAGCTGGGTAAAATCAACGCTAATTTTGTTTGTTTGTTTATTTGCGTGAAAATAATTCAAAAGAAAATAAACATCATTATCGATGCTTGTTTGAAAATTCGTAAGTAAAAACAAAAAATCATCAGCACAAATCAATTGATATTTCCAGTGCTGCATTCCGGACAGCGGACACTTCTCAGACTCTTGGACACCGAAGCTTTTATTCTGCATAATTAAATCAATTCTGTTCCTAATAAAAATAAAAATCTCATTAAAAATGTTGTGGAACGCTACTATTAGTAGCGCAGTAAAGACATAAAAATGAAGTTGTTTCAAAAAATAAAGCAAACAAATTCCTATCCTTGCGTCTCCCGCCCCCGAAAATTCTTTTTTTGGGGGAAATTTTTCCCACCTACGTCGGCACAGGATGAAGAACGGAAACGCCAAGAAGAGCTGGCTCGCATTGAAGAGGAGAACAATCGCAAGATACAAGAGGCTCTGCGTAAACAGGTAAGTTGATTTAGAGACGGTGTATTCTAGACCTGGTTCGACTCTTGACCCAGTTCATTAGCTCGTTTAGTTGATCCTTCACCCGCTTCCTACACTTTATTCACTTAGAAAGCGCCTGACCTACTTAGTGGACCCCGACTGACTTAGGAACCTCTTAAATCACTTTAAAGATTCTTGACCCATTAAGTTGACCCCTGACTCAGTTAAACCTTGGTTCAATAAGTTGACCCTTGACTCAGTTGACCCCTGACTGTCTCGACAGGCAAGGGTCGACAGGCAGTTGACCCTTGGCTCAGTTGACCCTTGACTCAATTGACCCCTGACTCAATAAGTTGACCTTTGCCTCAGTTGACCCTTGACTTAATAAGTTGACCCCAGACTCAGTTGACCTCTGACTCAATAAGTTGACCCTTGACTCAATTGACCCCTGACTCAATAAGTTGACCTTTGCCTCAGTTGACCCTTGACTTAATAAGTTGACCCCAGACTCAGTTGACCTCTGACTCAATAAGTTGACCCTTGACTCAATTGACCCCTGACTCAATAAGTTGACCTTTGCCTCAGTTGACCCTTGACTTAATAAGTTGACCCCAGACTCAGTTGACCTCTGACTCAATAAGTTGACGCTTGACTCAATTGACCCCTGGCTCAATAAGTTGACCCTTGACTCAATTGACCCCTGACTCAATAAGTTGACCCTTGACTCAATTGACCCCTGACTCAATAAGTTGACCCTTGACTCAATTGACCCCTGACTCAATAAGTTGACCCTTGACTCAATTGACCCCTGACTCAATAAGTTGTCCCCTGACTCAGTTGTCCCCTGACTCAATTGTCCCCTGACTCAGTTGACCCATGGCTCATTGAGCTGACCTTGGACTCACCACTAATCCCCCGCTGTTAATCCCATCCCGCCAGGCGGAGGAGCAGCTGGACAAGGTGGAGCGTGAAAGACGCGAACTCGAATCTCGGCAGCAGGTTGAAGACGAGCAACGTCGAGTTCACAGCGTCCAACAGGAGATGATCCTGAACAAGAAGAAGGCCCGGCCTAAGCTGGCGTTTAGCATCAAAAAGTGAAGCAGAAGTGGCCACGGCAGAGTTCAGGACTCAGCTATAAAAATTGCATGCTTTATTCTTTATTTTTCTCCTGTTGCGGATCTTGAAAAGTCTGATTTCATGTTACATTTATTTTTACTGATTGCCTGTCGCGCGGCCTGGCTGCGAAGTTCTTTATAATTCTCTGTTAATAATTAACTGCCGAGTTTATCATCATGTTGCTACTGCTCATCAGTAACTACTTGAGGTTATTGTTATAGTAGCCTCACTTCCCTCACCTTTTTTAATATTGCTCTCTGCATGTAGTACATGCACCAACTGCTGCAGTTCGCTGTCTCCTCTGTCTGTCTGTCTGTCTGTCTGTCTGTCTGTCTGTCTGTCTGTCTGCCCGTCTGTCTGTCTGTCTGTCTGTCTGTCTGTCTGTCTGCCCGTTTGTCTGTCTGTCTGTCTGTCTGTCTGTCTGTCTGTCTGCCCGTCTGTCTGTCTGTCTGTCTGTCTGTCTGCCCGTCTGTCTGTCTGTCTGTCTGTCTGTCTGTCTGTCTGTCTGCCCGTCTGTCTGCCCGTCTGTCTGTCTGTCTGTCTGTCTGTCTGTCTGTCTGTCTGTCTGCCCGTCTGTCTGTCTGTCTGTCTGTCTGTCTGCCCGTCTGTCTGCCCGTCTGTCTGTCTGTCTGTCTGTCTGTCTGTCTGCCCGTCTGTCTGTCTGTCTGTCTGTCTTCGTGTCTGTCTGCCTGTCTGTCTGTCTTCGTGTCTGTCTGTCGGTCTGTTTGTCTTCGTGTCTGTCTGCCTGTCTGTCTGTCGGTCTGTCTGTCTGCCTGTCTGTCTGTCGGTCTGTCTGTCGGTCTGTCTGCCTGTCTGTCTGTCTTCGTGTCTGTCTGTCGGTCTGTCTCTGCCTGCCTGTCTTCGTGTCTGTCCATCTGTCTGTCGGTGTGTCTGTCTGGCTGCCTGCCTGTTTGTCTGTCTGTTTCAACATATATTGTGGAAAAATAATACAATGATCAATCAAATTTCCTAATGAAATTCTCTAATTTAACTGTTTAACAATTCCCAACAAAATCCGTGTCGCTAAAGTACCCTCTTAGCAATTGCTTATTTGTTGCTGTCTAATATTATACTATCCACAAGAGTTGCAGCTGCAAAAGCTGTTAAACTTTTTCCATTAATGAATTTTAAAGTGTGCAACAAAATTTGGTTGATTGTAAAAGGATGCCTAGCCTTAGTCCTCTAGTGTTTTAAATTTCTCTATCATTCACCCACTCAGAGCTCACTCTCCCTCATTCACCCTTCAGTATCTCACTCTCTCCCTCATTCACCCCTTCAGTATCTCACTCTCTCCCTCATTCACCCTTCAGTATCTCACTCTCTCCCTCATTCACCCTTCAGTATCTCACTCTCCCTCATTCACTCCTTCAGTATCTCACTCTCCCTACTCACCCCTTCAGTATCTCACTCTCCCTCATTCACTCCTTCAGTATCTCACTCTCCCTCATTCACTCCTTCAGTATCTCATTCTCTCCCTCATTCACTCCTTCAGTATCTCTCTCTCCCTACTCACCCCTTCAGTATCTCACTCTCCCTGTTCACCCCTTCAGTATCTCACTCTCCCTCATTCACTCCTTCAGTATCTCACTCTCCCTCATTCACTCCTTCAGTATCTCACTCTCCCTACTCACTCCTTCAGTATCTCACTCTCCCTCATTCACTCCTTCAGTATCTCACTCTCCCTCATTCACTCCTTCAGTATCTCATTCTCTCCCTCATTCACTCCTTCAGTATCTCTCTCTCCCTACTCACCCCTTCAGTATCTCACTCTCCCTGTTCACCCCTTCAGTATCTCACTCTCCCTCATTCACTCCTTCAGTATCTCACTCTCCCTCATTCACTCCTTCAGTATCTCATTCTCTCCCTCATTCACTCCTTCTGTATCTCACTCTCCCTCATTCACTCCTTCAGTATCTCACTCTCCCTCATTCACCCCTCCAGTATCTCACTCTCCCTCATTCACTCCTTCAGTATCTCACTCTCCCTCATTCACATTCGCAGGGTAGCGCTCACTCTCAATTTTGTTTAATAAATTTGTTTCAAGTCTTTATTCGCCACATGTTGGCACCGAGAGCTGGCTCATGCATGTATTTTTGTCGGTATATTTGTGCACAGCACTATACCACTGCATATATTAGAAATAATTTAAGGAAAGCTGATATCATAGCTGGGAATTATTGGTCTTTTCAATTAACAAGAAGCTTTAGTCAGCTCAGTAGATTAAAGAACTTAATTAAGTTCGCTATAAGTGATTTTTAGTTGCTAATGTAAGTATAATATAAAAGTGCCTATACTGCAGTAATCGGAAACGTTTTCCACCTTTATGTGGCTGTGCAGCTGGGTAAGTTGCGCCATTAGAATTACTCTCTCTCCATGGCCTGGGTGTTGAGTGTAATATGCTTGACCTCCTGGCCCTCCTGGCACAGGGCGCACATATGGCAGAAGAAGTGCGTCAGAAGGTCGCTGCAACAGCCGCCCGGGATGTCCTGCTTCTCGCGCAGTTTGCCGCGCATAATGCAGCCCAGAATGATGGGGCAGAATAGGTAGGCACAGCCGCACAGGCAGCAGCTGTCTCCCACAGCCTCTGCATTCTTGCCGAATGCGTAGCACGGGCAGAAATATGTTATTAGGGCCACACCTGCAGATTAGCGGGAATTCCGCGGTTTGTGTCGTCTGTTTCCTCAATCAACACTTCAATCAGGCCCTTCTTACCGCAGTCGTCAAAGCAGCCGCACAGTCCGTGTCTGAAGCTGGACATCTTACGAGTGTATTATAATTATCCTGCTTTACTTGGCGTTGCCGGCTCTTGTCCTAAGTAATTGTAATGCAGAGTTAGATAGATAATAATTATTGATATTACATGTAAATTGAACCCTGTTCAAAGTTCTTTAATACAATATACGAGTTTTATTTAACAAAGCCAGGGCTAATGGGACATGCATACTCGTGCAAGCTCGTAAGCGTATCTGGGTTGTTACATAATAGAAAATTCTTAGAATTAAATATATTTATAGTCGCATCTGATGATATGATTAATTAAATTTTTCATTTATAACGCGTACCCTAAACCACTTTGAATGCATTTGTGTGCTGTGGTTACTGGCATACTATCATATTATATGCACATGTACATGTAGCTCTTTAATCTAAGTGGGTTCTGGAATTGCGCAGTTACAGGCGACTGTACCAGATAGCTGCCACTTCTTACATGCTATTATATGCAGCACGCTCCCGAGACCTCTAGTGTTCCAAATCTGCTTTTACTCGATTGCTGCTATCTGTGTCCACTCTGTCCTTAGCCTGTGTCCACTCTGTCCTTAGCCTGTGTCCTCTCCTAGCCTGTGTCCACTCTATTCCTAAGCCTATGTCCACTCTGCTCCTAAGCCTGTGCCCACTCTGTTCCTAAGCCTGTGTCGACTCTATATTCCTAAGCCTGTGTCCACTCTGTTCCTAAGCCTATTTCCACTCTGTTCCTAAGCCTGTGTCCACTGTTTCCTAAGCCTGTGTCCACTGTTCCTAAGCCTGTGTCCACTCTGTTCCTAAGCCTGTGCCCACACTGTTCCTAAGCCTGTGTCCACTGTTTCCTAAGCCTGTGTCCACTGTTCCTAAGCCTGTGTCCACTCTGTTCCTAAGCCTGTGTCCACTGTTTCCTAAGCCTGTGTCCACTGTTCCTAAGCCTGTGTCCACTCTGTTCCTAAGCCTGTGTCCACTGTTCCTAAGCCTGTGTCCACTGTTTCCTAAGCCTGTGTCCACTGTTTCCTAAGCCTGTGTCCACTGTTCCTAAGCCTGCGTCCACTCTGTTCCTAAGCCTGTGTCCACTCTCTATTCCTAAGCCTATGTCCACTCTGTTCCTAAGCCTGTGTCCACTCTATTTCTAAGCCTAGCTGTTTCCACTCTGTTTCTAAGCCTGTGTCCACTGTTTCCTAAGCCTGTGTCCACTGTTCCTAAGCCTATTTCCACTCTGTTCCTAAGCCTGTGTCCACTGTTTCCTAAGCCTGTGTCCACTGTTCCTAAGCCTGTGTCCACTCTGTTCCTAAGCCTGTGTCCACTGTTTTCTAAGCCTGTGTCCACTGTTCCTAAGCCTGTGTCCACTCTGTTCCTAAGCCTGTGTCCACTCTGTTCCTAAGCCTATGTCCACTCTGTTCCTAAGCCTGTGTCCACTGTTTCCTAAGCCTGTGTCCACTGTTCCTAAGCCTGTGTCCACTCTGTTCCTAAGCCTGTGTCCACACTGTTCCTAAGCCTGTGTCCACTGTTTCCTAAGCCTGTGTCCACTCTGTTTCAAGCGTGCATCCGCTCAATTGCAACAGCTACGTGCGTCCATTTCGCAGCTATCCCGTGTCCCCTATGTGCTCTGCAACCCCCTCTTTCTGTCATGGAAGTAAATGATGAAACGTCGATTATAGTTGCAATAAAGTTAAACTTACCTGCTGAATAAATCTTATTTGGCAATTGCTTACGAAGGAGCTCCAGTATATAGAAAACTGCTTTAATCTTTCGGCTCGGCTCATCTATAGTGCGTGCCTATATATATATACACATTTAGCATGTATATTAGATTCGAGACTAGCTCAAATGCGTCATACGAGTTTGCTAAGCAATCCGCATTTATCTTATCTCCGGCACGCTGCACGGCTGGCTGACACGGTATTAAGAGAATCGTAATTCCGTAATACTGCGCAGATGTGTGTTTGTAATACATTACATGTAACTTTTTTACAATTTGTCTGACTTGATAATCAATATAGATTGTACTAGGTTCTATACCACCTGCCAGTGCTAGTTCCTATTGGTGAGAGCTCTTCTTTTCTTGAACGACAACAAATTAGGGTGAAACGGAGAGAGAGGTAAGAAAGATAAATTCAGTTGTAACAATTGTGCTACTGAGTTAATTAAGTAGTATTTAAAACCAATAAAGTTCAACCGCGCGTGGACCACAGGTTGAGAGAGAGACAAATATGGAGTCACTAATAATAATACAACAATAATATTTAATTACACCTGCCCAAATTGGGCCAGATGTGCAACCGACAGCTCAGCCGCAGCTATTGCGCGGCGTATCGAAGGCTGCGTACGGCTGTTCAGTCCAAGGACTGGGGGATCGCCACACATACAGCCTCAACTACCTGACAATTGAAACATCAGAGTGACAAGTCAAGAATCGGAATGACAAGTGAAGCATCGGAGTGACAAGTGAAGCATTGGAGTGACAAGTGAAGCATCGGAGTGACAAGTGAAGCATCGGAGTGACAAGTGAAGCATCAGAGTGACAAGTGAAGCATCAGAGTGGAAAGTGAAGCATCGGAGTGACAAGTGAAGCATCAGAGTGACAAGTAAAGCATCGGAGTGACAAGTGAAGCATCGGAGTGACAAGTGAAGCATCGGAGTGACAAGTGAAGCATCGGAGTGACAAGTGAAGCATTGGAGTGACAAGTGAAGCATCGGAGTGACAAGTGAAGCATCGGAGTGACAAGTGAAACATCAGAGTGACAAGTCAAGAATCGGAGTGACAAGTGAAGCATCGGAGTGACAAGTGAAGCATCGGAGTGACAAGTGAAGCATCGGAGTGACAAGTGAAGCATCAGAGTGACAAGTGAAGCATCAGAGTGGAAAGTGAAGCATCGGAGTGACAAGTGAAGCATCGGAGTGACAAGTGAAGCATCAGAGTGACAAGTGAAGCATCAGAATGGAAAGTGAAGCATCGGAGTGACAAGTGAAGCATCAGAGTGACAAGTGAAGCATCGGAGTGACAAGTGAAGCATCAGAGTGACAAGTGAAGCATCAGAGTGGAAAGTGAAGCATCGGAGTGACAAGTGAAGCATCGGAGTGACAAGTGAAGCATTGGAGTGACAAGTGAAGCATCGGAGTGACAAGTGAAGCATCGGAGTGACAAGTGAAGCATCAGAGTGACAAGTGAAGCATCAGAGTGGAAAGTGAAGCATCGGAGTGACAAGTGAAGCATCAGAGTGACAAGTAAAGCATCGTAGTGACAAGTGAAGCATCGGAGTGACAAGTGAAGCATCGGAGTGACAAGTGAAGCATCGGAGTGACAAGTGAAGCATTGGAGTGACAAGTGAAGCATCGGAGTGACAAGTGAAGCATCGGAGTGACAAGTGAAGCATCAGAGTGACAAGTGAAGCATCAGAGTGGAAAGTGAAGCATCGGAGTGACAAGTGAAGCATCAGAGTGACAAGTAAATCATAAGAGTGTGAAGCTAGTAACCAACAACTTGAAGTACATGTAGTGTGTACTCAATCTACATTTATGTGTGATCACCGAAAGTTTAAGTGGCCATTGTGGGGGGGGGGGCAAAACGGAAATTTTTTGCAGACTTCATATATTGATTGAAGTTTGCCACTGCACTGTTTAGCAGTTTGGCTTGCAAGTTTGTAGATTAGAAAAGACAGTGTCGCAAAACACAGAAAATTTTTTTGCTAGTGCCCAATAGCAGTACAATCCAATTAAACTCTAGAAAAGACAAATCATTGAGATAAAATGTGACCTCAGTGCCATCAAAATTCCACCAAAACTAACTAATCTTAAGCACCTGTCCTTCAGCCAGACAGCATTCGTAAAAACTTTACTGGAATCTTTTATCTTAACTATCCGGTTTGTTGAGTGCTAACTACAAGTAATTGATTCTTAGAATTGCTTTTTCTTACAGTAGTACAGTAGTACAGTAGTATGTACAGTAGTATATTTTCGTAAATCAAAAAATGCTACATGAAAAAACATTTTTGTCTTCTAATTAAATATGCGAGTAGAACTAAACAAACTAAATAGGCTACTTACAATAGTAGTATTAATTTATTTGTAGGTAAAAATGACACATGTAGAGTTTTACAGTGAAGCAATGTAAAAAAGTCGTATGCAGGCAGATTGCATACAAAAAATGCTCCGTCTTAAGCCAAATATTAAATATTAAAGTTAATCAGTTAATTTGATCAGATACCAGTGGGAGAAAATTCACAGAACCACAACAAAAAAACAAATAATGAAGTCTATTAACAATGACAAATAAGGTAACAATAAAACCCCTTACAAACTGAGCTTGATCTGAAATACGCTTGCATTCTCCCCATTCCATTTTCATAGGGAAAGCACCATTTCAATTTGGCTATTTTTCATTAAAAAGCAATCAATCAATCGAGCATATAGGCAATCATTCAATCAACCAAACAGCCAATCAATCGATCAGTCAATCAAACAGGCAATCAATCAATTAGGTAATCAATCAATCAAGCGATCAATCAATCAATCAATCAAGCAGGCAATCAATCAATCAATCAGGTAATCAATCAATCAAGCGATCAATCAATCAATCAATCAAGCAGTCAATCAATCAATCAAGCAGGCAATAAATCGATCAATCAATCAATCAATCAATTAGGCAATCAATCAATCAAGCAATCAATCAATCAACCAACCAACCAATAAATAAATAAATAAATCAATCAATCAGGCAATCAATAAATCAAGCAATCAATCAATCAAGCAGGCAATCAATCAATCAATCAGGTAATCAATCAATCAAGCGATCAATCAATCAATCAATCAAGCAGTCAATCAATCAATCAAGCAGGCAATAAATCGATCAATCAATCAATCAATCAATTAGGCAATCAATCAATCAAGCAATCAATCAATCAACCAACCAACCAATAAATAAATAAATAAATCAATCAATCAGGCAATCAATAAATCAAACAATCAATCAATCAAGCAGGCAATCAATCAATCAATCAGGTAATCAATCAATCAAGCGATCAATCAATCAATCAATCAAGCAGTCAATCAATCAATCAAGCAGGCAATAAATCGATCAATCAATCAATCAATCAATCAGGCAATCAATCAATCAAGCAATCAATCAATCAACCAACCAACCAATAAATAAATAAATAAATCAATCAATCAGGCAATCAATAAATCAAGCAGTCAATCAATCAATCAAGCAGGCAATAAATAATAAATCAATCAATCAATCAGGCAATCAATAAATCAAGCAATCAATCAATCAATCAAGCAGTCAATCAATCAATCAATCAATCAATCAAGCAGTCAATCAATCAATCAATCAATCAATCAAGCAGTCAATCAATCAATCAAGCAGGCAATAAATAGATCAATCAATAAATCAATCAAACAGGCAATCCATCAATCAATGAAGCAGGCATTGAATCAATCAAGACGGCAATCTATCAGTCAACCAATCAATCAATCAAAAAACAGGCTATCAATCAATCAATCAAGACCCCCGGCAATCGAACAATCAATCAGACGATAAAACAATCAAGACGAAAATCTATCAATCAATCAATTGATCAAACAGGCAATCAATCAATCAATAAAGCAGGCGATAAATCAATCATAATGAATAAAAAAACACATCAATCCAATTCACTTGTCCCTATCTTCATCATCAATAATAAGCCTGTTGCAAATTTTCAAATCGCCTAAACTCTCCACTTTGATCTGCTTAACGTAGCTGTTGCGGCCCACACGGCACTCGTAGCCGCACTTGGTGCCGCCGCACCTGGCGCAGGGAAAATAACAGCCCGGACAGCCCAGCGTCAGGCAGTCGCACGCGTCCTGACCGTTGGCCACTATGCGGCCCTGGCTGTCGTAGATGCAGTCCGATTGGCCGGGCATGGACTGCGGGAGGATGGGCGGAGTAGCGCATCAGCTTGTGGCAATTTGAACTGACGATTTCCTCACGGCATTCCACTTCTATGGTTAAACCTCAACCCTGATATCCCCAGTTGCTGTGCCAGTCTCCCAGATCCCCAGTTGCTGGGCCAGCCTCCCAGATCCTAAGTTGCTGGGCCAGCCTCCCAGATCCTAAGTTGCTGGGCCAGCCTCCCAGATCCCCAGTTGCTAGGCCAGCCTCCCAAATCTCCAGTTGTTAGGCCAGCCTCCCAGATCCTCAGTTGCTGGGCCAGCCTCTCAGATCTTCAGTTGCTAGGCCAGCCGCCCAGATCCCCAGTTGCTGGGCCAGCTTCCCAGATCCCCAGTTGCTGGGCCAGCCTCCCAGATCCCCAGTTGCTAGGCCAGCCTCCCAGATCCCCAGTTGCTGGGCCACCACCAAGCACCCCAGTCAGCGGAAGCGGAACACACCAGCTGCTGCAGGCTGTACTGATGCTGGTACATCAACCCGGAGCCGGAACCGGCTCCAGCCATCGAAGCCGGGGCTGACAAAGCGTTAACACCCGCTCCGACGCCACCAGCAATAAAGTTGGCGCGCCCGGCGCCTCTTTGGCGCCGTTTCTTCCTGGCAACAACGCTGTCAGCTTCGCCAGCGCTGCCGCCACCGCCACCGCCGCCGCCGCCGCTGGCTCCGTTGCTGCTCTCCTCATCCGACTCGGAGAAGCTTGGCAAAGCGGAGAATCGCGGGCCCGGATTGGACACGGCAACCAGCTTGCTGATCTCCCGGGACAGGCCGCGCAACTCCTGCCTGTTGCCGCTGTTGCTCATTTAATAGTGGCTTAATTAAATGGCTTTAAATTAAGTATTTACTACTTGGTGAGTAGTAAAGTCAGTGTTCAGTCAGAAAATGTTGAAATGAAATTGTTTCCTTACACTGAGAGAAGCAAATGACATGAGCCATGAAGGTATTCTGCTTATAATAAACATACTGCTAGTGTTTCATCATAGCTATGGATAGGTTACAGGAATGCCTATTTACCAAAAATATTAATAGTAGCCACCTAATAACTAAAACTTAAAAGATCATTAGAGCCCTCGAATTAATTAGTAGGAGAGGGGTAGAACAATAGAAATGAAAATTAATTTTGCCAGTTTTAACGCTTTCATGAAAGGAAATCTCACTCTCAAGTCCATTGGGTCAAGGACTCAAGCAACGTACGAGCATTTACCACATTGTGTGGTTGGGGCACAATGGACTAAAGTAAAGATGAATGGGGAGTATAACATTTGCTTGCAGGAAATTTGCTTGCCGAACTTTACTTGCCGAAGCTTGCTTGTCGAAGTTTGCTTGCGGAACTTTGCTTGCAGGAAATTTGTTTGCAGAATTTTGAAGTCTAATTTCTAGAAATTTGCAATCACAATTGTAAGATTTCAACTTACTGAATTATTTTCTTGTTTGCTTGCTTGTTTTGATTGCTTGTGAAGTTGGTCAGTCAATTATTACTTACTACAGAAGCTTTGCAAATGGATTCTTATCAGTGTCGACGTAAACTGACTTGACACTAAGCTTTCAAACTAGGCTTATAGAGTTTCATTTTAAGAATTTAGTATATAAAAATCTATTCTGTACATTCTGCTGCCTAAATCATTAAATATGTGCATTGTTTGAAATTGTGTCCAATTTTTGTTGAAAATATATTCCCAGTAAAAAAACTAAATTATTCCATTTCTGCATTGGGGCTTTTCAAATCCTCCATATCCTCACACAAAATCATTAACACTATAGGTGACTTCCACAAATCTTAGAAAATAAAAATTAGAAATATAAGAGCTAAATAATAGGTTCTTTGAGGTTCCGCAAGAAAACTGTGGCTGGCAAACCTCAGCAAGCAAAATTTCTGCAAGCAAAGTTCAGCAAGCAGACCTTGGCAAGCAAAACTCCACAAGCAAAGTTTGGCAAGCAAATTTCTGCAAGCAAAAGTCCCGCAAGCAAACTTTAGAAAGCCAACTTCTTGCAAGCAAATTTCATAGACCCAATGAATGCTATCTTAGCCAATGCTTTTTGACAATAAATAATAAGAAACTGCTGATGAGTTATAGGTCACATATTGTGATTGCACTATATTTTGTCACTATATTATAGTGAATGATAGAACTCTTTTTCTTATCATTAGATATAGTCTATATGGATAGGCTACAGGAAAAATTTATATATGGCTCGGAGCCTAGGTTTTTTTGTGCAAATGGGTGCGAATAGCATCCTGGTCTTAAAAATTGCACCCTGAAATAGACTCATGGTGCAAAAAGTGCACCAGAATTTTTTGCAAGGATGCGATGCAGATTTCACATTTAGTGTTATGGATGTGCAGCACATCCTGGTCTTGAAAATCGCACCCTGAAATCTAGCACAGGGTGCAAAATTGCACCCAAGTTATGGACGAAAAAAACCCAGTTAGGAGCCTATAAAGGTTGGTAATGATTATGTTTGCTATATTATGTGTGCTATTTTTTATTCTATTACTATTTGCGAAAAGTTATTTTGTCTCCCATGAAAATTTTCCAGCCTACAAGCTAGTTGTAATGCTTAGAACTCTGAATTAAAGAGTTTAAGCCCCATTGGGTCCTATACTTAATTCTATTCAATATCCTAGGAAAGCAGAACTAGGACTTACATCTTATATATCTAGCAAAAAAGTTGTTTTGTTTGCCAGTAGACAAAAAGGTACCAAGCAAAATCATTTTGTACCACTATAGATAAAATATCTAGGTCATTTTGGTTACAATAGGACTTTAACAACCCTTATACTTGTGTTGGTGCCCCAAACTTGGACTGCCTCCTTCAAAATGAGACTCTAGATCTACTATTAATTGGGTGCTTTATTAGTGTTTTTTAAATGTTAGTATGAAATAATTAGTTGTCATAATAATTTTGAAATTTTATTGTACTTCAATGTTGCTAAGCAACTAATTTCAAGACATTTATGCTGTAAAATAGGCTTAGCCTAACATTTTACAATGATATAAAGTGTGTTAATTTTAAATGTGTTAATATTATTTTCTTTACTTTTTTTATTAACTTGTTCATGTTATGTCAATGTATATAATTCAAGAACATTTTTATGTATAAAAGCAAACTACACAAAGATTTTATTGCAATCCTAAATAATATGTTATAAAATATTCCCAAAGACAAGAAATAAAGAATAAATATTTACTTTCAACCAAGTAAAGAGTGCTAAACAATTGATAGGCCTTAAGTCACATTCTCATGTATATAATTAGAGCTGCAAATGACAGGGTAAGTGTACAATCTAAAACAAGTAATTACTGTTCACAAAACTCATTGCAAGAATAAAGGTGGCTATTCTAAGCTATCATTGAAACTGTTCTCCTTTACAATGCTAAAATGTGGACACTAACTAGCTTATAGGCCTAGGAGCTGCAACTTAATGCCACTCATGCTAGATTCCTAAGAGCAACTTTTGGTATCTACCTATTATAGTTAGGAAGGTCTTTAGAGGTCGGACAGGATCCCGATCCCAATCCCAAAATCTTGGGATCCCAAGGAAAATTGAATTCCCGCAGGACCAGAATCCCGACCCTAAAAAACTCAAGATTTGGGAACAGGTTTTTTGATTAAAAATTTATAGAATTAGTGATTACTTGAAGGTATTTTGCTTTAACTTGTACTCGTTACATTATTTACTTTGTTGGTTACAAAACTTCATATCAATTTCATTGTGTTTTACTTTTTGATCTTCACAATATTTTCTCAATTTTGTTTAACTTTACATGGACAATACACTAAAAGACCTGATCCCAATTCCAATCCCGAGAAAAAATTATTCCTGATCCTCATCCCACCCAAAGATTTCAATCCCGTCCGACCTCTAAAGGTCTTGGGTAGATACTATCTACTAGGGCTTACTCGCTGACTGCTACTACCAAAAACACCAATACTATCCACAAGGCACTTCAAGATGTGCTGATACTATCACTTCCTTCAAGGGCTACAAGCCTACAATAGCTTGGTAAGGCAAGAAGTCTACATTTCATTGACCTGCTTTTAAAGAGACATTGAAATCTCAAATCCCCATGGATTCTATTCTGCATAAATCTGCACTTGTATGTGCCTAGTGCCTTATGATAGCAACCCAACTTGGCTTGCCCAGGGTTGATATAGTTTAGGCCTATTGTTGTTGTTCGAGAATGAAAACAAAACAAAATCTCAAAATTATTGACAACAAAGCACTAGGCCTATTTCAAAAAGAATGACAAAAAATGATAACAAAGTCATTAATTATTTAATAGTAACCTTTAAGTTTAAAACACAAATAAACTTTAAAGAAATGCCTAATGCTCCATACTCTTTTATTACTAAAGAAGGCTTAACCTGTCACTATAATGAATGATACCAAAATGACTGTCACTGAAGTAACTATAATTCTAGGCAGATAGGCAGGCCTAGATAAAACTGTGATAAAGCAAAGTAAAATCTATTTATTTTATATGTTCTAATGCAAAAAAATATGGTAAAAACTATTCTTCTTGTCTAATTTTCTAGGCAAGGTAAAGCAAAGCAGCAGCTCGTGGATACAGAAAGTAGTAGTAGTAGTAAGTTTGGCTCAGGCAAGAAGCCTGTTTGGCCAGTATATTTCAGTGTATTTAATATTAATATTATTTCGATATAATGGGTCCATCTGTGCGGCGAGTTTTACAATAATATAGTATTTGAAAGGGCGCCAATTTTTTTTTCTACGAAACTTCAAAAATCTTTAACGGCAAACAAAGCAAAAAGTATTTAAGTAAGGAATTAAAAGACAAGTATGGTGTCACTTGAATCCGTAGGCGATAAAAATAAGTTCATATGTATTAATCAGACAAAAAAATCAGATGAAAGGATTGCTGGCAGTTATTAGGCATTAAATATGAAGGGTATTTTTTAAGCAAATATGTAAGAAAGAAATAACCAAAAATAGAGTGCTTAAATAAAAATAAGGCGCGATTAGAAAAAGAAAATTTTTACATAAATAAACGCGTAATACGGGATAGATTGCACCGGTATTGTTTACTCGAAGAGGGGTAGGGACTTAATAGCAAGAGATGCATAGTAGCAAGAGGGAATAGCAAGTAAAGTATCAAGGTAACCAGGGATTCAAAACCAGAAAATAAGTAAAACGTACATATTTAAGTTGCATTGGTTTCTTAGAAAACCTTGATCAAACGAAGTTATATAAAAAAGTATAGGCCTAACTCCTGTATTATCTAGGTTTAGACTCTTATTATTTTTGGAAAAAGAAAGTAAAGTTTTTTGAATAGCCAGAGAGAGATCAAATTAAAAGTTACAAACATAAGAAAGTGTACAAAATATTGTAAGAATTTTAAGTGTGGAAAAATTGTTTTTTCGACGAACTTGAGCGCATTGTTTGTGAAATTTCAAGTAATGTCCACAATTAATTATTTAAGAAACAAATTCGCAATTTTTGTGTTAGATAGAAGGTTAACTCTTTTAGGATTTATCAGGTAACTGATCGTTTCGCCCATAAACCGTTTCGGCCATGGACCTTTCAGAATTTCGCCCCTACACCATCTCGCCCACAGACCCACAGACTTTTAGGCCTAGTATTTCTGGCTTTACCTTGCTATAACCGAAACCCTTTCTTACCCTCTGGTTGTTCAAATTGGCTTTAAAAAGGAAAAAAAGCAAAAAAGCAATTTAAAAAGCAAAGCGTTCCGCTTTCAAAAGGAATGACTTTTTAAAAACTCGTAGGCCTAATAAGCCTAAACAAAATTGCAATAAGAATAACACAATTGTTGTATCCACAATTCAAATCATATTTTTTACACATTTAAACTAAAAACTAGCATTGAAAAAATAAAGATACATGTATGGCTGTATCTCTCAAATACATAGGCCTAGGCCTAATCACAATTTTGGCCCAAACACTTAG
The DNA here is from genome assembly GCA_002269645.1 of Macrostomum lignano. Lineage (NCBI taxonomy): Eukaryota > Metazoa > Platyhelminthes > Macrostomidae > Macrostomum > Macrostomum lignano. Next base: position 378,468 of record NIVC01000655.1, read on the forward strand.
CCAAACTGGTTTATGGGCAAAATGTCCATGGCCAAAACAGTTTGTAAACAAAACAACCAGAATTTATTGGCATAAATTTACTTTTGTTCATGATTTTTTTCTTTTAAAATGGTGCCAATGATGCAGAATGATGAATGGGAGTTGTCTATAGGACTATGGTCTGTACTAGCCGCATAGAGTTGTTTGGGGCACAAAAATTTGGCTGAGTTTTATTGAGCTCAATCTCATAATGTCAACTAGTAACACAACTGGTAGGAAACATTTTTCAGTTCAGTTCAATGCAGTCCTAATTGGCTCAGATTCCTAAATTGGGTAATAATGACAAATCCAATGCAGAATGCTGCCAAAAGCCTTGGTAGGCCCTGGGTAAAAGCATCGCTATAAATACTCTTGGATGTGCAATTCAAAGAGGGCATCGCTAATGCCATGCATGGCCCAGAATTTTGCTTTGCAGTTGCCCCACATCCCTTCAATTGTGTTTGTGTGCAGCGTGGGGTCATTAGATTTAGGGTCCATAAAGTAAAGCCTATGATTCACAACACCCTGGTTAGGCCTACCATGACCACCAACAGTGTTTGCCACTTGATTATTTGCCTGCCAGCAGTGCCAGCCATCTGTCAGGATCCATGTGCCAGGTAGAACATACTGCTGGATGATGCGCAGCAGTATAGCAGTAGACCTATCTGGTACAACCACCATGATGCACTTGGATGAGCCTCATTCTACCATTCCAAGCACCCAGTGACTGTCACAGTAGGCTCCCTAGTGATATTTGCAGTGAAAGAACCGACTTTCATTGATCTCAACCACGTGACTAGGCTCACCCAGCTGCAATAGACATTGCAAACAAAGTTGAGCCAGTTGATGGCGGTACAGCTACTGATGCAACACTCGTGCATGACGGTTGACAATTTGACATGGACTCGTTTTTGGCCCAGCATTGCAACAGGGTGATCAGCTGCTGCAAATCTAGATGGCTGGCCTCAAAAAAGAAGCCCTTGAATATGCTCTCCTGGTGTCGACAGGTTTTATAGTCCCAGGCATAGCCATCAATGAATTGCTCTCCATCATACATGCGCAACCTCCAAATTTCGGTCGGCCGTGCAACTTAGTTTTAACAAAAATGTGACGTAGTTTTAGGCCAAAAATGTGACTTACATGTAAAAAACCCTAAAGCAAAATTTATGCAACTTTGGGTAAATGGCAGGAGTAACTATGAATGTCTTATAAAGCTAAAATGCTACTTAGCTACAGTTATGGGATGGTGAATTGTGCAGCTATACCATTGTTATTATGTGTACATGTATAGGCTTCCTGTAAAAATGACACTTAAGTAGTCCATGATCTGTACAAGCTAGGCCTTGAGCTATATGAGGCCTAGTAGGCAGTTTTATAGGCCTACTCACTTTTGAATCACTCAATCACTAACTCACTCACTCTTTTGGCCTATTCCATATAAGATGGACATTTAGAAAATAGAAAAAAGTCAATATTTTTGCTTGTCATTGTCATTGCCTTATCAGCTAGTTTTTTTACTAAATCTTTTTTGTATATAATGTATACAATCTGTAACAGGCCTTTTGGCTCTCTATAAAATTCCACCGTTATGCCACCAAAGTTGTAACAAGGCTTTTTCTTCTGTCCTCCAACTAACTTCACTAACTATCACCAAGTTGTTACAAGGGTTATTCCTACAGTTATCCTGATTATATTTGGTTTTTACTCCCTAACTATTTCTTAGAATTTCATTTAAATATTTCTGGGTAGCATTCTTAGTAGCGTCTCTGGTGGTAGCTTCTGGCTTGCTTTCTGGTAGCATTCTGGTAGCTTATGGCCTGAGCGGTCTAGTACTGGTATATGTATTAGTGAATAGTCCTAATCGGGCATTACTGAGACTAGAGGGTCACGGCGCCTCTCGTAATACTTCTGTGAGTTATTCCCCGATTCCCTTTCTTAGCAAATCTCTTGGAATCGTTTCTCAGACTTTGCAAATGAATAAGTCGCTATTCAACTCGAAAAACTTTGAAAGGTTTAGATTGAACTGCTTATTTGTTCGCAATATTGCTCACAGGTAGAAGACAGTTAGAGTATATTTGTTGCAAAACCGCTCCTATATATACCCCTGAATTCCCGATACATTTATAACAAAAAATTATTTCCCCAATTTTTTTTGCACATTAAAACAAACTATTATTTAGCATTTCGCGTAGATTCAGTTTCTAAGAAAGATTTGAATATACAGTTATTACATTGAAAGAACATTCAAGTATACTATTATAAAGGCATAGCACTAGTACAAATCTAAGAATAAATAAATGATAAAATGTTGGATTAGTATGTTATCAATTGGCAAAAAGTTATTTTTGTAAAAAGTTAGACATTTTCTAAGCAAAAGACATCATTAAGTTTATGTACCTTTTAAAAACAAATAGAAAGCTTTAGAAGGTTAAAACAAACTATATATAAAATTATAGTACTTGTATCATCAGATAAAAACATTATCAACCATATAATCTATTATATTTTTAATATATTAGTACTTCAAAGTTACTAAACTGACAGAAAAAATATGTTACAACCATAATGTTACGACCATAAGGCTGCCTTTTCTTTTGTATCTTTGTTGCCTTTTGAGTTTATATATTCTAATAAGAGTATGACTTCTAAAGATGTTCTTAGTCAAATTTTAAAAAAAATTATTGCAAAATATCAAAAATGAAAAATGTTATAAGACTTTTACCTTTTAGTTTCTATATGTCAAAAATCCTGTTGTTACGACTATAAGTGCCATTCAAGATTTAATAGTATCTATACTAATGATGATATCTATATGAAACTTTATAAACATATTCTTGACAAAATATTCTTTCATTCAAAATATTGGTTTGTTTAGTATATTCTATTATTAGATTTCATTTTATAAGTAAAAATAGTCTGTCATGTTATGACCATAATTAAATAGAATGGCCCTTTTATACCTTATCTCATTCACTTACTCACTTGCACACTGATCACTCACTCAAAAGTTACTATGATCACTCTTAATACATTCAAAATGTATGGCACAAAATGCACATACATGTACATTTACTCTCATTCTCTCCCTTTGCTTTCTCCAAAATTCTCTGCTTTGAATACATAGTAAAATATACACAATGTGCTCATATATATATGTAGAATATGTAGAATTCCTTTAGGCATTGGGCCTAAGATGCGCTTTTTCAGTTATGTAAGTGAACAATAGTGGAACTAACTTGCTTTTGTCAAAATATATATAAACCTTTGTCAAAATGAATGGCACCTCTAAATCTATGTACTATACCAACATATCAAGATGCTTAGTATTTGTTTGTCTCAATTGTCTATAATGCAAGTCTAGATGCACACAGATGCCAAATATATGCTCATATAATCTAATATACAAGCTTGTGAAAAAACTTTTCATATTTCAGCAACTTAGCAATCAAATTTTTAAAGGCCTTTTTGAAAGTGAAGTTAAATCTAATTACTCAAGCTTTTGCTCTCAAAAGCATTGTTCATGCTCATCTACTGCTAAAAGTAATGAACTATGGTTTTGTTAAAGATATTGTTAAAATTGCCGTGGTTGACTTGCAATCATATTGGGCCATTTATTTGTCTTGGGTCATTTTGATGTGACCCATCTTGGGACGCTTCCTCCTCATCTAACTTTACTACCCATCAACAACCAATAGCAATGCTGGAAGATTGGTAGCTCTCCCTCAATTCTAGTAGCCAGTAAGATCTGTGCCAGTCTTGGTATATGGCTGTGTTAGTTGTGCATCTTGTCTAATTCTGAATGAGTTCAAATATTATTAGCAAAAAAGTAACTAGCATAATATAATTTCTAAAGTTTTCTAAAACATTACTTTAGAATTGTACTGATACACTATTTATAACTAGTAGCATCAACCAATATCAATACATATAAAAAATGAAAACTGTGTGTCCCTCTGTGTGTACAAATGTGATCATTATGGACTCCTAAACTGCTCAAATAATTTACACGATATTTCACACCTACCATGAATGAGTCTAATTATTGAAAACTTTTATTCTAGCAAAAATAAAGCAACTTAGATAAGTTAAGTTTCAACTGTTTGACCAACCCAAACTTTTCATGCGTCTACAAAAATTATGTCAACCCCTGTTGTACTTCGGGTGAAAAAGCGCAAATTGGCATCCCTGTCTGGTGGCGCCATTGCAGCAGCGGCATCTGCAGCACAGCCTGACAATGCAGATGAAGAAGCTACCGTAGCAGCAGTTCGTCTGCTTCTGCAACAGCCTCCGAATGCTAAGCGAGCCAAGCTTAGTGAGCAGCAATCTGGCGGGCTGTTTGTCTACGCTGGCCGGGTGAGCAGCGCTGATGTCGATGCAGCCGAAGCCGCTGTCAGGCGAGCTATTGGCAAACGGAAGCTGGGCACAGAAGCTGACCGACTGCGTCGGCGATTGGGCGAGCGACCGTCCGAGGGTGAAGGTCGATTGGTTTATAAACGGCGGAAGCGCGCTCAGCCAACGGAGGTAAGTCGGGATCAGCTGTGTGCTAGAATGGTGTCTGTTTTTTTATTAAGCTCTCAGGGTCTCCTGTGGGGTCTTCGTACTTTGCCAGCCGGAGATTTACAGTAGAGGTGGCTGGCAACTTTCTCGGCTGTGGCAACCTTCTCGGCTGTGGCAACCTTCTCGGCTGTATCAACACTCTCGGCTAGCAAAGTTCTGTGGGTGAATGTCTGCGCTAAACGCCATAAAATTTATACATGCACTTTTCAGGTGGTTGTTGCCAAGGCACTAAAAACAGTCGACCGTGTCGCTACTACTCAGCTGGGGACTGCCGCTGCTGCTGCTACTGATGATACTACTGACAAAAGTAGTAGCCAGCAGTTTCGCATAGTCGATTTTGAATTAGCCGGGTCGCGTAGGCGGGCCCTCATGAGCCGGCAGAAAGATTCGGAACAGATCGCGTGTAACGGCGTTGCCATGACAACTAAAAAATCTGCCGACAAAACTGATGAAGCTGCGGTTAGCCAAGATGATGGCGACGAGAACTGTAAAGATTCCAATAGAGATGAAGTTGATTCAGAGAGCGATGGAGACGTTTACTATGACCTGTACTATGGATACAGCGACGCTTGCATTGGTGTGTTTCACTCTGCTGCTAAGCTTTTAATAAATAAGCCACATTGGACCTTACTATCTCTACTAGCTGGGCTGACCTCTCAGATCCTCAGTTGCTGGGCCATGCAGCCTCCCAGATCCTCAGTTGCTGGGCCAGCCTCCCAGATCCTCAGTTGCTGGGCAAGCCTCCCCGAGTGTCAGTTGCTGGGCCAGCCTCTCAGACCTTTCCAGCAGCGAAGCCGCCCAATCCAGATGCCAGCTTGCACTGCATCAGTTCAGTTTAGCATTCCCTGTCAACCGCCCCACCCGCAGCCCGCGGCCCGCTGCCCGTGCCCGGCAGCGAGAGCCAGCAGGAGCACCAGCAGATGCAGTTCCTGCTTCAGGCCTACGAAGAGGCCTACAGCTACGCAGACGACCCGGATGCTGTCGGCAGCAGCGGCGGTGGCTGTTTCACCGTTATCGACGGCAATAGCGACGATTCAGATTCGAATAGCGAGTCCAATTGGCGCAACGAATATCCGGACACACCGTCCGAGGACGAGTCGGCCAATGGCTGCTTGGCGGATAGCGAGGACGAGGACGACGATTATGTCGACGATGTCGATCCGTACGACGACGACGGTGGCGGTGGCGACGTCGGTCGACTGGCTGGCCGACTTGGCCGAGTCCGATTCGTTCAGCAACAATTGGAGCCGTCGGATAGCGAAGAAGACGACCGAGACCTGGCCGATTGGCGCCAATTTAAACAGCAGTTATTGAATAGCGGCGACGATGGGCCTTCGAGTTTGGCCGCTGTTGGCGCTTCGCAGGAACAGCCGTAGCCCAGTTGTGCCATTCACCGACATGTTTATTAACTATAATAGAGCATTGTGTACTCTTTATTTATTATAGCCTCTCTGGCTATTATTGAGGTCGAATCATTGTGAATCGTTCTGTTCGATATACCGTTTTTAAACAAGTTTTTAACCAAGAATGCATTTCTGTCTGCTTATATTTTATTTCGTGTTTGTTGCTTTTTTTCTTTCCCATTGAATTAGTAGGTAGTTGTTGCTACACCCAACTGTTCTTCAGATTGCTGCTACACCCTCCCTGACTGTCCTTCAGATTGCTGCTACACCCTCCCTGACTGTCCTTCAGATTGCTGCTACACCCTCCCTGACTGTTCTTCAGATTGCTGCTACACCCTCCCTGACTGTCCTTCAGATTGCTGCTACACCCTCCCTGACTGTCCTTCAGATTGCTGCTACACCCTTCCTGACTGTCCTTCAGATTGCTGCTACACCCTTCCTGACTGTCCTTCAGATTGCTGCTACACCCTTCCTGACTGTCCTTCAGATTGCTGCTACACCCTCCCTGGCTGTCCTTCAGATTGCTGCTACACCCTCCCTGACTGTCCTTCAGATTGCTGCTACACCCTCCCTGACTGTCCTTCAGATTGCTGCTACACCCTCCCTGACTGTCCTTCAGATTGCTGCTACACCCTTCCTGACTGTCCTTCAGATTGCTGCTACACCCTCCCTGACTGTCCTTCAGATTGCTGCTACACCCTCCCTGACTGTCCTTCAGATTGCTGCTACACCCTCCCTGACTGTCCTTCAGATTGCTGCTACACCCTCCCTGACTGTCCTTCAGATTGCTGCTACACCCTCCCTGACTGTCCTTCAGATTGCTGCTACACCCTCCCTGACTGTCCTTCAGATTGCTGCTACACCCTCCCTGACTGTCCTTCAGATTGCTGCTACACCCTCCCTGACTGTCCTTCAGATTGCTGCTACACCCTTCAGTTTCACCAGATCATTGCTTTCTTCAGTAAGGCTAAATTAAAAACACTGAACTGAAAACCTACCAATTTAACTAAACTTTCATGCCTTACTAATTGCACCGGATACAATCAGCTAGTCAGCAAATGACCAATCAATCAGTTTTCGATCGGGTGCCAAACTGTGTCGGCGCGCTAATCTGCGGCCCAGACGGCAACGTGCTGCAAAGCCAGGGCCAATTGAACAACCGGGAGGACCTGGCCAAACTGGTGCTGGGCCTGCTGTACCGCGCCGAGTACCTTCTGCAGCAGAGCGGCAACTCCGGCTGCTTTCAATCCGTTACTGTCCACTGCGATGACGGGTTCCATTACGTCATCACCTGTCAGCATGATAAGATCTATGTTGTTAAGAAGAGTAATAGCGCCTGAATGCCTTTTCAAGTCAACAAACCTTTTGAGAGAATAAAATTTATTGTTAATAATCATCAGTCTCACAGACCGAAAATGAGATTTACGAGAGTAAGTTCGGGTGCAGCAGTAAATATTAATTAACTGGTTTCTATACGCCTCTACGAGTACGTGTAGAGTTTTGTTAAAACTTTACATTTTTAAATGTCTATTCCGGCTTTACTTCTTTTGATGGAGAGGTTCGTCGTTATTCTATTGTCTAGCGAATTTTGCATTAAAATATTATCGATCTTTACTAGATCATGCGCTTCTTTTAAACCTGTGCCATATAATCTAACAGAGCATCATATATCACAGTAATTCTATTGCCTATCCCGTGATTGTTTTGCGTGATTATCAACTGTCTCCAATTTGCATATTAACAAGTTTCGATTAATAATTCATAAATATCAAAGTAATGTATTCTGTAAGTCATGCAGTATTTTAAAATAATTATAAACTGTTTCAAATTCGTAATAGCTAGTATTTTGTGATTGTTGTACATAAAATACATCATATGAGAAGGCCTAGTTTCTGCCAATCACACTGAGACAATGTACTAACAAAATTTCATAGTGCAATGCAATTTTAAAACTTTTGTTTAATTATTTTTCTATTTGTCAATAATGATTTATGAAATCACTCAGTTACTTTGCGTTTGCACTTTGAACTATGTTATTCGAGGTACCGAGGCGCTGACTCTAGGTTGGGAGAAGTTTGAGTGAGAAGTTATGAAGATAGATATGCTACTATTGTTATGTGTATTGAACTTAATTTCTTCGATTGTCTTAAAAGGTCAGACTGAAATAATTGGTTTCTGCAAGATTAACCTTAATTCCAATACAAATACCAAAGTCAAATATACCTATGTGGACCAACAGTTGCAGCGTAATTGAGCGAAAATAGAATATAAATCGAAAGGTGGCATCAGTTTTCTAAATATATGTTCTTTCAGGAATATTCGAAAACTAAAACAGCTGGTCTATTTTACTTTTACTGAAGAAAGCTAAAATTTAATGATATTTCTAACAAAGTATTAGTTTTAAATTAAAAAGCGCACCACTATTTTGCATCGTTTTCCTAGAAGGACATAAAGTCTAGTAGTCGCCAAAAAAGTGAATGATGTCAAATTCTGGTCCGATAACAATAAACGAAGAGTAACTGTTTAGGGAAAGCCCAACTGCACAATAGTTATTGCAACTTTTTCAATTTTGGTTTTTTCATGATGCTGGACTGCCGGTGTTTATTATTAACAAAAGTTGTTGGAATAAGTATGTTAAGTAAGGTAGGCCTAGCCCTAGCTTACTTTTTTATGCTTTTTGAACTTTGAAGTTAAAAGAAACATTAGTTTACATGTTTATGAAACTATCGCATCTTTTTTTAATCAATTTCTTTATCAATAACACAATAACATGGTGTCATAGAGATCAGCTGAGCATTAATTAAATTTATAAATGTGAATTCATGTGAAATCTAATCTATATTTTATTAATTAATGTAATAATGTAAATTTATATCATTGTTTGTATAGTTTCAATATTTGACAAAATTATATTACATTTGATTTAGTTAGAATATATTAAATTAAGTTTTATAAAGTTCAAGCAACAAGCAAGTAGATTTTGCCATTTTAAGTTAAGTTCTAATGACCAATTAGAGTTTTAACTAGGGCCTAGGTGAACTATAAATAGTTTCCAAATAGCAAAAATTAAATATATACCAATATTTATTGCCAAAACTGGCTGTGGGGTACCTATTTTTTTAAACATAGTTAATTTTATATTATTTAAAAACTGAGCAGGTTTGTATCCAGAAAATTTTGAATGGGAGATGCAGTATGCAGATTACTAAGGTGCATGTATATGTATATCATGTATATTTATATGTACACAATAATGACAAATGTGTATATACCATATAAAAAAATAATAAAAGTCTAACTCTAAGGGGGGTGCCCTGTGTAACTGCCACCTAAATCTGCCACTAAAACTGATTAATAGGCTTTTATTATATAAAAGAGTTATCTAACCTATAGCTAAGCCATATTGTGGAAGGTGTAGTATATGCTAGAAAATTCTGGCATACAAACGCTTTAGCTAGCGTACATCTGGCATACAAATGCTTTAACTAATGTACATATTGGTGTACAAGGAGGAAAAAGGAAAAACAACTTTTTAGCACAATTATTGGCTTACAATTTTTAACAATACATGCTCAAGCTTGCGGTGCGGCGTACAAAAGCATTGAAGTATGTGTCATCATTGTGTAAATTACGCTAAGCAATCCTTTGTTGTAATAGAAGTTAATTTCAGTTTTAAGACAATGGATTAATTTTTAAAATAATAAATCTAATTTTTCTACAATAACTCGTAAAAACTATATCTAAAACAATAGTATACATAACGCCAGGTACAGGGGGGGGGGCAGCTACAGAGGGGGTGCCAGCTACAGAGGAGGCACCAGCTACAGAGGAGGCACTAGCTGTAGAGGAGGCGCCAGGTACAGGGGGGGCAGCTACAGAGGGGGCGCCAGCTACAGATTGGGGCACCAGCTACAGAGGAGGCGCCAGCTACAGAGGAGGCGCCAGCTACAGGGGGGGCGCCAGCTACAGAGGAGGCGCCAGCTACAGAGGAGGCGCCAGCTACAGAGGAGGCGCCAGCTACAGAGGAGGCGCCAGCTACAGAGGAGGCGCCAGCTACAGGGGGGGGGCGCCAGCTACAGAGGAGGCGCCAGCGACAGGGGGGCGCCAGCTACAGAGGAGGCGCCAGCTACAGAGGGGGCGCCAGCTACAGGGGGGCGCCAGCTACAGAGGAGGCGCCAGCTACAGAGGAGGCGCCAGCTACAGAGGAGGCGCCAGCTACAGGGGGGGCGCCAGCTACAGAGGAGGCCCCAGCTACAGGGGGGGGGGGCGCCAGCTACAGAGGAGGCGCCAGCTACAGGGGGGGGGGGCGCCAGCTACAGAGGAGGCGCCAGTTAGAATTTTCCAAACTGCTGCTGGAAGCTGACTGCAAGAAGCTGACTAAACTTGCTGGAGACTATCTTTAAGAAGATATTTACGAGCGTAAGAAGGAAACTCGATCCCATTTACAAAATGCGTACATGACTGGCAATTCTAGTGCGTACCAGTTACCTTGGGAAATTTCCCCACTTGTACACGCAGAAATCTGCTTTCAATTCAACTTCTTCAGCTGAACTGAACTCACACGACTCACCCGCCTCATGTCGGCCCCTCTGCTGCCTGCTCACTTGCTAGTTTCTATGCTCGGTAACTATACAGACAGTTTGATATTAATGCCCTGCTGAAGTGGAGGGGTGGGGGGTAGAACTAACAGCTTAGAAACAACAATAAGCAATTGGGGAACAGATATAGCTCTCTCTCTCTCTCTCTTTCTGTGTCTGCTGGCTACCAGCTATAGTGTAGGCAGTGTTGGACATTTCTTTATTTTTTGAGCAGCTAATCGATATACGAACGAAACTAAATGCCCAGGCTCTATATAGACTGTCGTCGAAAGATTGTAGTTTATAACGCAAAGTCGACGGAAGAAAGCTATATCGTAGAAATCATTTTGTGCACGCTTAAGCTATTTCTGGAATCTTCTATCTGAATAATTAATTCGCTTTTTCGATGTCAACGCTGTGGCTGTTGTTTGACGATGAAGGCGGCAGTACTCAGTTGGTGTACAAGAAGGGCCCGACTCAGGGCTGCGCTATGCTGCAATGCGCGAGGTTTGTGCACTAATCTTTCACTGGCGTGTTGGTTTTATTTCTGGTTTGGTCAAAAATATCACTGAGTTGCTTTGGCTCATGTCTCTGTTTGATGTTTCAGCTCTTCCTGATCTCTCCTCACTGTCACTCTGATCCCCTCACTGTCACTCTCTGATCCCCTCACTGTCACTCTCTGATCCCCTCACTTTCACTCTCTGATCCCCTCACTGTCACTCTGATCCTCTCACTGCCACTCTCTAATCCCCTCACTTTCACTCTCTGATCCCCTCACTGTCACTCTGATCCTCTCACTGCCACTCTCTGATCCCCTCACTGTCACTCTCTGATCCCCTCACTGTCACTCTCTGATCCCCTCACTTTCACTCTCTGATCCCCTCACTGTCACTCTGATCCTCTCACTGCCACTCTCTGATCCCCTCACTGTCACTCTCTGATCCCCTCACTGTCACTCTCTGATCCCCTCACTGTCACTCTCTGATCCCCTCACTGTCACTCTCTGATCCCCTCACTGCCACTCTCTGATCCCCTCACTGTCACTCTCTGATCCCCTCACTGCCACTCTCTGATCCCCTCACTGTCACTCTCTGATCCCCTCACTGCCACTCTCTGATTCCCTCACTGTCACTCTCTGATCCCCTCACTGTCACTCTCTGATCCCCTCACTGTCACTCTCTGATCCCTTCACTGTCACTGTCTGATCCCCTCACTGCCACTCTCTGATCCCCTCACTGCCACTCTGATCCCCTCACTGTCACTCTCTGATCTCTCCTCACTGTCACTCTCTGATCCCCTCACTGTCACTCTCTGATCCCCTCACTGTCACTCTCTGATCCCCTCACTGCCACTCTCTCTGATCCCCTCACTGTCACTCTCTCTGATCCCCTCACTGCCACTCTCTCTGATCCCCTCACTGTCACTCTCTGATCCCCTCACTGCCACTCTCTGATCCCCTCACTGTCACTCTCTGATCCCCTCACTGCCACTCTCTCTGATCCCCTCACTGTCACTCTCTGATCCCCTCACTGCCACTCTCTGATCCCCTCACTGTCACTCTCTGATCCCTTCACTGCCACTGATATCTTACTGTCACTCTTTCAAATTGTCAGTAAAAGTACATGACCCTAGACTATTAGACAATCTCAATTGTTTCCCAGACACAACTGTTACTCGTCGAGTTGAAGTCAATATTCAATCTATCTTACAAGCATATTCTCAGTCCCCACCCAAATTAAAACCGGAATTTTTCTGTATTTTATTATCTTACTGTCAATTTATAATATGCTGTAGTTTGTGTGTGTTGGAATGTATTTCATTCTAAAGTCTAAGCTAATAGTCGCTCAATAGCTATAAGCTACAATTCAGACTTTCCCGCTCTTTGCTGACTTCACTGGCAGACTTATAGCAACTGCACATTTGTTTGCTGTGTGTGTTTTTGTTATCAGAAAACTTTGCTCCGATTTCCAACTCCAAGACAGGTTTTTAAACACTGGGTCGTGTGTTTGTTTACTATGTGTATAGTAATGCCATAAGAGTTTTGCTTCATATAGCTCTGCTGCCTGTTATTCGATGCCCCCTCAGCGTGAGAAGAAAAAAAATTTCGCCTTTTGCAAGACTGCTTGTCTTTATTAGTCGCTTGTGCAGTTAATAATTTCCCATGGATTAGTGGCTGTAATTAATACTTATAAATGAATGCGTGGTGTTATTGAGACTGTGGGAAATTTAGATGCTTGTAAAGCAGAGGTCGGCAAACTCCGGCCCGCGAAGCCTGTCTATCCGGTTCTCGGGTCCTTTGAAACAACAGCAATCCGGCCCTCTTAGTTTGAGTCTCTTTTTTTTCTCCCCTCCTCTCCTCCCCCTTCTCTCATTTCTTCTCTCCTATCTCATCTTCCCTCTACGCTAGTCTACTTTTCTCTTCTATATTCCTTCTCCTCTCTCTCTCTTCTCATCTGGCTCGCAGTAATGCGCTAGGTTCTCTACATTAGCCAGCGCCAACTGAAAAGTAGATGGCCGCTTTAGGCTGGAATTCCGAGAAAGTCAAAAATTGGTGCGGGGCGGGGGGAGGGGGGTAGTGTGGAAAGGCGCGGTTGGAGGTTTAAGTGGGTTTAAGAGCCAGTAAATGAGCCTTGGTTTTAAAAATACATTAAAATGCTTCCGTTTAACTTGCTACTGAATTTTAAGTAGCTTACACGCAAATGTACTGAGTAGCCCATCTAGTTATTCTAGGTTGAGGTGTACAAAACTCTATAATTTTCCATTTAAGGAAAAAAATCATTTTGGAAGATTAAGGTTTTTTCGTTTAAATTACTGTCAGTTAATAATTTTACGATACATATCGGCTCCGGTACAAAATAGAGCCCCTTTGTACTAACGATAATATTATGTAAGTCCAGAATATTCTCGCGCTAGCATATCTGATAATCTGCTAATAAAAGTACAATCAACCGATAATTACAGCGAAGATCGTCGCCAAGGAGTTGAAATGCTGGCCCAGCAGGCAATTAACGTGCATTCAACATCGCAGATGACTGACAATTTGAGTCGGCACGAGATACTCAATTGGATTAACGACTGCTTGCAGATTAACTTGGCCAAGATTGAAGAGTTAGCTTCGGGCGCCGTGTACTGTCAGCTTATGGATGTACTTTTTCCAGGTGAGTGTCCTGACTGTTAGCTGGGACTGAAAGTGACTGAGAATCAGGATAGCTGTGACTGAAAGTGACTGAGGTTCATGGCAGCTGTGACTGAAAGTGACTGAGGTTCATGACTGAAAGTGACGAGGGTCATGGCAGCTGTGACTGAAAGTGACTGAGGTTCATGACTGAAAGTGACGAGGGTCATGGCAGCTGTGACTGAAAGTGACTGAGGTTCATGACTGAAAGTGACGAGGGTCATGATAGCTGTGACTGAAAGTGACTGAGGTTCATGGCAGCTGTGACTGAAAGTGACTGAGGTTCATGACTGAAAGTGACGAGGGTCATGGCAGCTGTGACTGAAAGTGACTGAGGTTCATGACTGAAAGTGACGAGGGTCATGGCAGCTGTGACTGAAAGTGACTGAGGTTCATGACTGAAAGTGACGAGGGTCATGGCAGCTGTGACTGAAAGTGACTGAGGTTCATGACTGAAAGTGACGAGGGTCATGATAGCTGTGACTGAAAGTGACTGCGGTTCATGACTGAAAGTGACGAGGGTCATGATAGCTGTGACTGAAAGTGACTGCGGTTCATGACTGAAAGTGACTGCGGTTCATGACTGAAAGTGACGAGGGTCATGATAGCTGTGACTGAAAGTGACTGCGGTTCGTGACTGAAAGTGACTGGGGTTCATGACTGAAAGTGACTGCGGTTCATGACTGAAAGTGACTGCGGTTCATGACTGAAAGTGACGAGGGTCATGGCAGCTGTGACTGAAAGTGACTGAGGTTCATGACTGAAAGTGACGAGGGTCATGGCAGCTGTGACTGAAAGTGACTGAGGTTCATGACTGAAAGTGACTGCGGTTCATGACTGAAAGTGACTGCGGTTCATGACTGAAAGTGACGAGGGTCATGATAGCTGTGACTGAAAGTGACTGCGGTTCGTGACTGAAAGTGACTGGGGTTCATGACTGAAAGTGACTGCGGTTCATGACTGAAAGTGAATGCGGTTCATGACTGAAAGTGACTGAGGTTCGTGACTGAAAGTGACTGGGGTTCATGACTGAAAGTGACGAGGGTCATGGCAGCTGTGACTGAAAGTGACTGAGGTTCATGACTTAAAGTGACTGCGGTTCATGACTGAAAGTGACTGCGGTTCATGACTGAAAGTGACTGCGGTTCATGACTGAAAGTGACTGAGGTTCGTGACTGAAAGTGACTGAGGTTCATGACTGAAAGTGACTGAGGTTCATGACTGAAAGTGACTGGGGTTCATGACTGAAAGTGACTGCGGTTCATGACTGAAAGTGACTGCGGTTCATGACTGAAAGTGACTGAGGTTCGTGACTGAAAGTGACTGGGGTTCATGACTGAAAGTGACGAGGGTCATGGCAGCTGTGACTGAAAGTGACTGAGGTTCATGACTTAAAGTGACTGCGGTTCATGACTGAAAGTGACTGCGGTTCATGACTGAAAGTGACTGCGGTTCATGACTGAAAGTGACTGAGGTTCGTGACTGAAAGTGACTGAGGTTCATGACTGAAAGTGACTGAGGTTCGTGACTGAAAGTGACTGAGGTTCATGACTGAAAGTGACTGAGGTTCATGACTGAAAGTGACTGCGGTTCATGACTGAAAGTGACTGAGGTTCGTGACTGAAAGTGACTGAGGTTCATGACTGAAAGTGACTGAGGTTCATGACTGAAAGTGACTGAGGGTCATGATAGCTGTAAATTTACTGCACTCTGTCTTCAGCTGTTGACTGCAATTGTAGTGCAAGTTTTGGCTCTGTTTAAAAAGCAGATTTTAATTTTGCTTGTTTGCTTTGTAAAACGTATTTATTTATTTCTATTACCTGCAGTTTCTTGTGTTGTGGAAATATTAAAATGTGCCATCGTAAAAAGGTATTTTTTGAAAATTGAAGGTAAACTCTTCTTTTTAAATTGACTAATGTTAAAAGTGTGTTTTATTCCTTCTCTGACTTCTTTAAGCTGTGACTCTGTGTACATGTGTTACTGTTTAACCCAGTAAATAGCATTGAGTAGAATTTTATTTTTTCTATCATTCTATTTCGTTTAGTGAGCTTCAGGTTCCATCTGAATATTTCATCTCTTCAGGCAATGATTTTCAGGGTCTATCTATCTGAATATTTCATCTCTTCAGGCGGTGAGCTTCAGGGTCTTATCTGAATCTTTCATCCCTTCAGGCAATGAGCTTCAGGGTCTTATCTGAATCTTTCATCCCTTCAGGCAATGAGCTTCAGGGTCTATCTGAATATTTCATCTCTTTAGGCAGTGAGCTTCAGTGTCTATCTGAATCTTTCATCCCTTCAGGCAATGAGCTTCAGGGTCTATCTGAATCTTTCATCCCTTCAGGCAATGAGCTTCAGTATCTATCTGAATCTTTCATCCCTTCAGGCAATGAGCTTCAGGATCTATCTGAATCTTTCATCCCTTCAGGCAATGAGCTTCAGGGTCTTATCTGAATCTTTCATCTCTTCAGTCAGTGAGCTTCAAGGTCTATCTGAATCTTTCATCTCTTCAGGCAGTGAGCTTCAGGGTCTATCTGAATCTTTCATCCCTTCAGGCAATGAGCTTCAGGGTCTATCTGAATATTTCATCTCTTTAGGCAGTGAGCTTCAGGTTCCATCTGAATCTTTCATCTCTTCAGGCAATGATTTTCAGGGTCTATCTATCTGAATATTTCATCTCTTCAGGCGGTGAGCTTCAGGGTCTTATCTGAATCTTTCATCCCTTCAGGCAATGAGCTTCAGGGTCTTATCTGAATCTTTCATCCCTTCAGGCAATGAGCTTCAGGGTCTATCTGAATATTTCATCTCTTTAGGCAGTGAGCTTCAGTGTCTATCTGAATCTTTCATCCCTTCAGGCAATGAGCTTCAGGGTCTTATCTGAATCTTTCATCTCTTCAGTCAGTGAGCTTCAAGGTCTATCTGAATCTTTCATCTCTTCAGGCAGTGAGCTTCAGGGTCTATCTGAATATTTCATCTCTTCAGGCAGTGAGCTTCAGTGTCTATCTGAATCTTTCATCCCTTCAGGCAATGAGCTTCAGGGTCTATCTGAATCTTTCATCTCTTCAGGCAGTGAGCTTCAGGGTCTATCTGAATATTTCATCTCTTCAGGCGGTGAGCTTCAGGGTCTTATCTGAATCTTTCATCCCTTCAGGCAATGAGCTTCAGGGTCTTATCTGAATCTTTCATCCCTTCAGGCAATGAGTTTCAGGGTCTATCTGAATATTTCATCTCTTTAGGCAGTGAGCTTCAGTGTCTATCTGAATCTTTCATCCCTTCAGGCAATGAGCTTCAGGGTCTATCTGAATCTTTCATCCCTTCAGGCAATGAGCTTCAGTATCTATCTGAATCTTTCATCCCTTCAGGCAATGAGCTTCAGGGTCTTATCTGAATCTTTCATCTCTTCAGTCAGTGAGCTTCAAGGTCTATCTGAATCTTTCATCTCTTCAGTCAGTGAGCTTCAAGGTCTATCTGAATCTTTCATCTCTTCAGGCAGTGAGCTTCAGGGTCTATCTGAATCTTTCATCTCTTCAGGCAGTGAGCTTCAGGGTCTTATCTGAATCTTTCATCTCTTCAGGCAGTGAGCTTCAGGGTCTATCTGAATCTTTCATCTCTTCAGGCAGTGAGCTTCAGGGTCTATCTGAATCTTTCATCCCTTCAGGCAATGAGCTTCAGTATCTATCTGAATCTTTCATCCCTTCAGGCAATGAGCTTCAGGATCTATCTGAATCTTTCATCCCTTCAGGCAATGAGCTTCAGGGTCTATCTGAATCTTTCATCTCTTCAGGCAGTGAGCTTCAGGGTCTATCTGAATCTTTCATCTCTTCAGGCAGTGAGCTTCAGGGTCTATCTGAATCTTTCATCCCTTCAGGCAATGAGCTTCAGGGTCTATCTGAATATTTCATCTCTTTAGGCAGTGAGCTTCAGGTTCCATCTGAATCTTTCATCTCTTCAGGCAATGATTTTCAGGGTCTATCTATCTGAATATTTCATCTCTTCAGGCGGTGAGCTTCAGGGTCTTATCTGAATCTTTCATCCCTTCAGGCAATGAGCTTCAGGGTCTTATCTGAATCTTTCATCCCTTCAGGCAATGAGCTTCAGGGTCTATCTGAATATTTCATCTCTTTAGGCAGTGAGCTTCAGTGTCTATCTGAATCTTTCATCCCTTCAGGCAATGAGCTTCAGGGTCTTATCTGAATCTTTCATCTCTTCAGTCAGTGAGCTTCAAGGTCTATCTGAATCTTTCATCTCTTCAGGCAGTGAGCTTCAGGGTCTATCTGAATATTTCATCTCTTCAGGCAGTGAGCTTCAGTGTCTATCTGAATCTTTCATCCCTTCAGGCAATGAGCTTCAGGGTCTATCTGAATCTTTCATCTCTTCAGGCAGTGAGCTTCAGGGTCTATCTGAATATTTCATCTCTTCAGGCGGTGAGCTTCAGGGTCTTATCTGAATCTTTCATCCCTTCAGGCAATGAGCTTCAGGGTCTTATCTGAATCTTTCATCCCTTCAGGCAATGAGTTTCAGGGTCTATCTGAATATTTCATCTCTTTAGGCAGTGAGCTTCAGTGTCTATCTGAATCTTTCATCCCTTCAGGCAATGAGCTTCAGGGTCTATCTGAATCTTTCATCCCTTCAGGCAATGAGCTTCAGTATCTATCTGAATCTTTCATCCCTTCAGGCAATGAGCTTCAGGGTCTTATCTGAATCTTTCATCTCTTCAGTCAGTGAGCTTCAAGGTCTATCTGAATCTTTCATCTCTTCAGTCAGTGAGCTTCAAGGTCTATCTGAATCTTTCATCTCTTCAGGCAGTGAGCTTCAGGGTCTATCTGAATCTTTCATCTCTTCAGGCAGTGAGCTTCAGGGTCTTATCTGAATCTTTCATCTCTTCAGGCAGTGAGCTTCAGGGTCTATCTGAATCTTTCATCTCTTCAGGCAGTGAGCTTCAGGGTCTATCTGAATCTTTCATCTCTTCAGGCAGTGAGCTTCAGGGTCTATCTGAATCTTTCATCTCTTCAGGCAGTGAGCTTCAGGGTCTATCTGAATCTTTCATCTCTTCAGGCAGTGAGCTTCAGGGTCTTATCTGAATCTTTCATCTCTTCAGGCAGTGAGCTTCAGGGTCTATCTGAATCTTTCATCTCTTCAGGCAGTGAGCTTCAGGGTCTATCTGAATATTTCATCTCTTTAGGCAGTGAGCTTCAGGGTCTTATCTGAATCTTTCATCTCTTCAGGCAGTGAGCTTCAGGGTCTTATCTGAATCTTTCATCTCTTCAGGCAGTGAGCTTCAGGGTCTATCTGAATCTTTCATCTCTT
>NIVC01000655.1:402500-407500 GCA_002269645.1 Macrostomum lignano
GGGTAGAAGAGTGCCGCTGAATCTCTGGCACAAATAAAGTTTAAATAGCTAGGAGTGGAATGAAGGTTTTGCATGACCAATGTACATTGGGGATGGGGGTAGAAGAGTGCCGCTAAATCTCTGGCACAAATAAAGTTTAAATAGCTAGGAGTGGAATGAAGGTTTTGCATGACCAATGTACATTGGGGATGGGGTAGAAGAGTGCCGCTGAATCTCTGGCACAAATAAAGTTTAAATAGCTAGGAGTGGAATGAAGGTTTTGCATGACCAATGTACATTGGGGATGGGGTAGAAGAGTGCCGCTAAATCTCTGGCACAAATAAAGTTTAAATAGCTAATAATAAGGACTGTTTTCGGTTTCATGTTTTTTTCTATACTGTTTTCAGAGCCTGCATAGTTTTTTTATTTTGTCTCTTTTGATTGTGTTTTGTTCAAAATTGCACTTATAGTGAACAAATTCATATTTTCATGCCACATTTTATCATTGTGAAGTATTTCTTTCTAGCTCTTCTAAAAAATTATGAATTGCTTTTCAATTTTAGCTATCAGATATATTGTAAAACAACGCTCGTGTATGAAGAACTTTTTTTGGGACCAGCATTGCCATCTTGCAATCATTGCGCTGTATTAGGAGTTTTAGTTGCTTTATTAGTTTATTCTTCCATTCCTTCTATGTTTGATTCGTGCAGGAATTTTACGCAAGTCACTGTGCTTGTTTTGGCTGGGCGCCTTGTTTCCCTTATTTTCATTCTTTGTCAAATTTTTGTGCTGTTTATACCTCGCGTCAAAGCTATATTGTCAATGCTTTTTAGCAAAAAAAGTTATTATTCTTGAAAGCTCTCGCAATTTTTGAGTTGTCAAAATCTGACAAAGGACACTAGCTTGGAAAATAGCTTTTAGTCCACTTATTAACACAGCAACATTGATTTGTTTGCGCTTATTTCGGCAATTCCATGAACAATTTTGTGTTTTTGTTGCTTTCGTTTTGTTAAAATTGACGCCGAGAATGCCTGCGTGACCAATTTGTTATTATATTAGTGCAAATCTATTTACAACAGTGTGCATAGAGAGTCAGACAAATACACAGAACCAGGCCCTTCGGATATATGATTTCATTTTTGTATTATATAGAATTACGAATACCCACTAATTCGTTAACAATTTCAGTTTATGGTCCTTTTTCATTCTTTACCTAATCTACTCAGCAGTAGATTAGCGGGTGTACTCGGATGATTACTAGAATTTAGCAGATAGCTAGCAGACTCTGGACTGGGAGCGGCCGGCTGTAAGGAAGATGTAAAATCCAGAGCTCATCCGAGATTGACTGAGGTCAGCTGGGGATGCTAATCATGCTATACTACATGTATGTAGGCCCAGAAGGCGAGTGCGAAAACTAGTTTGGGGGACTGGGGGAGGGGAAGCCCGATCAATGACTTTTTAAATTGTACATTGCACGCTGGCCCGCTGTGGGGTTGAATGTACAGTGCAGTCTGGGGGGTTCTCTGCCAACCTCCCTTATCCAGGGGGGGAATGTACATTCACGCAAGCGCCGCGGGAAGGGGGGAGAGAAAACTGGACAGAGGGTGAGTAAGAACCGGACAGGACGGGGTAAAGGAGTTATGATGCGTTCTGTATGTAATGGAGAGTTTGGAATGAACTGGATCTCCAGTTTATTAAAAGCCAGCAGTGCATCGAGTACTTAAAGAAGAAATATATCACTTCTTACGCTCGTATTATTAAGTTAGTTATTTTTAATTCACGGTTTTTATACACAGCAAACGCATCAGTATAATGTCGTCCGGCCCGAGGACAGTGCTAATCGCAGTCGACGAAAGCGACCATTCTAGGCAGGCGTTTCGCTGGTTCGTCAGCGAACTGTTTCGCCCGGACGATCGTGTTATAGTCTATCACTCCGCTGAGGCGCCCAGCTTGCCCAATGTCACCATGTCTTCTCCAATTTCTGTAAGTGGAAAGTAGGATTCATCATTCGATTCGAGTCAGAATTTCGTTGCTATGCATTGTATCTTTACACAGAAATACTGCAGTATGAAAAGTTATTATAGTTTTCATTTTTCTATGCAAATTAGAGTCGAATTTTTAATAATATAAGATGTCTTATGCAAATCAATTCTTATATCCCATGAGAATGAAAATGAGAAAACCCTCGGCTTTTGTAGCCATAAACTAAAACGAGTGTGCGTACGAGCGTTAATTTAAATTAACCAAATCTATACTGTAAGTAACTCCTTCATGATTTATTCCCACTTCAATACAATAGTCTATATCGTTGCAGTATTTAAAAAGTATATGCAAATTGAAAATTGAATGCTTGATTTGGATAAATAGGAAAGATATGAAAGAATGGGGATATTTTAAAGAATGGGGAAGATTGGAAGAGAATTAGGGAGATTCGAAGAGACTGGGAGGAGATTCGAAGAGTCTGGGGGAGATTCGAAGAGACTGGGGGAGATTCGAAGAGACTGGGGGAGATTCGAAGAGACTGGGGAAGATTCGAAGAGACTTGGGGAGATTCGAAGAGACTGGGGGAGATTCGAAGAGACTGGGGGAGATTCGAAGAGACTGGGGGAGATTCGAAGAGACGGGGGGGAGATTCGAAGAGACTGGGGGAGATTCGAAGAGACTGGGGGAGATTCGAAGAGACTGGGGAAGATTCGAAGAGACTGGGGGAGATTCGAAGAGACTGGGGGAGATTCGAAGAGACTGGGGGAGATTCGAAGAGACTGGGGGAGATTCGAAGAGACTGGGGGAGATTCGAAGAGACGGGGGGGAGATTCGAAGAGACTGGGGGAGATTCGAAGAGACTTAAAGCCAAGGTGCACGACCCTAACCGCGCAGGTCCCAGTGGGTGACTGGCACCGGATCCTCATGAGCCGGCTGGAGGCCATGCGAGCCCTGGAGGACGAGTACACCGTCAGGGCTCGCGACTCGGACATTCGCAACTTTCAGTTCGTAGCGGAGAACAGCCGACACCCCGGCGAAGCGATCGTGGAGGCGTCCAACCGGTTCAACGTCAGTCACATTGTCATCGGGTGCCGCGGTCTCGGCTCGCTTCGTCGTGCCTTCCTTGGCTCCGTGTCTGACTACGTGGCGCGCAATGCCTTTGTACCAACCAGCATCGTGCCGGCTGCTTGCAGCGGCGATAGGGAGTGAAGATGGATTAACGTTGACAGTTAATTAGGCTTTAGGCGTTGAATTCATTTATATAAGAGTATATAACTTATTAGCTGTTTTTTATCCTATCATTAGTCTGTCGTGTCGTTTTGGACCAGTGATCCAAAGTAATTAATTCCGTTTGTCTTTTCTTCTGTACTTAGAAGGATAACTTATTATCCATCTTTCTAACTGCAGGAGTCCCATTCCAATCCTTGAAATCCCATTTCGATCCCTTAAGAACCCCATTTTTGATCCCTTAAAAATCATTCCGATCCCTTAAAAATCCCATTCCGATTCCTTAAAAGTCCCATTCCGATTCCTTAAAAAATCCCATTCCGATCCCCTAAGATCCCATTCCGATCCCATAGAAATCCCATTCCGATCCCTTGAAATCCCATTCCGATCCCTTAGAAATCCCATTCCGATTCCTTAAAAGTCCCATTCCGATTCCTTAAAAATCCCATTCCGATCCCCTAGAAATCCCATTCCGATCCCTTGAAATCCCATTCCGATTCCTTAAAAGTCCCATTCCGATTCCTTAAAAATCCCATTCCGATCCCCTAAGATCCCATCCCGATTCCTTAAAAATCCCATTCCGATCCCATAAAAAATCCCATTCCGATTCCTTAAAAATCCCATTCCGATCCCATAAAATCCCATTCCGATTCCTTAAAAATCCTATTCCGAATCTTAAAGTCCCATTCCGATCCCTTAGAAATCCCATTCCGATCCCATAAAATTCCCAATCCGATCCCTTATAAATCCTATTTAGATACCTTGTTTGAATAAGAATGAATAATCCAATTTATCTTTAAAAAAGTCCATTGCAACCGTAATCATTTTAATTAGTGCCGACACGAAACAAATTACTCAAATTTGCTTTACCTTTAGCGTTAGTTTCTTCGATCCTCAATAGTAATAGCTGTGAGTCATGTCAGCCTAGTCTAGTTAAACACCTTTGCTGACCCTTTAGTGTATTAGACTGTCTGGCTCTGTGTTCAATAAAGCAATTATAATTTAATTCTTTCTTGTTAGTGTCTTATTACAAAAAATGTTGGGTTTCTGTACATGCATGCACGAGTGGCACAGAGACAGAGTCTATTAAAATATTTTACGAGAATCTGTGTGATCATGTGTAAAATGAAGGCTTTTCCATCTGTAAATGACACGCTATGCCCATAAATGACACACTATGACCAGAATATGACACTCTATGACCAGAATATGACGCACTCCTATGACCAGAATGTGGCGCACTCCATGACCGAAATGTGGCGCACTCTATGACTGGAATGTGGCGCACTCTATGACCAGAATGTGGCACACTATGACCGAAATGTGGCGCACTCTATGACCGAAATGTGGCGCACTCCATGACCAGAATGAGGCGTTATCTATGGTTATGTTACGGCTATAATATCATGTCCCTAATCCCTTTCTACCTTCCTCATTCCTAGCTGTTTCCCTTACCCCTCTCCCTGTCTCCCTCACCCCTCTCCACCCTCACTTATCACAATTTTCCTGAGGCGGGGATCAATGTTATTTAAGCGAAAAAATAGTACGTTCTGTTTTGCTCCGAGAGTTGATCCAGGTAATCGCGAACCTCTGGGGTGACCCCTCGCGTTAAACTTTCTGATCCCCATAATAAATCGGAGTGCTAATTAGCAGATCAAACTCGTTCAACTATCGAATTCCATTCCGTAATTGTTAGCCGGGGGCGCCGTTGTTCAGAAGAAAATTTTCAAACCCTCCTCTCAGATCGACAGGTGTTAAAACGAAGTGTGTCCTTGATTATGCTGATGTAAACAGCTAGGGGATAATAGTAT
>NIVC01000655.1:420000-447500 GCA_002269645.1 Macrostomum lignano
CAGCGACTCGCCAGGCACCACGGCGTGCCACAGGCGGCGGCAGATGACAGCGTAGGCGATGAGCATCCAGGCAAACGGCAGGATGAAGAAGACCACTGAGTCAACGATGTTGCCGATCATGTCGAAGGACTGAGTTGGCGACATCGGGAAGGAGTCGGTCTGAGTCGAGTTGGACGCCGAGGCCGCAGCGGCAATGGCTATGGCGGTCATGTTGACCTCCCAGCTGGATTTGCACTGGGTGAGCAGCACCTCGCCCTGTGGCAGGCCTGAGTAGTGCACCGCTCTCATCTTCAACGGGTAGTGCACTTTAGTTGCCATGGCGACCGTCCAGATTAGCAGGATGAGGCTCACGATGCGCTTCTTTGTGGCTTTGACCCACATGGGAAGGCAGATGGCGAGGAGGCGCTCAACCGAGTTGAAGGTGAGCGTCAGCACTGAGACGGCCACTGACACGGGCTGGGAGACGGTGAAGCACGGGAGGGGAGGAGGTAGAGATGAGACAGCGATGTGTATGTGTGTATGAGTGCGCTGGTTGCTGGGCTATGTCGCCGAAGGTGCCAGTGTACCAGCAGACTTATATCAATCAGTCATGCTCATTCCTCTGACGCCTGAGCACACACAGACATTTTCGTTTGGGAAAAATCTTCAGGGCATTATATTCGGGTTTAAGAAAATCAGGCTCAAGTTTCCATTGAATTCATGCAGCTCATAGTCTGCTGCACTATCGAAGAATTCTATGAAGACTTCGTTAGATGAAAAAGGATTTCCCAACGACAAAATCGGTGTCAAATTTCAGTTGAATTTATCAAAGCTGGTTTGAATTTTCAAACAGAATCTCTGTCATTGCATGTTAGTTAAGGTATTAGGACACTAAGCCCTTTGAATCATAAAGGGCTCGTAAAAGTTGGATCAGCATGCAAAATAGTATTATTGGGGTTTGTCCGCTAACAGGTGATTCTGAGTTTTCCACTAACAGGTGATTAGGGTTGTTCACAAACAGGTGATTAGGGTTGTCCACAAACAGGTGATTAGGGTTGTTCACAAACAGGTGATTAGGGTTGTCCACAAACATGTGATTAGGGTTGTCCACAAACATGTGATTAGGGTTGTCCACAAACATGTGATTAGGGTTGTCCACAAACATGTGATTAGGGTTGTCCACAAACATGTGATTAGGGTTGTCCACAAACATGTGATTAGGGTTGTCCACAAACATGTGATTAGGGTTGTCCACAAACATGTGATTAGGGTTGTCCACAAACAGGTGATTAGGGTTGTCCACAAACAGGTGATTAGGATTGTCCACAAACAGGTGATTAGGGTTGTTCACAAACAGGTGATTAGGGTTGTCCACAAACATGTGATTAGGGTTGTCCACAAACATGTGATTAGGGTTGTCCACAAACATGTGATTAGGGTTGTCCACAAACATGTGATTAGGGTTGTCCACAAACATGTGATTAGGGTTGTCCACAAACAGGTGATTAGGGTTGTCCACAAACATGTGATTAGGGTTGTCCACAAACATGTGATTAGGGTTGTCCACAAACAGGTGATTAGGGTTGTCCACAAACAGGTGATTAGGGTTGTCCACAAACATGTGATTAGGGTTGTCCACAAACAGGTGATTAGGGTTGTCCACAAACAGGTGATTAGGGTTGTCCACAAACAGGTGATTAGGGTTGTCCACAAACAGGTGATTAGGGTTGTCCACAAACAGGTGATTAGGGTTGTCCACAAACAGGTGATTAGGGTTGTCCACAAACAGGTGATTAGGGTTGTCCACAAACAGGTGATTAGGGTTGTCCACAAACAGGTGATTAGGGTTGTCCACAAACAGGTGATTAGGGTTGTCCACAAACATGTGATTAGGGTTGTCCACAAACAGGTGATTAGGATTGTCACATCCCTGTGTGTAAGCGGTCTCACCTGCAGATATTTGAGAACCCGACAGGCCAGGTCGCCGAACACCCAGGTCTCCATGATGTCCTCAATCACGGTGGGCACCAGGCAGAGCAGGATGACCAAGAAGTCGGCCAGTGCCAGGTTCAACAGGAACAGATTTGTGGCCGAACGCATCTGCGAAGTACGCAGCACCGCGGCCACCACGAGAGCGTTGCCAACTAAACCAACAACAAACACAGCGAGATACATCAGCAGGATGCACACTTCGAACACGGTTGGCCGCAGTTCGTATCGAATCTCCGCGATGTACTCGGCATCCGTCATGCAGTAGTCGTTCAAGTAGTCGCTGTTGACGCAGTCTCGGCCGGTGATGTTCACCACCTGACGAGGCGATAGCAGATTTCCCATCTGACTTGGCTGTAGAGGCGGAACTATTGCTCATTGAATAAGCGGCAGCGGAGTTTCGAATCCTGCTGGATGCGACTGAGTTTTATACAAGCGATGGGCTCTGCACTGACACTGAAAGTTAGATCAGGGATTGGACCTGCAGAGCGCAGCCAATGCGAGCTGGGCGGGCTGGGAACGGAGACACAGTGGGTGGCAGTGCGAGAGGAACTAGCTGTCACTGCACCTGTGAAGTTTGTGCCTGACTTTGCTGGCCTTCACAGGGGTTCACAGCTACCCCCTCATCTGATGGTCACAGCTACCCCCTCATCTGATGCTTCAGGGGTCACAGCTACCCCCTCACCTGATACTTCAGGGGTTCAGGGGTCACAGCTACCCCCTCACCTGATACTTCAGGGGTTCAGGGGTCACAGCTATCCTCTAACCTTTCTGCTACCCCCCTCATCTAAACATTCGATAGAATTTTCCACAACCCATCAAAATCGCAGGTGCCAACTGAGGTCGCCATGGTGCCACTCATCAGACCTTGCACTCACTGAGGCCGCATCCGTACTTTATGACCTCTTTTCTTAGGTCTCTCTAAAATATTTCGAAGCATTTCCATATCTGGAGTTTCCTGTTAACTCCGCTACATGTACACAATATTGTATTATAATTATCCTCACTTCCGCAAACTCCCTGCCCCCTCTACAGATAGCGGCTGTCCTCTCCTCGTTTCCCCTCCGATGCAGTGAAACCTGGAATTCTCCTCAGAAAGACCCTCGAATGATGTCGGAGGAATGACAGCTCGATAAGCTTCCGCCCGGCATGTCTTTCCTTCTTTCCTCGCCTGCCTCCAAAATCTTCATCTAAGACGTTCGGGTTTCTATAAGCCTCATATCGGTGTCGTCAGCATCTGCGTTCGTCATTCCATAATCTTCATCCTCATATCGGCAGAGATTTCCAGAAAATCCCGATTGCAGCTGACAAAGGGAGAGAGGCTGGGGCCTCAGCTGCTGCATCTTAGATAGAAAAATGGGACTTAGGGCTAATTTATTAATCCGTTAACACCCAGCACTGATTAGTTGTGTACTTCCGTGGGCAAGAGATTGGGCTAGATGATAAAAATATCTCAAAATGCAAACTCCAAAACAATGCTGCACTTAACCGAGAGCTGATTTAATAGTACATATTCAGTTCTACTTTTGAGTTGGGGACACTAATATTGTGAGCTGGAGAGCGCCAACATTCAGAGTAGGGGGGGGGGAGTGGCGCCAACATTCAGAGTAGGGGGCGCCAACATTCAGAGTAGGGGGGGGGAGTGGCGCCAACATTCAGAGTAGGGGGGGGGAGTGGCGCCAACATTCAGAGTAGGGGGGGGGGGGGGTGGCGCCAACATTCATAGTTGGGGGCGCCAACATTCAGAGTAGGGGGCGCCAACATTTGGTTTGGTAGCTGTGGGTACCCCTAATAAAATAGCCAAGGGAATTATTAAGTGTTTGTATACTGTAAACTTTAAAGAGACAATGCAATAAGTGCTTTATATTAGCACTATCTACTATGAGTAGTTTACGACAGGAGAAATAATTTAGCAGTAATCTGGGTGGGCCATTATTACAAGGCTACGCAGGGTGGAGAGCGACTCCAGCTCCGTCGGTCCTCTGCACCTACCCTCCTGTGGTTGGAGAGAAAATGTATGCACTGGTTACTGGGGTGTCGCAGGTATGGACCCAGTGAAAAATGATTTATGGATTCCACGTGGGTTCCACGTGGCCATGTGGAATTTAAATGTTTCTTTAATTTTTGCAAATTAATGACGTAAAGATGACATAATGGTATGCAAAGTATTTTTTATGCATTATTTTTTTATTTTTACTGTCCTAATGTTGATGTGGATTTTACAAGGAATTCAAGAGAAATAAGCGTATATTGATTCAACATGGAATCCACTTCGATAAAAAACTGTGATACACCACATTCAGACGTTTTTATGAAATTACTATAATAAATTATTATATTTATATGCTTTTAAGTAAAAATTAATATCTGAAAGCTAAATTATAATCGGACAATAAGACACTGTTTGTTAAAATAGACAAAATAGAAGTGAACAATAAAAAACGTTTCGTGCTTTTTAAAATGAAATTAATTTTATTTTATATTCGTCAATGTCTTGGTTCAAGGCCTTGAAACATAAATTGCCTTGTTTATGGCTATTTAAGCACCTTAAAAATTTTAGTAGACCTAGCCTATAGGCAATAACTTATAAGGCCATGGCCTCCATGGGATTAGAAATTAGATAAATCAGTATTTTATCATAGATAGGCCTAATACTTTTGGTAAAATCCATGACCATGATAAATTTATTTAGGCCTATCCAATTTCTAGGAATCCCATGGCCATGTCCATAGATTGGCTACTCATTTTTTAACTTAAATAGGCCTTTAGAAGTTCCTCTTAGTCCTACCTATCTATTTATATGTAGGCCCCTATGCTTATTAGGCCTATTTTAAGCTAGGCCTATAACTATCAATTTAGCCTAAAATTTAGGTCCTATTTTAATTAAGGTTAGGACTAGCTTGACTTTGTGAATTGTGACTAGTCAATCTAGTTAGTCTGTTAAAAATCTATTAATTTATGATTTTCTTCAAAGAAGCCTGTTAGCATCTTTTGGACTTGTTGCATTTTTAAAAAACAATTTTTCTCTAATCGATTGTATACAAACAAGCAAGATTTTCATTTTTAGTATATGGATATTATTAATTATAATAAATAATTCTTTGCAATTACACTTGCAACTTGCTTTTGGCATAGCTAGCCTAGTAGACCCCTAAGGTTGCTATTATAAATAAGTATTAAATTATTGTAAATTTGATCTGATTTAGGCCAAGACCAGAATTTAATAGCCATAGGGCATAGCTATTTAGGCTTAGGCCGCTTAGGCCTAATGTTTAATCATACTAGGTCAGCAAATATAAAAAACATGCATTGCTTTGCCTAAATACTTTATAGTCTAAAATCAATTTTAAAAAAAAATTAAATTTATAGAAACATTTATTAATTCTTTTTGTACTTATTATTTTATTGGTAATTTTATTCATTGACTTAGGTAGAGTTTTATTTTTTGCTAGAGACAAGGTGCAAAATCATACCCTATGCTTACTTTCAGGGTTTTATAATTTTAAGGCTTAGAATGCAGTTTCTCTTTTTTCTTATATAAAGGCAGTGCAAATAAGGCTTCAACAAAAAAATAGGTAATGAGATCACACCTAAACTGTATCAACTTTTTAATTTCAATTTTCAAGGTGGGATTTTAAAATTTAAGGTGCATATGCATACTTTGCGCATAAAAAATAAACCTAGGACTTAGGCCTAGTTAATTTTAAAATAAACTTTATTAAGTAGTCATCCTTAAATTAGTTTTATGAATTATATCAATATAATCTATCAATCTTAATTGGCAACAATTATTTTTCTATTTCATTTCAGCCTAACATTACATGGCCCATCCTCAAACTTGGATGTCACCTTGGTCTTGCTTTTGAAGAAGCATGCAAAGCTACTTGGAATTTGAATTTAATATCTAGAATGCTACCTTTTGTGAAGCAATGGTAAGTTTTAGTTATAAACTGATTTTTTTCTGTCATTAAAATCTGTTATAAGATCAAAATCTATTACAATATTTGTCATCAATCTGTTATAAAATTCTGTAATTTAACCCCTTTCTTTTCTAAGGTTGCTCACCTGACCTGAAGAAGCAGCATTCTGGAAATTGGCAGCAGCATGTTTCTGACTGTTCTAATTCTGGTTCATTATATTATTGTTAATTAATTAATGCTATTGACAATGTCAATTTCAAATTATATATTAAATCATATGCATAGCGCAACTCAAGATATCAATATCTACATCAGTGTGTTTATTCTTTGTGTGCCAGTGACTCACTACTGTACATAAATACACCTTGCTTATTGAGACATCCTTTTTGAATATATTTTTGTGCAGAAATATTTTGGCTATAGCTAGTGTTTTTATCTGTGTTTCAGTTTCTTTTATATGGTATTGAGATCTGGGGTTCGTATGAAATTTTGAGATCTGGTATTATTTTGAGATTTAGGATGCAACAATTTATTATGGCAACCAGTATAATGGCTGCTTGCTCAATGACAATGTGGATTCTATGTGAAATACATAATTACTTCCATGTGGATCTTCCATGTGGAATCCATATCTTGATTCCACATGGATGGACGGAGACAAATGCACATATGGATTTCATATGAAAAATCCACATGGAATCCATATCATTTTTTTCACTGGGGAGAGAGACGAAGAGAATGACGCAGCGTTGAATAGGGTGAAACTTGTCAGGTGCACATGCGCTGCACAATGGCTGTTTAAGCTAGTGGCTGAGAAGAGAAGAGAAGAGAACTGAGCCTGGAGCCTCCTTGCCCAGAAGAATCCTTCTCGCCAAGTGTACAGAAAAGCTGCTCTGCTGTAGCCCGCATACTGCATAGTCTCAAGGCCTTGCCAACCAAGTCTGGGCCTGCCTATATTGCAGCCCTTGGTATAGAGAGATAGGGAGGGAGAGAGGGAGAGACAGGCGGGGGCTGAGGGGCAGGCAGTGCGCTGTTGTCAAGGCCGCAGTACGCTGGGGTTAGAAACTGTGCAGGTAAAGAGCGAACTTGGGGCTGATGTGCCCACCCCACCGCGTCGGTCCATAGCAACGGAGTTTGAAGGCGGCCAGTTTAAAGCGACTCAAACGAGCCATTTATTTACCCTGCAAGGCCCAGAAAGAGATTGAAATTCTGCTGCAAATTAACGAGGCAGGTAAAAGCAATTCAAACTTGAAGCAGCGAAAGCAGCAGATCAGAAAGGAACAAAATCCAACAAGAGATGCCGTCAAGCAGCGCTCTGTCCCAATCCTCCGGTGGTCGCCGGGCCCAGCAGCAGCGCTACCGGACCATCTGCCCGCACTCCACAGTCGACGAGAGTCTGTTCGGCGAGCCCCATCGGGTCACTCAGCGCAAAGATCACCAGAAGCAACAGCAGGCGTCCGGTGGGGACGCCATCGAACGAGAGGCCGCCCAACGTCAGGCGCGTCGCCGTCAGCGTCTGAGCGGCAGCCCGCCTCGGGAGCGCGTCCAGGTGGTGACCAAAGACCTCATACGTGACCTGATCGTGCCGCACGAGGATCCGAGTGGCAACTCGCTGGTGCTGCCGTTCTCCGAGTACCTGCGCATTAAGGCCAAGAGCCGCTTCTCGACCGAGGAGGAGCGCGAGGCGCAGCACCAGGCCGCCAAGAGGCACGAGGAGGAGGAGCAGGACGCCGTGATGCAGCGCAAGAACAAATTCAAGCAGCTGGACGTGAGCAGGAAGAAGAGCGAGAAGCTCACGGATCTGGAGGAGGAGGCCAAGGAGAAGGCGGAGCACCTGCTGCAGAAGGCGATGCTGCAGCGTCAGGAGCAGGAGGACGAGATCAAGCGGCTCAACGAGCTCATTCTCAATGCCAAATGCCACGCCATCCGCGACGCCCAGATTCTCGAGCGCGAGGAGATGGGCCGCGAACTACGCGACGAGGAGGTGCGTCTGGACGAGATGATGGAGATCGACAGGCGCAACGCCATCCGCATCCAGGAGGAGATCGAGAAGAAGCGGCGCGAGAACGAAATGGTCGGCGCCTCGAAGATTGTGGAGCAGATTCACGAGAACGAGCAGGACAAACTGCTCGAACTCGAGCGCAAAGATCAGGAGAACGTGGCCATGGCCAAGTACCTGGAGCGCCTGATGGAGGAAGAGAAGGTGAAGCTGGAGCGGAAGCGAGCTGAGCAGGACCGGTTGAGAGAGGAACTCAACAAAGCCAACGAAGAAATCATGAAGCGCAGGGAGGTCGTGAAGGTCCAGGAGAAGGCCCTGGAGGAGAAGGTGCTGCAGTTCCAGCGCGACAAAGCCGAAAGGGAGGCCGCCTACGAGGCGGAGCAGGAACGAATCAAGGCCGAGAAGGAAAAGGAGGTGGCCCGACTCCGCGCTATGCAGGAGCGGGCGAGCGACGAGCAGGCTGAGCGGGACGCGCTGAGGGCGAAGCGGGCGGCTGAGGCAGCCGAACGCGAGTGGCGCCGCAAGGAGGCCGAGGAGGCCCTGAAGAGGAAAGAAGTGGAGGCCGACCTGCAGGTGAGTTTTTCACTTCACTTTAGTTGTTCAGTTGTTATAGGATGTTTAATCCCCCCGTCCCTAAACTCGTTCCCGTCACAAACCCTCAGAACCCCAGCCCCGCCACAGCCTACACCCCGGAATTTCTACCCCAGCCCCGCCACAGCCTACACCCCAGAATTCCTACCCCAGCCCCGTCACAGCCAGCCCCCTCAGAACTCCTACTCCAGCCCCGCCACAGCCTACACCCCAGAATTCCTACCCCAGCCCCGTCACAGCCAGCCCCTTCAGAACTCCTACCCCAGCCCCGCCACAGCCTACACCCCAGAATTCCTACCCCAGCTTCGTCACAGCCAATCCCTCAGAACTCCTACCCCAGCCCCGCCACAGCCAACCCCCCAGAACTACTAGACCCGGCCTCGACACAGTTAACCCTGCCCCTTCCCTGCCACAGACAACCCCAAGAAGTCCTCTCCCAGACCCGCCATAATCAACTCCCGAACTCCGAATCCCAGCCCCGTCACAGCCAACCCCCCGGACTCCTACCCAGCCCAGCTTAACCGCGCCCCAACCTGTGACCTGCACACTCCCAGGAGGCCCGGGCGGCTCAGCTGTCCCAGAAGCAGCACTTCTTGGCGGCGCAGGCGGCTCGCGAGCGCGCGGAATTCGAGCGAGTCCTGAAAGCCCAGAAGGAGCTGATTGAGAAGGACAAGCGTGAAGAGGCCGATCACGACGTTCGCCGGAGAAAATACAACGACGAAATCCGTCGCCAGATTCAGCAGAAGGAGCGCGAAAAGATCCAGGAGCGCAACGCATTCTTCGAGGAGGCAGTTAAGACCGATGAGGAGGCCAGACTGCGCAGGATGCGGCTTGAGGAGGCCAAGAATCGCAAATTGGCCGAACTGCGCGCGGCCGGCATCCCGGAGAAATACCTGGCCCAGGTGGAGCGCAAGATTCACCAGCCGCAGCACGTTTCCTCGTGAACAGAACAAAATAATATTAATTTGTAATTTTGTAGTAGCAGGGGTTTGGCTTACAAAACATATTGGGAATTTTTATGTCTCCTGATGCTGTTCCCGTTCTCTTTCCTCCGTGTCTCTTAGCCCCGTCGTCCGATTCTGTCCGTCCCGGAGTTTTTTAATAAAAAAAATTCTATCGTTTTGTTATAATACGAACTATAACGAACTATAGACGCATTATAACAAAAATGGTTGCTTTGCTTGTCATAATAAAAAATTCAATTTTCATTCACTTTATAAGCATTGGTCTTTGAAGTGAAAAATCTGTTGAAAACTTTGTCACGAAATAATAATTTAAATCTACGGGATTTCTTAAAATGCGTATTATTTTAAACAAAATTTCCGTATTGGTCTGATTTGGATCATTTATTTGTACTTTTTCCGCCGAAACTGAAGCGTCAACAAATTTTAATAAAGGAAGCAAGTTTAGAAAACTTTCATGCTTCGCCCCTGTTAAGTTCTCAAGCTCTTGAGTTGAGTACCGAATAACTCATTGGCCAGGAAAAGGAAATTAAAGTTAATTTCAACGTTCGAATTTCGTAGTAGTGATTGCCTTATCGTGATCTTGTATTGTTGTCAGAAGTTTCTTCTACCAGTTGCAAAATTCATTTTTTACAATCCCACTAACGTCTGGCCTTAAAATTGTGAACCCAAAGTAAATTTTTATTGCCACAGAGCCTTATAATACTCGTATATGAAATCCCAGCTCTTACTGCGTCTTATCAAACAGCAAAGCAAACCAATTGTACATGCGTAGAATGAAGTTAAACAAATATATGAATTTTGTTCTGAAGCCATAAATCTTTTCGATTTTACGTTGCAATTCTCTTCAGTGAATTCGGGCGATTCTCATGAGTGAATTCTGGGCGATTCTCATGAGTGAATTCGGGCGATTCTCATGAGTGAATTCGGGCGAATCTCATGAGTGAATTCTGGGCGATTCTCATGAGTGAATTCGGGCGATTCTCATGAGTGAATTCGGGCGAATCTCATGAGTGAATTCTGGGCGATTCTCATGAGTGAATTCTGGGCGATTCTCATGAGTGAATTCGGGCGATTCTCATGAGTGAATTCGGGCGAATCTCATGAGTGAATTCGGGCGAATCTAATGAGTGAATTCTGAGCGATTCTCATGAGTGAATTCGGGCGATTCTCATGAGTGAATTCTGGGCGATTCTCATGAGTGAATTCTGGGCGAATCTCATGAGTGAATTCTGGGCGATTCTCGTGAGTGAATTCGGGCGATTCTCATGAGTGAATTCGGGCGATTCTCATGAGTGAATTCTGGGCGAATCTCATGAGTGAATTCTGGGCGATTCTCGTGAGTGAATTCGGGCGATTCTCATGAGTGAATTCGGGCGATTCTCATGAGTGAATTCTGGGCGATTCTCATGAGTGAATTCTGGGCGATTCTCATGAGTGAATTCCGGGCGATTCTCACGAGTGAATTCCGGGCGATTCTCATGAGTGAATTCCGGGCGATTTTCATGGATGGATTGGGGGAGAGAGTCACAGCAATGTCAAATACCGGGTATTTGCCCCTCAAAAGACCCTTTTGAGAATTTTCACAGCATGGGAATACTATGTATGTAGTTATTTTCAAGTTCAAATTAGGTCAACTCTCGAAACAGATCATGCTGAATGTGCATCGTAAATCTTAGGTTAAGCTTCGGCTTTTGAGAATCCTAGCTTTTAAGGGATTTAACTCGCAACAGATGAGGAAAGCTGCATTGAGTTCTTGCAGATTTGTGACTCCGAGGTGGTAATCAAGAGTTTCTTAAAACACTATGGGTAGTGAAGTAACTTGGCTCAAGTCACAAACCCAGTGAAAAAAATGATATGGATTCCATGTGGATTTTTCATATGAAATCCATATGTGCATTTGTCTCCGTCCATCCATGTGGAATCAAGATATGGATTCCACATGGAAGATCCACATGGAAGTAATTATGTATTTCACATAGAATCCACATTGTCATTGAGTAAGCAGCCATTATACTGGTTGCCATAATAAATTGTTGCATCCTAAATCTCAAAATAATACCAGATCTCAAAATTTCATACAAACCCCAGATCTCAATACCATATAAAAGAAACTGAAACACAGATAAAACATTAGCTATAGCCAAAAATATTTCTGCACAAAAATATATTCAAAAAGGATGTATCAATAAGTAAGGTGTATTTATGTACAGTAGTGAGTCACTAGCACACAAAGAATAAACACACTGATGTAGATATTGATATCTTTAGAGTTGCGCTGCGCATATGATATAATATATAATTTGAAATTGACATTGTCAATAGCATTAATTAATTAACAATAATATAATGCACCAAAATTAGAACAGTCAGAAACATGCTGCTGCCAATCGCCAGAATGCTGCTTCTTCAGGTCAGGTGAGCAACCTTAGAAAAGAAAGGGGTTAAATTACAGAATTTTATAACAGATTGATAATAGATTTTGTAATAGATTTTGATAGATTTTGATCTTATAACAGATTTTGATGACAGAAAAAATCAGTTTATAACTAAAACTTACCATTGCTTCACAAAAGGTAGCATTCGAGATATTAAATTCCAATTCCAAGTAGCTTTGCATGCTTCTTCAAAGGCAAGACCAAGGTGACATCCAAGTTTGAGGATGGGCCATGTAATGTTAGGCATGCATGAAATAGAAAAATAATTGTTGCCAATTAAGATTGATAGATAATATTGATATAATTCATAAAACTAATTTAAGGATGAATACTTAATAAAGTTTATTTTAAAATTAACTAGGCCTAAGTCCTAGGTTTATTTTTTAAGCGCAAAGTGTGCCAGGGGTTAGCGAAATGGGCAGCAATGCCTCCTCGCTGTTTCCGGATGCACAGAGCCCCCTGCAGCTAAGTCAAGTAAGTCAAGTGCACCCTAAATCTTAAAATTGTACCTTGAAAACTGAAATTAAAAAGTTGATACAGTTAAGTTGCGATCTCATTACCTATTTTTATGTTGAAGCCTTATTTGCATTGCCTTTATATAAGAAAAAAAAGAAACTGCATTCTAAGCCTTAAAATCATAAAACCCTAAAAGTGAGCATAGGGTATGATTTTGCACCTTGTCTCTAGCAAAAAAGAAAACCCTACCTAAGTCAATCAATAAAATAAAATAAATAAAATTAAAATCATAAGTATAAAAATAATTAATATATGTTTCTATAAATTTAATTTTTTATTTTAAAATTGATTTGAGACTATAAAGTATATAGGCAAAGCAATGCGTTTTTCATATTTGCAGGCCTAGTATGACTAAAAGGGGGGCCGTAGCCAAGTGGTAGCGCAGCTGCTCTGGTGTGCCAGCGACCCAAGCTTGAATCCAAGTGCAGTCATATTAATTTGGGGCTGAATTGGAATCTCAGCTTGGCTCTCTGCTCATGCAATTAATGGCCTTGAGAGCCAACCCCCCAAGGCACAGTGAAGTATACATGCCTAACGATAAATAAAGCTAGGGCCGCTGTACATTCCTATGTGAGTGTGCTTGCATACATATCCAAATACTTGTGTGCCTGCTCAGGGGAGTCG
Source organism: Macrostomum lignano (assembly GCA_002269645.1). Classification (NCBI taxonomy): domain Eukaryota; kingdom Metazoa; phylum Platyhelminthes; family Macrostomidae; genus Macrostomum; species Macrostomum lignano. Next base: position 433,019 of record NIVC01000655.1, read on the forward strand.
GCGGAATGGGCAGCAATGCCTCTTGCCAGTTGTGTGCCTATGTCGCTTAAAGTGTGCCAGGGTGCACACAACCCCCTGCCTCTAATAAAAAAGTAGTATAATCAAACATTAGGCCTAGGCCTAACCTAAGCCTAAATAGCTATGCCCTATGGCTTAAAATTAAATTCTGGATTTGGCCTAAATCAGATCAAATTTACAATAATCATTCTTTATTTTTATTAGCAACCTTAGGGATCTGCTAGGCTAGCTATGCCAAAAGCAAGTTGCAAGTGTAATTGCAAAGAATTATTTATTATAATTAATAATATTGTTTTTAAAAATGCAACAAGTCCAAAAGATGCTAACAGACTTTTTTGAAGAAAATCATAAATTAATTGATTTTTAACATATTAACTAGATTGACTAGTCACAATTCACAAAGTCAAGCTAGTCCTAACCTTAATTAAAATAGAAGGACCTAAATTGATAGTTATAGCAGGCCTAGCTTAAAATACACCTATTAAGCATATATATAAATAGATAGGACTAATAGGTAGGACTAAGAGGAAATTATGAACTTCTAAAGGCCTATTTAAGTTAAAAAAATGAGTAGGCCCTAGCCAATCTATGGACATGGCCATGGGATTCCTAGAAATTGGAGGCCTAGGCCTAAATAAATTTATCATGGATTTTACCAAAAGTATTAGGCCTATCTATGATAAAATACTGATTTATCTAATTTCTAATCTCATGGAGGCTATGGCCTGATAAGTTATTGCCTATAGGCTAGGTCTACTAAAATTTTTAAGGTGCTTAAATAGCCATAAACAAGGCAATTTATCTTTCAAGGCCTTGAATCAAAACATTGACGAATATAAAATAAAATAAATTTAATTTTAAAAAGCACGAAGCGTTTTTTATTGTTCACTTCTATTTTGTCTATTTTAACAAACAGTGTCTTATTTGCCGATTATAATTTAGCTTTAAGATATTAATTATTACTTTAAAACATATAAATATAATAATGAATTATAGTAATTTCCTAAAAATGTCTGAATGTGGTGTATCACAGTTTTTTACCGAAGTGGATTCCATGTTGAATCAATATACGCTTATTTCTCATGAATTCCTTGTAAAATCCACATCAACATTTGGACAGTAAAAATAAAAAAATAATGCATAAAAAATACTTTGCATACCATTATGACATCTTTAAGTTAATAATTTGCAAAAAATAAAGAAACATTTAAATTCCACATGGCCACGTGGAACCCACGTGGAATCCATGAATCATTTTTCACTGGGAAAGAGATAATTATACATAGCGAGTTATACTTAGCCCTGTTTAGGTTCCTTTGCTCAAGAGCAAGCATGGATAAGAGTAACAATTATGAAGTTTAGTGAGTCCTTTTTTAGCCAAGCAGTGCTTGATTATATACTTTAGCATAGCCAGTAGGACAGACCAAGGGCAAACCGACAGACGGGAAGATACAGAATGGAGACGGGGGCGTTTCAAAAGCTCGAAACCTCACAACCACAAGCTCGAAACCCCACAATCGCAAGCTCAAAACCTCACATTCTCAAGCTCGAAACATCACAATCTCAAGCTTGAAACCTCACAATCTCAAGCTCGAAACATCACAATCTCAAGCTTGAAACATCACAATCTCAAGCTCGAAACGTCACAATCTCAAGCTCGAAACATCACAATCACAAGCTCGAAACGTCACAATCTCAAGCTCGAAACATCACAACCACAACGAATAAATGTCACAACCACAACGAAGAAACGTCACAACCACAACGAAGAAACGTCACAATCTCAAGCTCGAAACGTCACGATCTCAAGCTCGAAACGTCACAATCTCAAGCTCGAAACGTCACAATCACAAGCTCGAAACTTCACAACCACAAGCTCGAAACGTCACAATCTCAAGCTCGAAACGTCACAACCACAACGAAGAAACGTCACAATCAAGAAACGTCACAATCAAGAAACGTCACAACCACAACGAAGAAACGTCACAACAACAACGAAGAAACGTCACAACCACAACGAAGAAACGTCACAACCACAACGAAGAAACGTCACAACCACAACGAAGAAATGTCACAACCACAACGAAGAAACGTCACAACCACAACGAAGAAACGTCACAATCTGAAGCTCGAAACCCCACAATCGCAAGCTCGAAACATCACAATCTCAAGCTCGAAACATCACAATCTCAAGCTTGAAACATCACAATCTCAAGCTCGAAACGTCACAATCTCAAGCTCGAAACGTCACAATCACAAGCTCGAAACTTCACAACCACAAGCTCGAAACGTCACAATCTCAAGCTCGAAACGTCACAACCACAACGAAGAAACGTCACAAGCTCGAAATTCACAATCGTGGAAAACCATAGAATAGTCTTGTCGGCTGACAGTTTAAAATGAATTCGATAATGTGAAATTTGAGCTTGTCTGTCAGCGACCGAACCGAGACAGACAAAGCATTCCGACTGAAAACGGACACAAAATGAAGCAACAAGGACGCCAGCTAGCAGGTTCCGACAAAAAGAGTAAAGAGAAAAGTTGGTTTGCAGTCTTTTGGAATTCAATTCGCATTAAAATGAAAATGCAGAGCTAAAAGAAGCCGTGCAGCATGCAGTTGCACCAGTCACCCTTAATAACAGTTAAATGAGGCATGGGTAAGTAGGCAAGGAAGGGAAGCGAGGGCACCTGTCGATCTGGCCAGGCAAGCAAGATTTCGCTTCAAACAGCAAGAAAATGAGCACGAACCACGAGCAAGCCCGCTCAGTGTAATTCCGATTCCTGACTTTGTTTCGGAAAATTACCTTGGGTCATCATCGATTGGATTATTTGTTTTCTCAGCAGCGCACTGCTCGTTCGTGTGCGAAAATCCTCGCCGTTGTCTCTTCATGGACAGTTCCGATTCAGACAAAGAAATCGCCGCGGTAAGGTGAGCTTGCACACAGCTGCTCAAATGATTCTGCGGGAAATTTCTTCGTTAAACGTGAGCTGGCATGCTTTACTGTTTAGGCAGCAGGCGATCGTCCTCCTTGTAAGACGATAGCCAATGTGGCGAAAATAAAAGCAGACAGATGCTTGCTTGATCCTGGCATTTTCTACTCGACTTGAGCAAGAAGGCAAGATAAATACCCTTATTTCATGTTAGTTATGCTTTCAGTATATTAAATCAACTTAAGAGCAAATATGTATCTATTTTTACGCAACTTCCTACTAGAAGTAATAGAAACACAAAAGTAATAAATACAGTGGTTTAGATTGCGTATTTGTCGCAACTGCTGGTGTTGAGAGTAAACAAGCAAGATCGGGATTCCCTAAACTTAATTTCAAGATTTCCACAAATTCAAGATCGGGATTCCCCAAACTCAAGATTGTGATTCCTTAAAATCATGATCGGCATTTCCCCACCTCAAGATCGGGATTTCCCCAAACTCAAGATCGGGATTCCCTAAACTCAAGATCGGGATTTCCCCAAACTCAAGATCGGGATTTCCCCAAACTCAAGATCGGGATTTCCCCAAACTCAAGATCGGGATTCCCTAAACTCAAGATCGGGATTCCCCAAACTCAAGACAGGAATTCCATAAAATCCAAAAAGTCCGTAACATAAGCGAGTTAAAAAGTGGCTACTTATCGCCCCCATTCAGTTTGTCGCTTTCACTGTCAGAGAAAATCCCTTTTAAAGGATAGTTGGGATCTTCAGTCGGATCAAAGCTGACTGACTGACTGAAACGCAGGCATCGCGGCTTCATCTGCTGCTCGTTGGCAACCTTTCTAACCAGGGCCTCGCGGTCCAGGCCATAGACGGTGAGGTTTTTGGAGTTGAAATTCTCCGCATTGTCGGACTCCGAGGGCTTCGGCGCACATGTTTTCTGCCGTTTAACAGGTGACAATTTTCGCTCATCAACAGGCGACGGCTTGTACAGTTCTTTGAGGCGTGCCTCCGACTCTTCCACCGTTTCAAATCGATCTTTAAGTTTGGCCAATTCCAACAGTCTGTCAACAGCTGCTTGGCCACCAGAACCGGCGGTGCGATCGATGCTGAATATTAACGGCGGCACTGTGGACATCAGCATGCGCTGGTGCAGCTGGCTTCTGAAATGTCGATAAATTTGTCGATAGAAGCGTCGATAAATATGTCGATAAAAATGCCAATAAATAAGTTGACAGAATTGTCGATAAATATGTCGATAGAAGTGCTGGTAAATTTGTCGATAGAAGCGTCGACAAATATATGGACATAATTGTCGATAAATATGTCGGTAGAAATGTCGATAAATATGTCGGTAGAAATGTCGATAAATATGTCGGTAGAAATGTCGATAAATATGTCGGTAGAAATGTCGATAAATATGTCGGTAGAAATGTCGATAAATATGTCGGTAGAAATGTCGATAAATATGTTCATAGAAGTATCGATAAATATGTCAATAGAAGAGTCGATACATGCCACTAAATATGTATCTTTTGTGTCGAAAAAAAGTCGCTAAACGTGTCGATAGACATGACTAAAGACACAAATACTGAAGCAGAGCAAAGCAATTAAAGCAAACGCACCGAATTTCCGACGCATTGGAAAGCAGAGCGGCGTCAATCTCGGAGTCCAGTTCGGGACTGCCTGTTGTCATCCAACTGACTTGCACCTTGGTCAGGTTGATGTCCATTCTCACCTGAATAAAATAGGAGATAGGTAGCCGTATCTTCAAAGGCATAAACTGAGGATCTGGGAGGCTGGCCCAGCAACTGAGGATCTGGGAGGCTGGCTTAGCAACTGAGGATCTTGGGAGGTTGGCCCAGCAACTGATACTCTGGGGACAGCGAGTTTCACACCTTGCTAATCTGAACACTCTGCAAGCAGCGACCAACGCAGCCGGAGATGAAGACCTCCTGCAGGGCATTCCTCAGCATGCTGGACAGCACAATGCTGCGCTTCTCCTTCTGCAAATTGACCGGTCGGTTGCGCAAAGCCGCCTTCTCCATGTCTGACTTGTCTTTCCGCTGCTTCTTCCGCTCCAGCCACTGGTGGTCTTCGAACCAGGGGTGCCTGCAGTTCACAGCGGTGCTGGATTTGAATATTATCTGTGTCTATCTATCTATCTATTTATCTATTTGTCTATCTATCTATCCATCTATCTATCTATCTATCTATCTATCTATCTATCCATCTATCTGTCTATCCATCTATCTGTCTATCCATCTATCCATCTATCTGTCTATCTATCTATCTAGCTATCTGCCTATCCATGCTTGGGCGCAACCTAGGGATTCACCCGGCCGTTTCTATTGGCAACACACACATGTAAGTCGCTATTGGACAGAATAGTAGTCACGTGACTGCTCTCAGCCAATAGCGACTTACATGTGTGTGTTGCCAATAGAAACGGCCGGGTGAATCCCTAGGTTGCGCATGTATCTGCCTATCAATCTATCTTATGAATTCACTTATCAATTTACACTTACTTTTTAACAGATGACAACTGGCGCGCACAACCGCTGACGCCAAGCGCCTTGCAGAACACCGCAGTAGCAGCGCATGCAGAAGGCACGGATTGCAGCAAGTGCCGATAGAAACTTGTCAAAGTATAATGAGACTGCAAGACAGGTAAATAAATATACGTGTAGAAAAAATTATTGTACTATCTGCAATAAGTTAAAGATAAGATAAGATAAAAACGACGACAGGTAAAGATAACGTTCAGGTGAGATAAGTCCGGCCAGCAGATAATTGGCAGGTGAGATAACAGTCAGGCTGGCAGATAATTGGCAGGTGAGATAACAGTCAGGCTAGCAGATAATTGGCAGGTGAGATAACAGTCAGGCCAGCAGATAATTGGCAGGTGAAATAACAGTCAGGCCAGCAGATAATTGGCAGGTGAGATAACAGTCAGGCCAGCAGATAATTCGCAGGTGAGATAAGATTAATCAGCTGGAAAGGAGTTAGCCTTCTAAGAACAAAAATGGGTAATTTGGCTTATTTTTAAATATTCTGAACAGAATCTGAGTCTGTGGGCTCAGGGCAAGATTATATTCTTAATTAAAATATGCTATTCAAATTATGTATTGGTTTGAAAACTTGATGGAAACCTAATTAATAGCACCATTGGATTAGTGTAAACGCTGCTCAATCAATTACAAACAGAAGCTAAAAATAACAATTTTAAATCGCATGCATAATCAAAAAATGAATAATTTCAATTTTACAAAATATTGAGGCAAGTAATGCTTAGGGAAATTACTCAGGCACATTGTTGCAACACACGAAATGCAGACAGGATTATCAAAACCCAGTAAAATTAATTTGAGTCAAATAAATAAAACACAAAAATATTGATCAATTTGCAGTAAAATTAATCTGATTAGATTTTTAGAGTATTGAGAACTACCTACCTATTACTAAGGAAATTTAATAACTGCCAAACAGCTACTTCCGATATGCTAACAACTGCCAAACAGCTACTTCCGGTATGCTAACAACTGCCAAACAGCTACTTCCGGTATGCTAACAACTGCCAAACAGCTACTTCCGATATGCTAACAACTGCCAAATAGCTATTTCTGGTAGGCTAATAACTGCCAAACAACTACTTCCGATCGCTAATAACTGCCAAACAGCTACTTCCGATCGCTAATAACTGCCAAACAGCTACTTCCGATCGCTAATAACTGCCAAACAGCTACTTCCAATCGCTAATAACTGCCAAAAAGCTACTTCCGATCGCTAATAACTGCCAAACAGCTACTTCCGGTATGCTAATAACTGCCAAACAGCTACTTCCGATCGCTAATAACTGCCAAACAACTACTTCCGATCGCTAATAACTGCCAAACAGCTACTTCCGATCGCTAATAACTTCCAAACAACTACTTCCCATCGCTAATAACTGCCAAACAGCTACTTCCGGTATGCTAATAACTGCCAAACAGCTTTTAATGGCATTTTAATTAGAATGATGCATTCAATTGATGAATGTTTGAAACCATTCTGTACTATAAAATTGCACAGAAAATGAATAATCAATCATTGAAAACCAGTAGATCCATTGTACACATCAAACTGGCTTAGAAGAAAAGTCCATAGTTAGCAGATGAGCCGGTATAGCGCCGCTGTCGCCATTCAACGGCGTCATTGGCAACGTGGACGCCGAGGGGGCGGCATGGGTCGGCGAAGAAGAGGAGGAACTTCCGGTGCCAAAAAAGCGTTGGAAACTGCAAATAATAACAGCAATATATTAGCGATGATAAAAATGTGCCAACACAACCTTCCTGATAAAGCATTATAAATGTAAAGTTAAAAACTACTGTAAAAAGTGTAAAAACTACTGTAAGAAGGCCAATAAATACCGAAATTTTTCAAGAGTTACGCTCGTAATTTATGTTTATAATGATCTGTATCTGTACCTGAGCTGTCCATTCAGGTAGAGCAGCCCTTCTACCCACCCCCTTATCTCAGGTAGAGCAGCCCTTCTACCCACCCCCTTATCTCAGGTAGAGCAGCCCTTCTACCCACCCCCTTATCTCAGGTAGAGCAGCCCTTCTACCCACTCCCTTATTTCAGGTAGAGCAGCCCTCCTACCCACTCCCTTATTTCAGGTAGAGCAGCCCTTCTACCCACTCCCTTATCTCAGGTAGAGCAGCCCTTCTACCCACTCCCTTATTTCAGGTAGAGCAGCCCTTCTACCCACTCCCTTATCTCAGGTAGAGCAACCCTTCTACCCACTCCCTTATCTCAGGTAGAGCAGCCCTTCTACCCACTCCCTTATCTCAGGTAGAGCAGCCCTTCTACCCACTCCCTTATTTCAGGTAGAGCAGCCCTTCTACCCACTCCCTTATCTCAGGTAGAGCAGCCCTTCTACCCACCCCCTTATCTCAGGTAGAGCAGCCCTTCTACCCACCCCCTTATCTCAGGTAGAGCAGCCCTTCTACCCACCCCCTTATCTCAGGTAGAGCAGCCCTTCTACCCACCCCCTTATCTCAGGTAGAGCAGCCCTTCTACCCTCCCTAATCTCAGGTAGAGCAGCCCTTCTACCCTCCCTAATCTCAGGTAGAGCAGCCCTTCTACCCTCCCTAATCTCAGATAGAGCAGCCCTTCTACCCTCCCTAATCTCAGGTAGAGCAGCCCTTCTACCCTCCATAATCTCAGGTAAAGCAGCCCTTCTATCCCTAGTGACATAAAAACAAGAGTGATAATTAGAACTCGAATTCATCAATAAAAAATATCATTTATTAAAAGACGGCGACTAACTACTGCTCACCTACTGAAATGCAACAGATATTTTATTTATAAAAATGGAAACTTTAAGAAGTGTATTCGGTATTAAAAAAGTAACAGTAAAAAATTATTAAGTTACTGGCAACAGTTAAAAATTGTTTCACACAATAGAAAGACCGGCCAAGAAAGTGGCAGTGCTAAAAATGCTAAGACTATAAAATCACACAACAAACAAGCGTGGTAAAAATTTCACAACTAAAAAATTATTCGTCAAAAAAAGTACATAGAAACTTAGGCCCAACTTCGGCGACGCCTTAATCTCCTGCGCAGGTGGCAAATCAGGCGCACTATTCTGCAATAAGAATTAGTTAATTAATAGTAATAAACTTATTCGATACATATCGGTATAGCGAAATCATGTACGAAAGTATTGGTCCGTATTGTTGATTTTTGAAACTCTAGTAGCGTAATAGTTATTAAAATCATATTTGTGATCAAATTAAAATAGATTTTGAATTTGGCCACTTTTAGAATATTTCGATACATATCGGCAAAAACTAAAATTAATTATATTTTATAATAATATAATAATATAATTATAATAATAAAAGATTATTTATAGCGTTTTTCGACACATATCGGCTAAAATTTAATAAATTGATCAATAAATATTCCTCCAAACATTTTGGCTAAAAAGTATCATTTATACTCTTTTTCGATACATATCGGCTAAAATAAGAACGATCATTTATCAATTTAACTAATTAAGACTGAAATACCGGTCAGAGAGAAGAGCTTTAGCATAGTGTGATGATAAGCATTAAAATTCGAACGGAAAGTTTTTCAAATAAAATTGCTCATCATACTACTTAACACAATTTTGTATTAGCAAATAAATACTTACAAGTATTTAATGCCTAAATCGCTGCTGTTGCTCTTTTGATTAGAAGCATCTCCGTTTAAACCGCCGCCGTCATTTTTTTCGGCGCCCGACGCTTTGCAATCGCGTTGCGCAGGCGCCGGCGAGGCTTGAGTAGACGTTAAACCGACGCCGGGGTCCCCTCCTAGTAACGGAGCAGACGGTAAAGCTTGATAGAAACTTTGCGACGAAATCACTTCGAAACCGGATAGCGGCGTCGAATTCGATGGATCCTCCTCGATAGAGGATGTCTGCCGTGCAGCGCCCTGGCGGTAAGCCTCTGCTAGTTCCTCTTCTGCTTCTAATAGGCGAGCTTTGAGTTCGTTTCGCTCGGCTAGGACGGCCCGAAGCTCGGCCAGGGTGAAACGAGGCCGGTTTGGATCGAGAGAGTTCGAAGATGCGTCTGAAACCTGCTGCTGCTGCTCCCACTGCTTCTGCTGCTGTTGTTGCTGCTGCTGCTGCTTCTGCTGCTGTTGTTGCTGAGGCTGCTGTGGCGAAAAAGACAGTTGGCTCAATGGGGAGGCCTGCAAAGTGTTCGTTAAGACTATCACATATTATATATAAATATGTATTTTATAGTATTTGCGGTTTTAGAGCATGAGTGAGATGGATGGATTGAAATATTAAAGAACAAAAAATGAATGAAATTATAATTAGGGCAGCAAAGATCAAAGAATGAATGAGATTATAATTGGGGCAGCAAAGATCAAAGAATGAATGAGATTATAATTGGGGCAGCAAAGATCAAAGAATGAATGAGATTATAATTGGGGCAGCAAAGATCAAAGAATGAATGAGATTATAATTGGGGCAGCAAAGATCAAAGAATGAATGAGATTATAATTGGGGCGGCAAAGATCAAAGAATGAATGAGATTATAATTAGGGCGGCAAAGATCAAAAGGCAAGTAGCGCAAGCGCACTCACAGCCATATCGGCATCTCCGCGATGCAGTTCAGGCTGACAGTCGCTGCTGTCAGAGTCGGATCGACCATCACAGAGTTTATCTTCCAAATCGCCCACGCCACCGCCGCCGCCGCCGTGCACAGACTTGCTAAGCCGCTTCATCAGATCGGCATTGAGGCTGGCTAGGCGGTCACTCTGAGCTTGCAGGGCCTCGCAGTCGGCCCGGCTGTTGGCCAGTTCGCGCCTCAGAATTCGAGTCTCGTCGCGCTGGGCGTTTAGCGCCGATTTCAGCCTGGCAACGATGAGCATCTGCTGCTGTTGTTGACGCTGCTGGACAGGCGATGAGGTTGCGGAACCGGCCGACTGCTCGGAGGCCGAGGATGAGTTCCCTCGGCGAGCTTCGCTTAGCGCCTGTTTGAGACTGCTGTTCTCTTCGCGAAGGTGCTGCAGCTCGCGGCGCCACTCCTGATCGGCCTGGGAGATGAGGAATATTCTCTTTGGGTGATTCAGAATGCCAGAATACCTGTCTGGGGATCTGGGAGGCTGGCCCAGCAACTGAGGATATGAGAGGCTGGCCCAGCAACTGAGCGATCTGGGAGGCTGGCCCAGCAACTGAGGATATGGGAGACTGGCCCAGCAACTGAGCGATCTGAGAGGCTGGCTCAGCAACTGAGGATCTGGGAGGCTGGCCCAGCAACTGGGGATCTGGGAGGCTCGCCCAGCAATTGAGGATTTGGGAGGCTGGCCCAGCAACTGGGGATCATGCACTTAGTGTGTAAACGCCGAGAGAAGACACTCACCTGCTCCATTTCCCTCTCAAAGCGGCCCCTATCAGTGAGGCGGGCAGCCCTCTCCAGCTCCAGCTTATCAATGCGCTGCTGCAATAGCACTGCCTCATCAGCCGCAGCCTCAGCCCTACTAGTGAGCAATTCCAGATTCTCCAGAGCTGAAATCACTTTAGGCATCAGGCCTGACAAGGATTCTGGCCCATGCTGATCAATGAGTATTTCAAACTCTTTGCCAATGACTGACGCCAAGTCATAGACATCAGTGATTGATTGGATATTAGGCTTGGATAGTGGCATTGTAATCTGTAAATTTTTAAAACTTTACAGAAAAAAACAGTTAAGTCTTTTATTGAGGCTAGTGGAAAACTTTGCTAGATAAATGATCAATATAATGAATAAAATTCAAGCAAAGATTAATCAATATAGATATTCAGTAAATACTAGTAAACTCTCTATAAACTAGCTTAACACTAAACACTTGATACTAATCTTCCTAAACACAATTTTTTTTAGATTTTTAATAACCCATCTGTTGATCATCTATTAAACAATGGAAAAAAACATCATCCATTTAAAAAAATTTTGCCACCTATTAAAATATGCTGATTGGAAAATAGCTAAAATTGAAATTGTCTTTCTATTTTAATGTAGAAATATAATGGGTAGCCATATTTTTTAAAAAATATTGTTGTGTTAGACAATATAAACATACAAAAATGGTATCTCACTATAATTTTTATGACTTGCAAACATTATTTTTATTATGAAAATAAGCTTCACAATGTATAACTAAATTTTTTTTCAAAAAGTCTTGTCTGCCAATAGAAAAAAAGCAGTAGATAATTTGACTATATTTTAGTCTAACAAATAAAATTTCTAACAATGTTTTTAACAAATGAAAAAAGTAAGACAATTATTGCTATTGCCATATTAAATTTTTGTTAATGATAATAATTTTATAAGTAACATTTATTAAGCACTATGCGATATATTTACTTTAAGTTTAATATAAAACTAGACTAAGAAATAGCCAAGTTTAAGCATAGGCCTACTTGAATAGGTAGACCCTTAACAACTCACATTTGAACTCACATTTGTTCATGGGCAAAATTTACCTGGTCCTATTGTCTATAGATGGCAAATATTGGTAAGAAAAAGCTTAGCATACAAATCTCAATCAATAGGCAAATCTGAGACTCAATAGGGCCTAGGCAATACAATATATTTGTAGGCAGTGGCGCAACCAGGGGGGGGGCGGGGGGGGGAGGGCAGTCGCCTCCCCTTAGGCAGAGACCCAAAAAAATCGAAGGGGGGACCAAGCAAATTTTCGCCAAAAACAGAGCCACCTCTCCGCCCCCCCCTCCCGCCTCCCGGGACTTTACCTTCCAGAATCCGCCCCCCCTCAAAAAATTTCTGGTTGTGCTACCGTTTGTAGGCAATTCTCATGCTCTTGCTTATTGTTATATATAGCACAAAATTTTGCTTTTAGTTTTGGTAACAAATAATAAATTAATACTTAGTAACTTAGTCAATTAATGTCAATGAATTTTTATTACACAGTTAAGTAGATTGTTATGTTATGATTTATGAATATGGATATTCTTGCTTAGCCTTTTAAAACAAAACATAATACTAAAAACTAGGCCAATATAGATACTAGGCTTAGTCATTTTGTTAATAATAACTTTATTAAATAACATAGGCATAGGCCTATAATTATTATTTATTACCCATGAACCCAACAGGCAACATACATCATATGCCCATACATTTGCTTTGGACTCCAATTACAGCATGAAAACATTTTGGTTGGGGGTATTCATTGTAGCATGGAGATATGCAGCAAGGCATAGGCGCATAGTGTAAGCCCTAGTGTAGTAGTAGTAGTATAAAGCTCAGTCTCATAATAGTATCGCCTATATAACCGTAACACACGGTAACTACGAGAGAAACGTCACAGGCTTTGCACACCGGCTTGATTTAAATATGTAAAAAGTTTCTAAGTAAAACAAAGTGTTGTCTCTTCAAAAAACATTTCTTGAAAATAGACTAAGTGTATGCATTCGCGTTTATATAAAGTTGATGAAACAAAGGAAAAGAATCAGTTTTACGATACTATATATGATCTGGTAAATAACTTATTTTCAGTTTATTAAAATGAATTTCTTTTTGCATTCTTGTCATCCTGCTCGTAAATATAGAAAATGGAGAAGTGATTCACTATTTCACTTATTCAGGTGAATGTGTTAAAAGCCTGGTTAAAGATTAAAATTATTTTTTTATTACAACTAGAAATATTTTAGAAATTTAACTTTTTAGAAATATACTTAAAGCTGTTTCCATGGGCGGCGGGAGCTTGCGGCACCGGGGGCACGTGCCCCCCCCCCCCCCCCCCCCAGAAAATGAGTCCACGTGGTAACTTTTAGTGCTTTTTCTTATTTTAGGCTCTGATTAGCAGCTTATAAAGGTACCTGTGCCCCCTTGCCCTGTGCCCGGTGCCCCCCCCCCCCCTAAAATATTAGGCTCCGCCGTCCCTGGCTGTTTCAAAAAGCAGACTTCGTGATTAGAATCGTTGGAAATTCCTAATCCGTTTGTATTGTTACTGAAAACATGGCTATATTGTGATATTTTATTTCTGAAAAGAAACCTTTCAAAACTATATTACTAAGTGCTAAATATATGCGTTTCTGATACTTTGAACTTTGAGCTAAAATACTTAATGCACTTATACATAGCTTTAAGAAAAGCATAAGAAAATATCAAATAATTGTTTAACAAATTTTAAATCAGTTTCTTGATTGCAGATTGAAAATGTCTGACATAAAGCTGAAATAATCCTAGAAAAGTTTTTCTTATTTAGGCCAGCCAATCAATTTCATTGTGTTCTTTAATGGCGTTAAATTTTAATTACAGCATTAAATTAAAGCTTCTATGCTCTAACTGTTTTATGCAACACCGCATGTCCAGCCTCTACAGCAAAAACAGCAGCAGCGGAGTCAAGCGCTCATCTTTCGATGCTCAGCGTCGAGACAGCGGCGGCGAAGGCGGCAGCGACTCGGAATTCTGCGAGCAAGCTTTTCTAAGCGCCGTCGGCCGCGACGGGTCGAAAGGTCGACTGCGCACATTTGACGAATTTGCGGCGCTGGTCCAGCAGACGGGCCGCAACCCCAGCCAGCGGGCCCTGCGGCAGTACTGGGACCGGCACAACTCCAGGCGCACTGGCGTGGATTTGCAGGCGAGTTTATTTTCTTAATAGAAAAATTATTTTTGGTAACAGCTTTTGAATCTCCTCATGGTTGGCTTGCTAATTTATACCTGCAATTTATGTGTGCACCCTGCCGCCCTTAAAGTGACCCATTGCGCCGACTCCCCTGAGCAGGCACGCAAGCGCGCGGGATACGTACGCAGTCAAGCGCACAGACACACCACTCACACTGGCCCTAACTTTATTTATCGTTAGTCATTTGCTAAAACTTCACTGCGCCTTGGATGTTGGCCCTCGAAGAAGGTAATCGCACGAGATCGAGCTGATCTCATAGATTCGAGACATACCAATTTATAGCTCCAAGTACCTCCCCCACCTTCTCGTAGCCATGTCTAATGTCCTTATGTCTCTTACGAAATTCTGTCTTTATCCGCCAGAGTT
>NIVC01000655.1:450000-485000 GCA_002269645.1 Macrostomum lignano
ATCCTAAGCTGCAGCCTTTCAAGTGCAAAGTTGAAGATGCAATTTACCTAATTGAAAAGGACAATTCATACATGTACATGCAAAAGATTTGATCAAGAGGACGCAATTAAGAAGGGCCTTTTAACTAGCGATCGGGTCTCTGACTCTCTAGCAAAAGGTCGACTTGATTGCGGTCCCAGTAAAACTAAGAACGCATTAACAGTCAGCCTAACACTCACTGTCTGTTTGGTCCACGTAAACACATGTGCAGGAGTATAGGGTTGGAACAGACAGACAGACAGACCTCCCTTTCTATAATTGGCTGGTTAACACTTAGGAGGATAGATCCACCCCAACAATGGGACCGACCGCAGCCAATAGGAAACCCGCAAGCGTTCTGAAGGTAAGACAGTGGAGAGAGGGATATATAATGTCTAAGCGGGTGGTCCACGTAAACCATGGCGTAGTGAGACCAGACACAGACAGTTTAAAAGAAAGTACTTATAATCCATACTATACAACTCTAAAGGATTGCAATTGTATAGATTAGAACGGTTTTTTATACTTAATAGGTCTAATGTTAATCCTTACTCCAAGTTTCATCCATATATAAATTTATTGTGCCAAAAACTGTAATCTACAACCAAAATATGATGACCCGCAAAAAAGGACGCCAAGCCTAAAATAAAAACTAAAAAACACCGTCGCAAAAAGCCACTGCGAAATCGAAGAAGCCGCATCGCCTGGTGAAAATCATCAGTCTGCTCGCAAATCCGTCGACACCGAGTCCAGAAAAGTGAGTTTCGTTTGATGATCTCAAAGTAGCTAGCTGCAAGGCCTGCAACTCAATTGCTGTAGAGAAGCTGGTCCACCTAACCTACAGACACAACTGAATCAGCTCTCTCAGTCTGTTTAAGGCTCTGGCTCTCAGAGCCGCCGAGAAAGTTTAGTGCCGAGAATGCTTCAGTTTGTTAGAATGCAATCAGAACAGATTCCTAGAAAGTGAGCTAGTCCAGCATCAAGGCAGAACATCTGGATGTGTAACGAAAGTCTCTCGGAGACTCCTGGCTCAGATTATCGCCTAGAAGTGCTGTGGAGTATCTGGTCCACCTAACCTACAGACACAACTCGAACAGATTTCTGTCTGTTTGAGGCTCTGGATCTCAGAGCCGCCGAGAAAGTTTAGTGCCGAGAATGCTTCAGTTTGTTAGAATGCAATCAGAACAGATTCCTAGAAAGTGAGCTAGTCCAGCATCAAGGCAGAACATCTGTATGTGTAACGAGAGGCTCTCGGAGATTCCTGGCTCAGATTATCGCCTAGAAGTGCTTTGGAGTAGCTGGTCCACCTAACCTACAGACACAACTCGAACAGATTTCTCTGTCTGTTTGAGGCTCTGGATCTCAGAGCCGCCGAGAAAGTTTAGTGCCGAGAATGCTTCAGTTTGTTAGAATGCAATCAGAACAGATTCCTAGAAAGTGAGCTAGTCCAGCATCAAGGCAGAACATCTGTATGTGTAACGAGAGGCTCTCGGAGATTCCTGGCTCAGATTATCGCCTAGAAGTGCTTTGGAGTAGCTGGTCCACCTAACCTACAGACACAACTCGAACAGATTTCTCTGTCTGTTTGAGGCTCTGGCTCTCAGAGCCGCCGAGAAAGTTTAGTGCCGAGAATGCTTCAGTTTGTTAGAATGCAATCAGAACAGATTCCTAGAAAGTGAGCTAGTCCAGCATCAAGGTAGAACATGGATGTGTAACGAGAGGCTCTCGGAGATTCCTGGCTCAGATTATCGCCTAGAAGTGCTTTGGAGTAGCTGGTCCACCTAACCTACAGACACAACTCGAACAGATTTCTCTGTCTGTTTGAGGCTCTGGCTCTCAGAGCCGCCGAGAAAGTTTAGTGCCGAGAATGCTTCAGTTTGTTAGAATGCAATCAGAACAGATTCCTAGAAAGTGAGCTAGTCCAGCATCAAGGCAGAACATCTGGATGTGTAACGAGAGGCTCTCGGAGATTCATGGCTTAGATTATCGCCTAGAAGTGCTTTGGAGTAGCTGGTCCACCTAACCTACAGACACAACTCGAACAGATTTCTCTGTCTGTTTGAGGCTCTGGCTCTCAGAGCCGCCGAGAAAGTTTAGTGCCGAGAATGCTTCAGTTTGTTAGAATGCAATCAGAACAGATTCCTAGAAAGTGAGCTAGTCCAGCATCAAGGCAGAACATCTGGATGTGTAACGAGAGGCTCTCGGAGATTCATGGCTTAGATTATCGCCTAGAAGTGCTTTGGAGTAGCTGGTCCACCTAACCTACAGACACAACTCGAACAGATTTCTCTGTCTGTTTGAGGCTCTGGCTCTCAGAGCCGCCGAGAAAGTTTAGTGCCGAGAATGCTTCAGTTTGTTAGAATGCAATCAGAACAGATTCCTAGAAAGTGAGCTAGTCCAGCATCAAGGCAGAACATCTGGATGTGTAACGAGAGGCTCTCGGAGATTCCTGGCTCAGATTATCGCCTAGAAGTGCTTTGGAGTAGCTGGTCCACCTAACCTACAGACACAACTCGAACAGATTTCTGTCTGTTTGAGGCTCTGGCTCTCAGAGCCGCCGAGAAAGTTTAGTGCCGAGAATGCTTCAGTTTGTTAGAATGCAATCAGAACAGATTCCTAGAAAGTGAGCTAGTCCAGCATCAAGGCAGAACATCTGTATGTGTAACGAGAGGCTCTCGGAGATTCCTGGCTCAGATTATCGCCTAGAAGTGCTTTGGAGTAGCTGGTCCACCTAACCTACAGACACAACTCGAACAGATTTCTCTGTCTGTTTGAGGCTCTGGATCTCAGAGCCGCCGAGAAAGTTTAGTGCCGAGAATGCTTCAGTTTGTTAGAATGCAATCAGAACAGATTCCTAGAAAGTGAGCTAGTCCAGCATCAAGGCAGAACATCTGTATGTGTAACGAGAGGCTCTCGGAGATTCCTGGCTCAGATTATCGCCTAGAAGTGCTTTGGAGTAGCTGGTCCACCTAACCTACAGACACAACTCGAACAGATTTCTCTGTCTGTTTGAGGCTCTGGCTCTCAGAGCCGCCGAGAAAGTTTAGTGCCGAGAATGCTTCAGTTTGTTAGAATGCAATCAGAACAGATTCCTAGAAAGTGAGCTAGTCCAGCATCAAGGTAGAACATGGATGTGTAACGAGAGGCTCTCGGAGATTCCTGGCTCAGATTATCGCCTAGAAGTGCTTTGGAGTAGCTGGTCCACCTAACCTACAGACACAACTCGAACAGATTTCTCTGTCTGTTTGAGGCTCTGGCTCTCAGAGCCGCCGAGAAAGTTTAGTGCCGAGAATGCTTCAGTTTGTTAGAATGCAATCAGAACAGATTCCTAGAAAGTGAGCTAGTCCAGCATCAAGGCAGAACATCTGGATGTGTAACGAGAGGCTCTCGGAGATTCATGGCTTAGATTATCGCCTAGAAGTGCTTTGGAGTAGCTGGTCCACCTAACCTACAGACACAACTCGAACAGATTTCTCTGTCTGTTTGAGGCTCTGGCTCTCAGAGCCGCCGAGAAAGTTTAGTGCCGAGAATGCTTCAGTTTGTTAGAATGCAATCAGAACAGATTCCTAGAAAGTGAGCTAGTCCAGCATCAAGGCAGAACATCTGGATGTGTAACGAGAGGCTCTCGGAGATTCATGGCTTAGATTATCGCCTAGAAGTGCTTTGGAGTAGCTGGTCCACCTAACCTACAGACACAACTCGAACAGATTTCTCTGTCTGTTTGAGGCTCTGGCTCTCAGAGCCGCCGAGAAAGTTTAGTGCCGAGAATGCTTCAGTTTGTTAGAATGCAATCAGAACAGATTCCTAGAAAGTGAGCTAGTCCAGCATCAAGGCAGAACATCTGGATGTGTAACGAGAGGCTCTCGGAGATTCCTGGCTCAGATTATCGCCTAGAAGTGCTTTGGAGTAGCTGGTCCACCTAACCTACAGACACAACTCGAACAGATTTCTGTCTGTTTGAGGCTCTGGCTCTCAGAGCCGCCGAGAAAGTTTAGTGCCGAGAATGCTTCAGTTTGTTAGAATGCAATCAGAACAGATTCCTAGAAAGTGAGCTAGTCCAGCATCAAGGCAGAACATCTGGATGTGTAACGAAAGTCTCTCGGAGACTCCTGGCTCAGATTATCGCCTAGAAGTGCTTTGGAGTAGCTGGTCCACCTAACCTACAGACACAACTCGAACAGATTTCTCTGTCTGTTTGAGGCTCTGGCTCTCAGAGCCGCCGAGAAAGTTTAGTGCCGAGAATGCTTCAGTTTGTTAGAATGCAATCAGAACAGATTCCTAGAAAGTGAGCTAGTCCAGCATCAAGGCAGAACATCTGTATGTGTAACGAGAGGCTCTCGGAGATTCCTGGCTCAGATTATCGCCTAGAAGTGCTTTGGAGTAGCTGGTCCACCTAACCTACAGACACAACTCGAACAGATTTCTCTGTCTGTTTGAGGCTCTGGCTCTCAGAGCCGCCGAGAAAGTTTAGTGCCGAGAATGCTTCAGTTTGTTAGAATGCAATCAGAACAGATTCCTAGAAAGCTAGTCCAGCATCAGTCCGAGAGGCTCTCGGAGATCTGGATGTGTAACGAGAGGCTCTCGGAGATTCTGGCTTAGATTATCGCCTAGAAGTGCTTTGGAGTAGCTGGTCCACCTAACCTACAGACACAACTCGAACAGATTTCTCTGTCTGTTTGAGGCTCTGGCTCTCAGAGCCGCCGAGAAAGTTTAGTGCCGAGAATGCTTCAGTTTGTTAGAATGCAATCAGAACATATTCCTAGAAAGTGAGCTAGTCCAGCATCAAGGTAGAACATGGATGTGTAACGAGAGGCTCTCGGAGATTCCTGGCTCAGATTATCGCCTAGAAGTGCTTTGGAGTAGCTGGTCCACCTAACCTACAGACACAACTCGAACAGATTTCTCTGTCTGTTTGAGGCTCTGGCTCTCAGAGCCGCCGAGAAAGTTTAGTGCCGAGAATGCTTCAGTTTGTTAGAATGCAATCAGAACATATTCCTAGAAAGTGAGCTAGTCCAGCATCAAGGCAGAACATGGATGTGTAACGAGAGGCTCTCGGAGATTCCTGGCTCAGATTATCGCCTAGAAGTGCTTTGGAGTAGCTGGTCCACCTAACCTACAGACACAACTCGAACAGATTTCTCTGTCTGTTTGAGGCTCTGGCTCTCAGAGCCGCCGAGAAAGTTTAGTGCCGAGAATGCTTCAGTTTGTTAGAATGCAATCAGAACAGATTCCTAGAAAGTGAGCTAGTCCAGCATCAAGGCAGAACATCTGGATGTGTAACGAGAGGCTCTCGGAGATTCCTGGCTCAGATTATCGCCTAGAAGTGCTTTGGAGTAGCTGGTCCACCTAACCTACAGACACAACTCGAACAGATTTCTGTCTGTTTGAGGCTCTGGCTCTCAGAGCCGCCGAGAAAGTTTAGTGCCGAGAATGCTTCAGTTTGTTAGAATGCAATCAGAACAGATTCCTAGAAAGTGAGCTAGTCCAGCATCAAGGCAGAACATCTGGATGTGTAACGAAGTCTCTCGGAGATCCTGGCTCAGATTATCGCCTAGAAGTGCTTTGGAGTAGCTGGTCCACCT
The DNA here is from genome assembly GCA_002269645.1 of Macrostomum lignano. Lineage (NCBI taxonomy): Eukaryota > Metazoa > Platyhelminthes > Macrostomidae > Macrostomum > Macrostomum lignano. The sequence goes on from NIVC01000655.1 coordinate 455,601, forward strand.
AACCTACAGACACAACTCGAACAGATTTCTCTGTCTGTTTGAGGCTCTGGCTCTCAGAGCCGCCGAGAAAGTTTAGTGCCGAGAATGCTTCAGTTTGTTAGAATGCAATCAGAACAGATTCCTAGAAAGTGAGCTAGTCCAGCATCAAGGCAGAACATCTGGATGTGTAACGAGAGGCTCTCGGAGATTCCTGGCTCAGATTATCGCCTAGAAGTGCTTTGGAGTAGCTGGTCCACCTAACCTACAGACACAACTCGAACAGATTTCTCTGTCTGTTTGAGGCTCTGGCTCTCAGAGCCGCCGAGAAAGTTTAGTGCCGAGAATGCTTCAGTTTGTTAGAATGCAATCAGAACAGATTCCTAGAAAGTGAGCTAGTCCAGCATCAAGGCAGAACATCTGGATGTGTAACGAGAGGCTCTCGGAGATTCCTGGCTCAGATTATCGCCTAGAAGTGCTTTGGAGTAGCTGGTCCACCTAACCTACAGACACAACTCGAACAGATTTCTCTGTCTGTTTGAGGCTCTGGCTCTCAGAGCCGCCGAGAAAGTTTAGTGCCGAGAATGCTTCAGTTTGTTAGAATGCAATCAGAACAGATTCCTAGAAAGTGAGCTAGTCCAGCATCAAGGCAGAACATGGATGTGTAACGAGAGGCTCTCGGAGATTCCTGGCTCAGATTATCGCCTAGAAGTGCTTTGGAGTAGCTGGTCCACCTAACCTACAGACACAACTCGAACAGATTTCTCTGTCTGTTTGAGGCTCTGGCTCTCAGAGCCGCCGAGAAAGTTTAGTGCCGAGAATGCTTCAGTTTGTTAGAATGCAATCAGAACAGATTCCTAGAAAGTGAGCTAGTCCAGCATCAAGGCAGAACATCTGGATGTGTAACGAGAGGCTCTCGGAGATTCCTGGCTCAGATTATCGCCTAGAAGTGCTTTGGAGTAGCTGGTCCACCTAACCTACAGACACAACTCGAACAGATTTCTCTGTCTGTTTGAGGCTCTGGCTCTCAGAGCCGCCGAGAAAGTTTAGTGCCGAGAATGCTTCAGTTTGTTAGAATGCAATCAGAACAGATTCCTAGAAAGTGAGCTAGTCCAGCATCAAGGCAGAACATCTGGATGTGTAACGAGAGGCTCTCGGAGATTCCTGGCTCAGATTATCGCCTAGAAGTGCTTTGGAGTAGCTGGTCCACCTAACCTACAGACACAACTCGAACAGATTTCTGTCTGTTTGAGGCTCTGGCTCTCAGAGCCGCCGAGAAAGTTTAGTGCCGAGAATGCTTCAGTTTGTTAGAATGCAATCAGAACAGATTCCTAGAAAGTGAGCTAGTCCAGCATCAAGGCAGAACATCTGGATGTGTAACGAAGTCTCTCGGAGATCCTGGCTCAGATTATCGCCTAGAAGTGCTTTGGAGTAGCTGGTCCACCTAACCTACAGACACAACTCGAACAGATTTCTCTGTCTGTTTGAGGCTCTGGCTCTCAGAGCCGCCGAGAAAGTTTAGTGCCGAGAATGCTTCAGTTTGTTAGAATGCAATCAGAACAGATTCCTAGAAAGTGAGCTAGTCCAGCATCAAGGCAGAACATCTGGATGTGTAACGAGAGGCTCTCGGAGATTCCTGGCTCAGATTATCGCCTAGAAGTGCTTTGGAGTAGCTGGTCCACCTAACCTACAGACACAACTCGAACAGATTTCTCTGTCTGTTTGAGGCTCTGGCTCTCAGAGCCGCCGAGAAAGTTTAGTGCCGAGAATGCTTCAGTTTGTTAGAATGCAATCAGAACAGATTCCTAGAAAGTGAGCTAGTCCAGCATCAAGGCAGAACATCTGGATGTGTAACGAGAGGCTCTCGGAGATTCATGGCTTAGATTATCGCCTAGAAGTGCTTTGGAGTAGCTGGTCCACCTAACCTACAGACACAACTCGAACAGATTTCTCTGTCTGTTTGAGGCTCTGGCTCTCAGAGCCGCCGAGAAAGTTTAGTGCCGAGAATGCTTCAGTTTGTTAGAATGCAATCAGAACATATTCCTAGAAAGTGAGCTAGTCCAGCATCAAGGTAGAACATGGATGTGTAACGAGAGGCTCTCGGAGATTCCTGGCTCAGATTATCGCCTAGAAGTGCTTTGGAGTAGCTGGTCCACCTAACCTACAGACACAACTCGAACAGATTTCTCTGTCTGTTTGAGGCTCTGGCTCTCAGAGCCGCCGAGAAAGTTTAGTGCCGAGAATGCTTCAGTTTGTTAGAATGCAATCAGAACATATTCCTAGAAAGTGAGCTAGTCCAGCATCAAGGCAGAACATCTGGATGTGTAACGAGAGGCTCTCGGAGATTCCTGGCTCAGATTATCGCCTAGAAGTGCTTTGGAGTAGCTGGTCCACCTAACCTACAGACACAACTCGAACAGATTTCTCTGTCTGTTTGAGGCTCTGGCTCTCAGAGCCGCCGAGAAAGTTTAGTGCCGAGAATGCTTCAGTTTGTTAGAATGCAATCAGAACAGATTCCTAGAAAGTGAGCTAGTCCAGCATCAAGGCAGAACATCTGGATGTGTAACGAGAGGCTCTCGGAGATTCCTGGCTCAGATTATCGCCTAGAAGTGCTTTGGAGTAGCTGGTCCACCTAACCTACAGACACAACTCGAACAGATTTCTGTCTGTTTGAGGCTCTGGCTCTCAGAGCCGCCGAGAAAGTTTAGTGCCGAGAATGCTTCAGTTTGTTAGAATGCAATCAGAACAGATTCCTAGAAAGTGAGCTAGTCCAGCATCAAGGCAGAACATCTGGATGTGTAACGAAAGTCTCTCGGAGACTCCTGGCTCAGATTATCGCCTAGAAGTGCTTTGGAGTAGCTGGTCCACCTAACCTACAGACACAACTCGAACAGATTTCTCTGTCTGTTTGAGGCTCTGGCTCTCAGAGCCGCCGAGAAAGTTTAGTGCCGAGAATGCTTCAGTTTGTTAGAATGCAATCAGAACAGATTCCTAGAAAGTGAGCTAGTCCAGCATCAAGGCAGAACATCTGTATGTGTAACGAGAGGCTCTCGGAGATTCCTGGCTCAGATTATCGCCTAGAAGTGCTTTGGAGTAGCTGGTCCACCTAACCTACAGACACAACTCGAACAGATTTCTCTGTCTGTTTGAGGCTCTGGCTCTCAGAGCCGCCGAGAAAGTTTAGTGCCGAGAATGCTTCAGTTTGTTAGAATGCAATCAGAACAGATTCCTAGAAAGTGAGCTAGTCCAGCATCAAGGCAGAACATCTGGATGTGTAACGAGAGGCTCTCGGAGATTCATGGCTTAGATTATCGCCTAGAAGTGCTTTGGAGTAGCTGGTCCACCTAACCTACAGACACAACTCGAACAGATTTCTCTGTCTGTTTGAGGCTCTGGCTCTCAGAGCCGCCGAGAAAGTTTAGTGCCGAGAATGCTTCAGTTTGTTAGAATGCAATCAGAACATATTCCTAGAAAGTGAGCTAGTCCAGCATCAAGGCAGAACATCTGGATGTGTAACGAGAGGCTCTCGGAGATTCCTGGCTCAGATTATCGCCTAGAAGTGCTTTGGAGTAGCTGGTCCACCTAACCTACAGACACAACTCGAACAGATTTCTCTGTCTGTTTGAGGCTCTGGCTCTTAGGTGGTCCACATAACCTACAGACACAACTGAAGCAGCTCTCTCAGTCTGTTTGAGGCTTTGGCTCTCAGAAGGTGGTCCACCTAACCTACAGACACAACTCGAACAGATTTCTCTGTCTGTTTGAGGCTCTGGCTCTTAGGTGGTCCACATAACCTATAGACACAACTGAAGCAGCTCTCTCAGTCTGTTTGAGCTTTGGCTCTCAGAAGGTGGTTCACCTCACCTACAGACACAACTCGAACAGATTTCTCTGTCTGTTTGAGGCTCTGGCTCTCAGGTGGTCCACATAACCTACAGACACAACTGGAACAGATTTCTGTGTCTGTTTGATTGTCAGTTAATTTTATTTTCTACCTTTGTAGGAGCCTGTGGTTGATTTTGTTCGCCTGAGCTCGACGAGACTGATTGCGTTTCACCGAGATGAAGGTTAAACGAACTGTAAAAGAAGATTCAAACCACTAATTGACGAGAAATATAGAAAGGTTCATCATAGAGCTGAGCTGACGAAAGCGGATTCGATGGCTGAGTAAGCTGAAATTCGTGAGAGAGGCAATGACAGATCAATAACAGAAGCGGTCCGGGACCACGGAGGCAGGGAAGGTCCAGGAGAATATTTCGTAGAAAAATAAGAAGATTAAGCCATCATCTGCGTGAACGAAAAGATGAAAGTCGGTAAAATGATTGGCTTATCATATGATTGCTCACCAACTCATTCAGTATAATAGGACTGATGTAGTCAAATCAATTTAATTTCAGTTTTAGTAACTTTTGTCGTTATTAAAAATGCCCTTCAACTTCTTGTAGGCTCGTACTCGGATGACCTTTTTTAACTAATGGAATCTTACGTTTGTTAACATGTATTTGAAGCATACATTTTGACCTAAATTAGTTTTAATGACTTTACAGTCATTTGATATGATTCTGTATTTATTTTCAAAATGCTTTATTTTCATTCACCTTCTTGTATTCACGCGACGCAACTAACTAATGCGATCGTACATTTGTTTAACCCGATTAACCCGATTAATAATGCTAAATAAATTGGTTTGAACTTGGGATATTTTCATTAAATGACGTCGTAACCCTTTTATCTGTTCTTTTTGAGAATTTCTGTTTTAATTAGTTCAAAAGAACAGTTTAAAGCAATAAATTTTCTACAACGAAAGAGGTCTAACTAAACCAACTGTTTTTTTGCGGTCCACCTAACCCGGTCCCCAAAACGTAGTTAGTGAACCACCACAGTTTCCCCGAACTGGCTATTCCGTCAAGTTAACAAAAAGATAACCCTAGCTAGCCTTTCGCGTTGTCAAAACAGACTCTATTTTTTAACCGGAATTGCGTGGTCCACGTAACGCATTAACATAACTCAGGTCCCGCTAAACACACAGACAGTCGTAAGAGTGTCTGTCTGTCTGTGTGTCTGTCTGTCTTAGTGTCTGTCTGTCTGTTTGTCAGTCTGTCTGTCTGTCTGTCTGTCTGTCTGTCTGTCTGTCTGTCTGTCTGTCTGTCTGTCTGTCTGTCTGTCTGTCTGTCTGTTTGTCAGTCTGTCTGTCTGTCTGTCTGTCTGTCTGTCCGTCTGTCTGTCTGTCTGTCTGTCTGTCTGTCTGTCTGTCTGTCTGTCTGTCTGTCTGTCAGTCAGTCAGTCAGTCAGTCAGTCTGTCTGTCTGTCTGTCTGTGTGTCTGTCTGTCTGTCTTAGTGTCTTAGTGTCTGTCTGTCTGTCGGTCTGTCTGTGTCTTCCCATCAAAATCCATCACAGCTGGATAAAGCCACCGGCCGCGAACCCCTGCAGGTGTACAACTACATCACCAGCAACGAGGAGCTCACAGACGAGCTGTGGAATGCCCTGCGCAACATGGTGAAGCTGAGCAACGACGCTCTCGACTTCGAGGGCTTCATCGACCTCAGCGTGCAGGAACTCGAAGAAGACAACTGGAGCGAGGAGAATTTTTGGATCAACCTGAAAAGCTTCGGCGTCAATCAGGACCTGCTGATGACCGGCGCCTTCGCCTACGAGCTCGAGGTGAACTGCTCAGAGTGCCGAAACTTTGAGCTGATCGCTGGTAATCCGATGCGCTTCCCGGTTTCCGTGCTGAGCAAGGTGAGGCTATAAACACCTGACACCCAACCCACCTGACATCTAACCCATCTGACACCCAACCCACCTGACATCTAACCCAACCTGACATCTAACCCACCTGACACCCAACCCACATGACATCTAACCCACCTGACACCCAACCCATCTGACACCCAACCCACCTGACACCCAACCTATTTGACATCTAACCCATCTGACACCCAACCCACCTGACATCTAACTCACCTGACATCTAACCCAACCTGACATCTAACCCACCTGACACCCAACCTATCTGACATCTAACCCACCTGACACCCAACCCATCTGACACCCAACCCACCTGACACCCAACCTATTTGACATCTAACCCATCTGGCACCCAACCCACCTGACATCTAACTCACCTGACATCTAACCCAACCTGACATCTAACCCACCTGACACCCAACCCACATGACATCTAACCCACCTGACACCCAACCCATCTGACACCCAACCCACCTGACACCCAACCTATCTGACATCTAACCCATCTGACACCCAACCCATCTGACACCCAACCTATCTGACACCCAACCCACCTGACACCCAACCTATTTTTTTTTTATTAGAGGCAGGGGGGTTGTGTGCACCCTGGCGCACTTTAAGCGACATAGGCACACAACCGGCAAGAGGCATTACTGCCCATTCCGCCGACTCCCCTGAGCAGGCATACAAGCGCGCGGATACGTACGCAGGCACACACTCACACAGGAGTGTACAGCGGCCCTAACTTTATATTATCGTTAGGCATGTACACTTCACTGCGCCTTGGGGGGTTGGCTCTCAAGGCCGTTAATTGCACAAGCAGAGCCAAGCCGAGATTCCAATTCAGCCCCAAATTAATGTGACTGCACTTGGAATCGAGCCTGGGCCGCTGGCACACCAGAGCAGCTGCGCTACCACTGGGCTACGGCCCCCTCGACACCCAACCTATCTGACATCTAACCCATCTGACACCCAACCCACCTGACACTCAATCTATCTGACACCCAACCTATCTGACACCTAACCCACATGACATCTAACCCACCTGACACCCAACCCATCTGACAACCAACCCACCTGACACCCAACCTATCTGACATCTAACCCACCTGACACCCAACCTATCTGACATCTAACCCAGCTGACACCCAACCACCTGACACCCAACCCACCTGACACCCAACCCACCTGACACCAAACCTATCTGACACCCAACCCACATGACATCTAACCCACCTGACACCCAACTCATCTGACACCCAACCCACCTGACACCCAAACTATCTGACATCTAACCCACCTGACACCCAACCCATCTGACACCCAACCCACATGACATCTAACCCACCTGACACCCAACTCATCTGATACCCAACCCACCTGACACCCAACCTATCTGACATCTAACCCACCTGACACCCAACCCATCTGACACCCAACCCACCTGACATCTAACCCACCCGACACCCAACCCACCTGACTCATTTGTGTACATGTACATGTAGAAGTACAAGCAGCACCTTTTTAGTACATTGCACTGTAGTCTATACACTCGCTCAAAGATAAAGGCATGTCCCTCCCCCAAGCAAGCGGAAACTCCTGCATCCTATAGCTTAAGTAAACAAGGAATCTCATGCATATTTCTGCCCCCTAAACTTCAGGGCCTGGCCAACTACACGAAAGAGAAGGGCAGCTCAGCCCAATTAGGCGACTGCACTTTGCACTGGCTTGAGACTCCCCTTCGCGTGTACATCGCCGGCGAGAAGGACAACTCAAGTCAGGCCATGCCTACGCGACTTCTGCTCGACGCCCGGGCCAGCCACGGAGTTGCTGACGTGGGCGAAACGAAGCAAATATTCGTGAAGCGTAGCTGCGGATTGCTGCTACAGCTGGTGCCAGACGTTCCCGGGTTTACGTTTTCCGCTACGGTTAGACCGGATTGAGGAGTTTGACAGACAATTATTAAGGACAGAGATGAAACCTAATATAATACAGAAAGTTTACATGCATGCATAAGGTGGAATGCGAGCCTGAATCTAGCTTGTATTTTCACTCCTGTTTGACTTTAACGATATGTATAATACTTTCTGTTTGTTCATGGCCTTTGTTTTCGATCCAAGGACTATACTCAACTAGAAGGACGTGAAACCTCGTTTCTTGGGATATAGGAAGTTTTCATTTTTATCAACACAAAAACTGCATGTTTTTTCTTTCGATAGGAGGCCGACCCAAAGTTCATCTTTTGATATTTTGTGACTTTTCTATAGCTCTATTAGTATTCAGTAAGCTTTACTAATAACTAATAACCAATGGCACGGCTCAGTTCATTGGTTTTATTAATATATTTTTTTCATTCTTACCTGACTGTGTCAGAGAGTCATGATAATATAAATAGAATAAAAAATGAATATAAAGTCATTAATATCAATAGAGCTCAAAAAGACACATAAAAGATAAACATTCGCTCTGCCTCCTATCGAAAGCAATAACAATTTATGTGCTGAAAAAATGATAACTTCTTATCTCCGTAGTGTATTTTTTGATCGGAAAAATTAGCCTTCTAACTTTTTCCAAGAAACGAGGTTTTGAGTTGTCCCGTGGTGGTAATTCCACCTGACACATCATGAAAAAGTTTGCAACTACTTTTAAGTAATACATATATGTGTAACGCACAAAACGTACAGTGCAAATCAACTTAAATACTAACTTTACTAATTTTAAATAATGCAGTTTATTTAAACCTAATATCAGTCGTATAAAAATTCACAAAATATAATTGTTCGCGTTCACAGCTCAAAATGTGACTTTTGAATGTAAAAATATTGTCACTTTCTATGTAATAAATTCTTAATTGATCTTTGTTAAATTTGAGCAATACTCGTCAAACCTTATCACCTGCAGTACACTGGTGTACTTTTAATTCAACAGCTTTCAAAAGTGCCGTACCTGTGTGCAAAAATGCTTGAGCATGTACTTGTAGTTAATGTTAAGTGAAATCGGCACTACGAGCATATTTGACGAATAATCTATCAACCCTCACCTGATAATCCATCACCATCTCACCTGATAATCCATCACCCTCACCTGATAATCCATTACCCTCACCTGATAATCCATCACCATCTCACCTGATAATCCATCACCCTCACCTGATAATCCATCACCATCTCACCTGATAATCCATCACCATCTCACCTGATAATCCATCACCATCTCACCTGATAATCCATCACCATCTCACCTGATAATCCATCACCCTCACCTGATAATCCATCACCCTCACCTGATAATCCATCACCCTCACCTGATAATCCATTACCCTCACCTGATAATCCATCACCATCTCACCTGATAATCCATCACCCTCACCTGATAATCCATCACCATCTCACCTGATAATCCATCACCATCTCACCTGATAATCCATCACCATCTCACCTGATAATCCATCACCATCTCACCTGATAATCCATCACCCTCACCTGATAATCCATCACCCTCACCTGATAATCCATCACCCTCACCTGATAATCCATTACCCTCACCTGATAATCCATCACCATCTCACCTGATAATCCATCACCCTCACCTGATAATCCATCACCATCTCACCTGATAATCCATCACCATCTCACCTGATAATCCATCACCCTCACCTGATAATCCATCACCCTCACCTGATAATCCATCACCCTCACCTGATAATCCATCACCCTCACCTGATAATCCATTACCCTCACCTGATAATCCATCACCCTCACCTGATAATCCATCACCCTCACCTGATAATCCATCACCCTCACCTGATAATCCATTACCCTCACCTGATAATCCATCACCATCTCACCTGATAATCCATCACCCTCACCTGATAATCCATCACCCTCACATGATAATCCATCACCATCTCACCTGATAATCCATCACCCTCACCTGATAATCCATCACCCTCACCTGATAATCCATCACCCTCACCTGATAATCCATTACCCTCACCTGATAATCCATCACCCTCACTTGATAATACATTACCCTCACTTGATAATACATTACCCTCACTTGATAATCCATCACCCTTATCTGATTTCTACGCTTTAAAAAACGCATAGCGCTGAAAGAGTCCTAGCTATTTCCGGAGAGCATACTCTCGCCGACGCCTTCAGCAATTTTTTGATCCCCTGCAAGCTGAAAAGGCCAAAAAATTCAGTGAATAACAGAAATAATGCATAGAACAAAAGTTTACATAGACACACCTTGCAATAGATAGTTCAAAAATATATATTTTAGCCTTCAATTGTGTCAAGCCACAAAACCTATCGAATTTATAAAACAAAAAAACGGCTATTTCAATAGTCTATGAGCTGATAATTTATACAAAATCTATCAAAGAAGCCAACTTTGATGCTAATTTATATCGGTTTATAACAGCGAACAAACATAATTATCAACTTTCAAGGCTGTAAACAATCCAGGTAATCAAAGGCGTGCTTCATTCACGACTGGTCGTCTTTGCTCACAACCTGAGCAGCATCGGCCATCACCTGATCAAGGAGGCCCTCGGCAACGCTGGCGGCCCTATCCGAGGTGAACGTCAACTCGCGCGGGTCGCCGCCGCGCGTGTTGCGCGCTAATTATTGCGCGATTGCGTCAATTCGCGCCGAATCATTGTCGCCGGCTTTTGAAGACGAAGAGCCCTCGAGATCGCTGGAATTGCGGCTGCCCAGATGTTCGCTGGCTCTGCATAGGCGGGTTGGTTTTTATTGACTCGTTTTATTGTTGGGCCTCACTCAGTGTCCTTTAGCTGAGCATCCATCCACCTCACTCCGCGCTTACCACAGCCAATCCGGTTGATTCTTTTCATCGATATTTCTCTCCCAAAGCATCCACCTCACTCCACGATTACTATAGCCAATCCGGTTGATTCTTTTCATCCATATTTCTCTCCCAGAGCATCCACCTCACTCCACGCTTACTACAGCCAATCCGGTTGATTCTTTTTATCGATATTTCTCTCATAGAGCATTTACCTCACTCCACGCTAACCCCCAGTCAATACGGTTGTTTCTTTACATCGATATTTCTCTCCCAGAGCATCCACCTCACTCCAAGAGTACTGCAGTTAGGCATTCACTCACCTATCAAGCGCTCGTCGCACCAATCGAACAGCCAGTTGATGCACAGCGCTATTGTACACAGCCTGACTCAGAGACTGCTCAACTAGCCGCTCTGATAGGGCCATGAGCTCCTTCTCAATGCCTTCGTAAGTGTCCTCAGAGGCGATCATGTGCTGCGCCAGCTGATGTGTGGCATCAGACGATCCGCCAGCAGGCTTCGTCTGCTTCTGCCGACTGCCCGAGTCGTCTAGCAGTCTCAGCGGCTGCTGCTGGGCCAGCGGCCGTCTAGAAGCTCCGCTGACGCCGCCGCTGCCGCCTGCTGGCACCTTCGGCCGGCCAACAACGCGACCAGCCGAGCCGGGGAAGTGCCGAACTCGAGGCACGCGGGACGAAGCGCTGAACAGCTGGCGGAGGGCCTGGTTGTCGTTGTCCCAGGAGTCGCAGCCTTGCGCAGAGAGATTGTTAAGTAATTATTAGTTTCTTAGTCAGTTATTATTATCACACCATGTGTGATTATTAGAGTTCACACCCTCCCATGTGTGACTATTAGAGTTCACACCCTCCCATGTGTGATTATTAGAGTTCACACCCTCCCATGTGTGATTATTAGAGTTCATACCCTCCCATGTGTGACTATTAGAGTTCACACCCTCCCATGTGTGATTATTAGAGTTCATACCCTCCCATGTGTGATTATTAGAGTTAACACCCTCCCATGTGTGCTTATTAAAGTTCACACCCTCCCCATCTGTGATTATTAGAGTTCACACCCTTCCTATGTGTGATTATTAGAGTTCATACCCTCCCATGTGTGATTATTAGAGTTCATACCCTCCCATGTGTGACTATTAGAGTTCACACCCTCCCATGTGTGATTATTAGAGTTCATACCCTCCCATGTGTGACTATTAGAGTTCATACCCTCCCATGTGTGATTATTAGAGTTCATACCCTCCCATGTGTGATTATTAGAGTTCATACCCTCCCATGTGTGATTATTAGAGTTAACACCCTCCCCATGTGTGATTATTAGAGTTCACACCCTTCCCATGTGTGATTATTAGAGTTCATACCCTCCCATGTGTGATTATTAGAGTTCACACCCTCCCATGTGTGATTATTAGAGTTCATACCCTCCCATGTGTGATTATTAGAGTTCACACCCTCCCATGTGTGATTATTAGAGTTCACACCCTCCCATGTGTGATTATTAGAGTTCATACCCTCCCATGTGTGATTATTAGAGTTCATACCCTCCCATGTGTGATTATTAGAGTTCATACCCTCCCATTTGTGACTATTAGAGTTCACACCCTCCCCATCTGTGATTATTAGAGTTCACACCCTTCCCATGTGTGATTATTAGAGTTCACACCCTTCCTATGTGTGATTATTAGAGTTCACACCCTTCCCATGTGTGATTATTAGAGTTCACACCCTCCCATGTGTGATTATTAGAGTTCACACCCTCCCATGTGTGATTATTAGAGTTCACATCCTCCCATGTGTGATTATTAGAGTTCACACCCTCCCATGTGTGATTATTAGAGTTAACACCCTCCCATGTGTGATTATTAGAGTTCACACCCTTCCCATGTGTGATTATTAGAGTTCACACCCTCCCATGTGTGATTATTAGAGTTCACACCCTCCCATGTGTGATTATTAGAGTTCACATCCTCCCATGTGTGATTATTAGAGTTCACACCCTTCCCATGTGTGATTATTAGAGTTCACACCCTCCCATGTGTGATTATTAGAGTTCACACCCTTCCCATGTGTGATTATTAGAGTTCACACCCTCCCATGTGTGATTATTAGAGTTCACACCCTTCCCATGTGTGATTATTAGAGTTCACACCCTCCCATGTGTGATTATTAGAGTTCACACCCTTCCCATGTGTGATTATTAGAGTTCACACCCTTCCCATGTGTGATTATTAGAGTTCACACCCTCCCATGTGTGACTATTAGAGTTCATACCCTCCCATGTGTGATTATTAGAGTTCACATCCTCCCATGTGTGATTATTAGAGTTCATACCCTCCCATGTGTGACTATTAGAGTTCATACCCTCCCATGTGTGATTATTAGAGTTCACACCCTCCCATGTGCGATTATTAGAGTTCACACCCTCCCATATGTGATTATTAGAGTTGCAAATCGTGTTAAAGACATTATGAAATTTTCTCAAGAGTCTGACCTAATGTATGTAAATCTACTTGTTGTAAAATTAAAGAAATCATGCGATTTAGACACTCTACATTTGTACTATGTGTAGTTATTAAAAAGTTAGGCCTTCAGAAAAAACATGTCAACCTCAATTATTCAAGGCCTTTGTAAAGTTGTAACCGATTTTTTTATGAGTAAAGGTAAAAAGCTTTTTTCCAAGCTAATTAAATTAGATAACAGACTGCGTCGCAATTTTACCTGTGTATGAGTACTTACCGAGTTTTCGACGATTCTCAAAATATCTCAGCATTACCTCGTTGACATTGAGCTGAAATTGTTAATTTGGTAAACAGGGTATTGTGCAATACCTACTATGTATTACAATGTGAATGGAATATAGTTGAAAAAATGAATAATCTTCGGAGTATTGTTAAATACGATAGCATAGAACGAGAATTGGCTAGAATTGGGTAGATTTGGGTGGAATCGGGTAGAATTGGGTGGAATCGGGTAGAATCGGGTAGAATTGGGTAGAATTGGATAGAATCGGATAGAATTAGGTAAAATCGAGTAGAATTGGTTAGAATCGGGTAGAATCGGGTAGAATTGGGTAGAATCGGGTAAAATTAGGTAGAATCGGGTAGAATCGGGTAGAATTGGGTAGAATCGGATAAAATTAGGTAGAATCGGGTAGAATCGGGTAGAATTTGGTAGAATCGGGTAGAGTTGGGTAGATTCGGAAAGAATCGGGTAGAATTGGGTAGAATCGGGTATAAACGGGTAGAACCGGCTATAAACGGATAGAATTGGGTAGAATTGGGTAAAATCAGGTAGAAATCGGGTAGAATTGGGTAGACTCGGGTATACGCTCGGAATTGGATAGAATTGGGTAGAATCGGGTAGAATCGGGTAGAATTGGGTAGAATCGGATAGAATTAGGTAAAATCAAGTAGAATTGGGTAGAATCGGGTAGAATTGGGTAGAATTGGGTAGACTAGGGTAGAATTGGGTAGACTAGGGTAGAATTGGTTAGAATCGGGCAGAATCGGGTAGAATCGGGTAGAATTGTATTGAATAGATCGATAGGGTGCAATCTGCATCCCAAACTTACCTTTCCAACATCGCCAGCCTGCACGAGAATCAGTTCGTCTAACAATTCGGCCTTATCCTCAGTTCCCTCGTCGTCCCACTGCTCTATGAAGGTTTGGGATTCTGACATAGTAGCTAAATGCTTGCTTTCAGACACTTGTCTTGGGAATTTAGTTTTCTATGGTATTTTAGAATTCTTAGAGGTTTAAACGTAGATTACTGCGAAGCTCTATCTATCTATATGAATCTAGTGCTAAATGGAGGGGGTGGCTATAGCGGCATATTTGTTGCCATGACAACTAGTCATATACGCTTCTCCCTTCTCTTCTCTACGTACTGCAAGTGTACGGTCAGTTTTAAAATCTACAATGTACAGTGTATTGTACTGCTGTACGCCTTTAGGTTACTGTACAAGACCAGAATGCAGACACTAAGCCTCTCTCTGTCTCTTTGTATGCTCTGTTCCACGTAAAAATACTTAGAATTGAAAATGTCTATTAAGATAGAAAATAATCTTTTAAGTGATGTGACAACAGCTTTTTTGCTGCACATGTTAACCGCTAATTTTAAAAGTAGCTATATGTTCCAAATGTTGAGAGCGAGACTAAAGTTATCAAGCAAGAGATGTGATTCTAACCTTGAAAACAGACGAATCCATCCAGCTCTTTCAAAATCAGGTTTCCGACTAGAAGGACCTAGAGCTGACCTACCAACCACATTTGAGCTCTGTCTCAATTCTAGAAGTCACAGCAGCCGATAAAAATGACGCTCCTGTGGGACTGGACTGGATCGCAGTGACCATGCAGGGACAGAGCTAGAGGGACTTTTCAGCAGGGGTTTCTCTTGCAAGGGAATACTATGTCTGCCCTCGCTTTTACCGACGACATTGCCCTGGTGTGCGGAGGACCCTTCGGCCGCTCAGTCTAGCCTCAACAGAATCTGGGAGGAAGGCGCCAGAGTCCAGCCTCGAAGTGAAAACCCGCAAGACCGAGGTGCTTCACACGTCAAACCTAAACGGCGACGAAATTTCTTCCTGCTCGGATTTCCGCTACCTCGGCTCGCTGGTGGTCTCTCCGGGTGACATCGTCACCGACCGCCTGGGGAGCTGCTCGGCGATGGGAACTGCTCCTGACTACGCACCCTGTCCATATCCAGAGACAAGTCGATTAGGGTTTGATCGAGCTAAGAAAACCGAAAGGTGGAGTTTCGAGCACGAAAAACCAGCGATAGAGTAAATCCTACTAATAGGCTTTAAATACATATGTATATCTATACATGTATAGTAATATAGCTTTTGAATTGTTTTAGTTGTATTTTACACATGATCTCCAATTTTTGCTTTTAATACTGTGTACATATGTAGCTCTGCATGACTCTGAGTACAACTGCACTTTTGTATTCAGTTATTTTTCGCTCATACTCAAGTTAAGTGCTGCAAGTTGATATAAATCTCAACAAATCATGTTTCATTAACTGCTACAATTCGTATAATTTAGTGTATAAATTTAATTTATTATAAGTGCGATTCGACATGTAGTGTACCGATCAGCGTATAATTATCAACAAAAGAGCGGCAGAATTTCAGAACTTTAGTACCAATGAGCAACGATGTAGAGCTACAAAAGTACATTTGCATATTATGCATGGGTCCGTAATTATACTTCCAATCAATTAGCTAGTTTTTATTGCTTTTTTGCCCAAAGCCACGACACGGAGCCATGCCATGAAACTCAGCGTACTCTCTTTAGCACTAGGCATTTGACTTAAACTATCAAACGTATTGAATTAAAAATTTATTCACTTTAGACACACTATGAAATAGTAATTTTTATTCCATCACGAAAGTAATTTTATAGAGTTTGTTAAGTTTAACTGATAATTTTAAATGCACGCGATTGATATTTTCTGGACTCATTATCGAACCGAACGAACCAAAACCAACAATCAAAACAAACTATAAGATTGCTACTTTATCCTTATAAATTATATTATACTTAGGCCAATAGAGCCTATTATTATTAAATTTAGGTCCAATTGCTTAGTACTAGTAATAGTAATTATTGAAATCATAAAAATCATTGCTTAATATACTATTTTTATAGGCCTAGATAATCACCATTAAAATTTGCCTCTTATAATTTTTTATACTTCAATAATTCTATTCAAATAGAACATATTAGCAAACAAAATAACCATGCACTGTATATATAGAATAGGTTGGTCATTGGCTCTTTAAAAAATTGTTAAATCCATTTAGCCTATATTCTAAATCTAAAAGATATTATTTTTATAAGGAATTCTTGCATGCTAAAAGTACTAAGGCCTAGGCTAGGCAGTCATACTATGATCTATATCTTATACACTGCTATATAATACTATAATAAGAAACTTACACTGATTTATTTTATAGCAGGCGCGGATCCAGGAATTTCTTGAAAGGGGCGGGCAACTTTTTTCATACTCTCAAGTTATAAGTATTAACTGGCAGAAGCAATCATTTAAGTACAAGTATAATAACAATATGAAAATATTTTCAATAGGTTATAGCAGAAAATTGTATGAGAATATTAGAAAATGAATAAGTTTAAGTAATGCAACACAACAAATAAAACAGCAAGTACTTAGATTGTAGATTCAAGTTTTTATAATTAATAAGCAATGTCATGCGGTTAACAAAAATCAAGCCGGCGGTTTTTGGTATCATATTGATCAACCACCTCTTCACAATCACTTGGAACTTTCGTGAATATATGCCATGGCAAGACCAAAGAGACGTTCTTTGGTCATGGTTGAGTGTAGGTATGTCTTCAGAAGCCAAAGGTGGCTGAAGGCATGCTTACCAGTGGCAGTTGTCACTGGGATAGTGGCAAAGATTTGGAGCAAAGTCTGCATGTTTTGGAATGTTGGATCGTTGCCTAGGTCCAACAGAGTGGCTGTCATTGTATTTGGCAAATTAAAGCCTTTCGACTTGGCCTTCTTCCATTTGCAAGTCCACAGGAGAAACTCTCCCTCAACTGTGTCCATGTCACTGAGAAACAAGCTGTAAAACTCCACAGCACCACAAATCTTCTCAAAGCCATAGCTGATGGCAAAAGTTGGAACAATTGCACACAGCTGCAATACCTGGGCTTCATGCGAGACAAATCAGCTTTTTAGTCTAATAACAGTATCCAGATACGCATAGAACACAGCCCGACGGTAGTAGTCTGAAGTAGTTTCAGCAGGTACGTTAGTATGGTTGCACTGACGACCACACAGCCTAGGCATTCTTATCTTATCACCTAGAAGCAGCTCAGCCTCAGCAAACCAATTTCTGTATTCATTGTCATCATTGCGCCATTCTAATTGTGCTATTATGCTGTAGACAGTCTCAACACACTTTAGCAGGTCAATGCTTGAGTCCTGCAGGGCAACAACAACTAGTGATATAATTGCCAAGACCTTGCGCAGGACAATGAATGGCAAGTAAAATGACAAATCTTCTAGTGCTTCAAGGTGACAACGAGCTTTGTACCCATTCTGCTCAGCTGGCCAGGTGCCAATCTCTTCCAGTGCAGGCAGTATGGCTTTGAACAGTCCAGCAAAAATTGCTACTGAATTGTGGCACTCTACCCAATGTCAATGTGTTTCACAGTACTTCTGCAAGCGCGAATGAGTGGCATTCGCGTACACTTCTTCTATGTATCGCTTGAGTATAGCTGCTTGCTTGGGTGAGTTGTTGAAAAACTTTGATATTTCATTGATGGCAGTGATAACGCAATCAATTTCACTGACATTGCCACACTTAGCTAAAGCAAGGTTGAAGCAGTGACAGCTGCAGTGCATATACGATGCTAGTGGGGCTTCATCTCGAACTGCCTTTTGGACACCATTGAGCTCGCCAGACATTGCAGCTGCACCATCATCGCCTTGACCAACAAGATGTTGCAGCTGAAGGCCAAGACTTTTGATGAAGTTAATAATCTGGGCAGCCAATCCTTTGCCAGTCAGATCTTGAGCAAGTTCAAAGCCAACAAACATCTTGGTAATCACTTTGTCCCAAGGAAAGAAGTACTGCAAGCAGTAAATGATCTGTTCAAGATTGGCACAATCCGTTGTCTCGTCAGCAATGATTCTGTAATTAAGGTTGCGTAAGAAGCTATGAAGAAATTTAAAATTGCAAAAATGTGCTCACCCGCTCAGGTGATTGATGGCTGTAATCTCAGATAAGCCTGATATATTCTATCAGCTCTTATATATTTATTTTAAAATTGTAAAAGATACCAAATAAATTATAACTTATAAATAAAACAATGCTTCCCATATCTGCTAGGATCCTTTCTAGAGTACATTGCTTGAGGCAGTCAATCAGGCTGTTCTGTGTGATTTTTGATAAATAAGTTGCACGGCGAGAACAGCTTTCAATGTGTTGCTTCAAGATGTCATTGCTGCAGTTTGCCTAAGTTGGATAAAATAATAATGGAACTATTGCTTCATAAATGCATGTACAATGATAAATGTGCATACTACATGTACTTGACAAATTATTTTTCTACTGTCTACTTCGTCTATTGACTCATGTATGTACATAGATACTTATTGAGTACTTGATCAAGGCCCGAAAAAGGCCTTCATTTGATGAATGATCATTCAAATTGAGTTGGTCATCATCACGGTGTCCGCAGAATGGCAGTCCATTGCTAGCTAGAAATTTGACTGCATCTACAATCTGCACAAGCTGCAGCCAGTTGGCAGCATGCTGGCGCTCAGCTTCAGTGTTCAGCTGTGATATAACTTCTATGCTTGGGTCTTGTGCAGTAACTTTGGCAGCTTTGTACTACTCGTATTTAAAAACAAAAGGAAAATGAAAATATTCCCTATAGGAAAAAGTTGTAAATCCGCGGATGGCGTCCGGCGCACTTTTGAAATTTTTCTAAAGCGCAGCGCGTGCACAGGTGCGCAGTGCCTGCGCGCGCTGCCTTTTCTTGTTGGCTGCTGCTCTAGCAAAAACATATGCATGGAAAGGGGTCATCTAATACCTCTGTGGAAGGGGCCTATACACATATAATTTATAAAGCTTAGAGATGTTCCGAAATTTCAATTTGAATTTTCCAAAATTAGAATTTTTATTAAGAGCAAATTTCAATTTCGAATAAAATTAGAAGTCAAAATTTGGAAGCGTCTAAAAAATCGCTAAATATATACTAATTTCTGCTACATATATATGTATTTCATTTTGCATAAGCAGTAAATCGAATGTAAAAAGTGAGTATTGGTCATACTAAACTTTGTTTTTCTGCATTTTGATTTTGGAAAATTTCAATTTTGAGTTTGGAAAGTAAACAAATTTTGATTTCGATGAAACTGCTCTTTTGGGATATCTCTAATAATCCTAAAGCGTGGGAAAATAATTTGACTTTATTATAAAGCATGCATCCGTGGGTTTTTAACATTTATTCCAATAGGGAAAATATTGCTTATATTTACTGAAATAAAATTATTATATATCTATTTCTTTGACTTTGTCATCTGCCAGTCTGCTCTGTACACTGCACTTACCTTTCTCTCAGACTCGAGGTGCATTGGAAGTACATTGTGGCTGACAAGAAATGCAGATTAGTCTCCTACCAGCTTATCAAATTTTGTAAAAGCTGCACTAGTCAGGGCTCCTACAGGAATGCTTTGTACTGCTGTAGGTCCAAACACAATGCAGTAGAGACAGAACAGACCTTGGTATTTCTCTGAGTAAGCTAACCACAGATATGTCTTGAAGTAGAACACAGTTGGCCTTCAAAGGTACTTTCCCTTGACTGTACCTGGGAATTTGTAGGTCTCGCAGTCTGGCTTCTAGTACCTTTCAACCAAGTCTACGAGTTCACGTGGACTCAAATTAGCCAGCAGAACACAGCTTGAGCTTGACCCACAAAGAAGGTCAAAAGCCTTCCCAAAATTGTCACAGGGATGATCCGTCTGTATAGCAGAAACAGTGTCTCCACTGGATGCCTGGCTTGTCAGCAACAGTGAGGGCACAGAAAGTTGAGCCTCACGAGACACCTCTTGTATTTGACAAGGGTTGTCATTGATGCTGCTACTTTCGGTTTCAGCTGCATCTGCATGAACATTGTTGTTGTCCAAGCTAGTTTCAAGACGTGGTTGCTTAGACAAGCGTGGAAAAAATGAATCAATTTGAGTCAGTGTTCGGAGCGTGGAGCAAATTTGCGCTTGGCACAAAAATGGCTCGGACAGGCGCAAATCCACGAATTCTGAAGCCATGGTGCAAATTTTTTGGCTCCTCAATGGCGCGAATCTTCAAGCCCTATTTCATCTAATTGCCTATACGCACAGCAAATTTTGCTGCTTTTTTCTACTTGTCTGTCACTTCTGTGTTTATTAAAATTTCCAAAACTTTGTGTAAACCATGTTTGTAGCCTGCACACCAAACTTTTTGAATCCAAAAGCGGAAGAACTGACTGACTCTTTAATGCTGAACTGACTCCTGCGTTGAGACTTCAGAGTAGGCCTACACGCTAGTGCACTACTTTTGCAGTTGCACAACGCAACGTTGTTACAATTTGTTGGGTGGTTTATTCTCTAATATTAGTATGCAAGGCAAGTCAGTGCTGTTTTCCGGTACAATATATCGCCTATTCTACTGTGTGCTACGCAATGTAGTCAGGCACATGTTTAGGATGTGGGTTAAATGATGGAGTCCTTGCCTGCAATCATTTTTGCGTTTTTCCAGCTGTGGATTTATTTTTGTTTATGTAAAATGCACTGCAGAAATTAGTACAGGAACTTAGGCACTGAAAATACTTTTAAGGGCTAATCTTTGAACACTACCAGGATTTACCTGTTGTTTTCAGTAGACTACGCCCCTCGGCATACTCATAGGTGCAAAAATTTACCCCAGGCGCAAAAAATTGCAGGACCCCCCGCTCCAAACACTGATTTGAGTCGACTTTCTTGTGATATAACTATACTATAAAAAAACTAAACTGTAATAAAGACAAGATAACAAGACCCAACTGACCCAGTATAGAGCTTTTGTATGAGATTAAAGAGTGTTTGCGACCAAATATAGTGTTTAGTGTTTGTATGATACTGTTCATTATTTTATTATCCATGTACATTTGTACTCACTTATTTACCACACCCCTCTACCCCTCAGATTTGGGACTGCGCCATGCTGCTCTAGGGCAGAGACTTCTAAAGATAACAGGTCTCTGTCTGAGCCCTGTCCCTGCCCCAAGTAGGAACCAACCCCAAGGCCCAAGCCCTTTCTTTACTTAGAAGGGGGCCAAAGGCCAAGGCATGTGAAGTCTGTCTGCTTTTTCTATTGTTTGCCACTCATCCAACTCATTTCCCCAGACGAAGGATCAGGCAATAAGGCTCAATGTACATAGCCAATGTACAGTGTTTTGGAAGCCTTCTCTGTATCCCTGCGAGTGGAGAGGCGTGGAAATGAGAGTTTAGCGAGATATTCCAACTACATGTACTGTCCTCTATATAGACAAGTTGCAGCAGTTAAACAAGGATGGCAATTGGCAAATCAAGGCGATATGGGATGGTTTGTAAAAATAGCAAAAAATTAATGAATAACAGGTCTCTGTCTGAGCCCTGCCCCTGCCCCGAGTAAGAACCCACCCCAAGGCCCAAGCCCTTTCTTTACTTAGAAGGGGCCAAAGGCCAAGAGCAGAATTTTTTCGAGGCAGCTGAGGGTGGGAGGCCATGGCCCCCTTGGCCCCCCCCCCCCAGGATCCACCACTGTTTTATAGATTTTTTATTATGTAGATTGGGCCTATTTCTATTATATATTAGGTTTAAAAGGCCTAGGCTTAATTTATTTTATATATTTCATTTAGTAATATATTAGTTTTAGGTCTTATAGTCTGGGTCGTATTATGCTTTTATTGGAAAATTAAAGCTTTTCATAGATTTATATCATTTAGACTTAAGTTACAGGGTATTGTCAATAAAGTCCTTTGTATATTATTTAAATATTTTTTACAAATTAGTATTTTTTCTTATAGTGATCTTTGAAACAAACTTTTATATTTTATATGCTATTTATTTTAGGAATCTCATTTTTAATACATGTTAGAATTTTTAGAAAAATGCTTATAGCCTTGAGAGTCAGTGGAATCAAGTTTTAGCCCTATGGTCTAGACTCTGTCAGGATACCATAGAGCCAAATTCCTGAGTATCTTTTCTCAATCCATTGTAAGAATAGCATTATATCAAAGCTCTATATAGTAGCTATATGGATAGATCCAATGGTTCAAGGATGGCCAGTCCACTGTAAATGCCTAGCCATGCTCTGGCCAATGTTGCACATTGGGTGACAAGACATCCTATCAATGGGTGATAGCCCTGCTGGACTTGGATGCTCATCTGACAGTTTTAGAGTTGTCTGATTGATTGAAAATTTTCAAGTATAGCTAACTAATTTCCCATTAATTTTCATAACTTAGTTATATCTGTTATACCTATATAACAGTTGGTTGTGACATGCTTGACTCCTGTAATATTACAGTCCCATTGATTTTTGAATATACACCTGAATGTTGTTTTTTTTAATGTGAACATTTGCCATATTTCTGATTTCTGATTTATAGAAAGTCAAAGTTAATTGTGGAATTAAAAAAACGTTACTAGCATCAAATTAATACACATAAATGTCTGCCACAAGCAGCATTGTTGAGGCTGTAATAGATGAGCATGACGTCTGCGATGGCGGTCCAGAGGCCAAGAAGGTGAAGCTGAACTCGGCTAATGCAGAAGAGAAAGCAGCTAATCTTGATGGTAACAAACCAGCTGATAAAGAGCTTGAGCCATTATCCAATGGCAATAACGGCAGTCATAGCGTTGCTAATGGCAACGGGGTAACAACAGTTTCCAAGCTGGCAGAATCAGCCGAGAAGGACTCTAAAGAAGAAGAAGAATCCAAGCAACCAGGCGACAAAGCGGTTGCCAATGATGCAGCAGAGGCAGAAACTGTCGAAGCTCCAGACGATTCTAGCCCAGGCGAAGTGCTGTGGTGCGGCACCACCAAGTGGCAATTGTTGCACGATAAGAAAGCCAAACTACCAAATTTGTTCTCGCCGCATCGGATGGAGAGCTTAATTGGAGTTCGGATTAGCAAAGTGTTCAGCGGTACGGCCGCTTGTCACGTTGTATTAGTGACAGTTGAAGGTCAAGCGCTTACATTCGGTCGCAATCAGCTGGGGCAGCTGGGCGTTGGAGACAAGGTCACCTCAGTTCAAGCTCGACCAGTTGAAGCTCTGCGCAATATTCGCGTAGTCTCGGCCGCCTGCGGCAGGTCGCACACATTGTTTTTAACTTCGCGCGGTGAAGTGTTCGCCTGCGGTGACAACCGGTCTGGCCAGCTGGGAATTGGGTCCGTAGCCAATGGCAAAGACACTGGCGTGCCAACGCCTAAACCCATGGCTATGCCAACTGTTGGTAGCAGGCGTATTGCTCAGGTTGAAGCTGGGGGAGATTTCTCACTGCTGATTGATAGCTCCGGTATGATGTTCACCTGCGGCCATCCAGAGAATGGACAACTGGGGCACGGCTCCGACAGCCAGTACTTTGAGGTGCGTGTGCTCAGGCTTATCAGTTAACTACTTAATTGGTTTCTTTGAGTACTATAAGCATGCTGTGGAGATTTTAAAAGTCTAACTGGGATTATTGGAAATCATTGTAGTCAACTTGAAATTATTAGGGATTATCATTAGTCTACCCGGGATTATTAAGGATCATTGTGTTTAACTGGGATTATTGGGGATCATTGTTGTCCACCTGGGATTATTGGGGATCATCTTTGTCCACCTGGGATTATTGGGGATCATTTTTGTCCACCTGAGATTATTGGGGATCATCTTTGTCCACCTGGGATTATTTGGGATCATCTTTGTCCACCTGGGATTATTGGGGATCATTGTTGTCCACCTGGGATTATTGGTGATCATTGTTGTCCACCTGGGATTATTTGGGATCATTGTTGTCCACCTGGGATTATTGGGGATCATTGTTGTCCACCTGGGATTATTTGGGATCATTGTTGTCCACCTGGGATTATTGGGGATCATTGTTGTCTAAACATGGGTTCCCCACTTTTTAGTTTACCTGAACTCTTAGGGAGTTATATAATACCCCACCTGTACTCACCCAACTCCAGGGCACAAAGCTGGTCCACAAGATGGAATCCCGCCCAGCGCCTATCGTGTCATTTTTACGTGAAGAGGAAGGCCGCGGTGGCCGGCCTGGTGCCAAATCCGTGATCGAAGGCGTCCGCGTGATAGCGGCGAGCTGCGGTCCGAGCCACTGCGCGTGCCTGGATTCCGAGGGTCGCCTATGGACTTGGGGATTCGGTGGCTACGGCCGTCTTGGCCATAATTCTACGCGCAATGAGCTGCGGCCAAGGCTAGTGAATTATTTCAGCAACACTAGGCAGTGCGTGGATCGGGTGAGCTGCGGCGGCGCCTACACTATTGCCACTACGGCTCCGGCGAATTCCTCTGCGCCACCAGTCACCTATCTGTGGGGACAGCAGAAAAGCTCCGGCGAGGCTAATATGTATCCGAAGGTGAGACTGCATGTTCAACTGTTCTTTTCGATACATATCGGCAGTGAAGCTAGATTTTGTGGAGGGTGGGATCAGAGACAGCGGAGGGTGGGATCACAGACAGGGAGGGTGGGATCACAGGCAGGGGAGGGTGGGATCACAGACAGGGGAGGGTGGGATCACAGACAGGGGAGGGTGGGATCACAGACAGGGGAGGGTGGGATCACAGACAGGGGAGGGTGGGATCACAGACGGGAGGGTGGGATCACAGATAGTGGAGGGTGGGATCACAGACAGCGGAGGGTGGGATCACAGATAGTGGAGGGTGGGATCACAGACAGCGGAGGGTGGGATCACAGACAGGGGAGGGTGGGATCACAGACACGGGAGGTTGGGATCACAGACACGGGAGGGTGGGATCACAGATAGTGGAGGGTGGGATCACAGACAGCGGAGGGTGGGATCACAGACAGGGGAAGGTGGGATCACAGACAGGGGAGGGTGGGATCACAGACAGGGGAGGGTGGGATCACAGACGGGAGGGTGGGATCACAGACAGGGGAGGGTGGGATCACAGACGGGAGGGTGGGATCACAGATAGTGGAGGGTGGGATCACAGACAGCGGAGGGTGGGATCACAGATAGTGGAGGGTGGGATCACAGACAGCGGAGGGTGGGATCACAGACAGGGGAGGGTGGGATCACAGACACGGGAGGTTGGGATCACAGACACGGGAGGGTGGGATCACAGATAGTGGAGGGTGGGATCACAGACAGCGGAGGGTGGGATCACAGACAGGGGAAGGTGGGATCACAGACAGGGGAGGGTGGGATCACAGACAGGGGAGGGTGGGATCACAGACGGGAGGGTGGGATCACAGACGGGAGGGTGGGATCACAGACAGGGGAGGGTGGGATCACAGACGGGAGGGTGGGATCACAGATAGGGAGGGTGGGATCACAGACAAAAATGGATCATATTTGGTAATATTGTCACCCTTTAAGCCTTTAAATTTTCCCAATGAATATTTCACCTATCGGTACACAGTTTATGCCTATGGTTTTGATTTTTATATTAATATTTAAATATATTTTTCTATACATATCGTCTCTCCCCCATAATCCAAGGCTCTCATGGACCTGAGCGGCTGGTCGGTTCGCCGACTGTCGGCCGGCAATCGCAGCTGCGCTGTGCTGGCCGACACCAGCTGCATCACCTGGGGCCCGTCGCCTACATTTGGCGAACTGGGCCACGGCGACATGGTGAAGTCATCAGCCAGGCCAATGGTCTGCAAAGCACTCGAACGAGTTCGCGTTGCCGAAGTTGCTATGGGCTACGCGCAGTGCGTATTTCTGGTCCCGTTAAAATCCGACGGCAGCGATGCCGAAGAGAAACTGGGCAAATATCCGGTTTGTCGGGACAAGTGAATTCTAATTTGTTTTTTTTCAAAAAAGACAAACTCTGATCTAAAGTTTTTTGTTAAATTTTCGTATCATACTACTTACCTACTGAATTTGCTGTATACCGCAAATTTTTCATATTTTCTAGCTGCGGTTTTGATAAAAAACTATTCATAATTTTGAAGACGCCGATATGTATCGAAAAACAAATCTGTCAACATGGCAGTAGTATGTAGGGCTTTTTAAATACCTTTTTCCAAGTAAAGCGTAAGCTTATTTTTGTATGAAAGTTTTTTGCAACTCCTTTTTTGCCGAACTGTTTACCGGTTGTTCGTTTTCTTTGTTATTTACTGATTAAAACGAGTAAAAAAATCATAATTAAATATACTAATGTGCGCTTCTAACGGCATTTATACTTTTCTTTGTAATCACAAACGCGAATCTTTGTTTTACTAGTTTTTTTCGCAATTTGTAAGATAAAGTATATTTGTTACGATGTGCAATAATATCTGCTATTATTTCTCCTCTCAATTTTTTTTGGTACTTTGGCGCTTTTCTCATAATCCCCTTCAGTGTATTCCCTGTGCACTGAATCGGGTGTTTTCTGCTATTTATAATTCCCTTGTATTTTTAATGCATGGTGTATCAAATATGTCACTGCGATTATTGCCGATTTTAATGTAATTGTCCTCCCTTAATCAGGGGTTCATTGTCCTCCCTTAATCAGGGGTTCATTGTCCTCCTTAATCAGGGGATCATTGTCCTCCCTTAATCAGGGGATCATTGTCCTCCCTTAATCAGGGGATCATTGTCCTCCTTAATCAGGGGATCATTGTCCTCACTTAATCAGGGGATCATTGTCCTCCCTTAATCAGGGGATCATTGTCCTCCCTTAATCAGGGGATCATTGTCCTCACTTAATCAGGGGATCATTGTCCTCCCTTAATCAGGGGATCATTGTCCTCACTTAATCAGGGGATCATTGTCCTCACTTAATAAGGGGATCATTGTCCTCACTTAATCAGGGGATCATTGTCTCTTTTAGGGTCACTCCAAGTCTGGCCTTATTTTTTCTTTCTCGCTCGACGCAGTCTCTGCCAGTTTTCTAGCAAACAAAGTTAAATGACACCATATCTTTCGTGATCATGTTTACAATAACGGTAATAAAATTCTAGTTGGCTACTATTATCAAGCTGTAGCACTGTATTAATATAAATTTAATTTTTGCAATTAAGTTTTCTGTATTTATTTGCTGTATAATATCATGCGGCCCAGAAGCACTTCTATTTTTTTAGAGTTAATAGTCTCTAAATCATTGGATGTATATTAATTAGCAACATTTCCCTAATATTTCTACTTATGTAGTAGCTGATAGAGGCTATTAGCTCGTAATTATTCCAAACTTTTCCATCCGTATATATTATTGCTGTCTACAGTAGTACTTATTTAATCATTCTGCTATTATTCTTGCGTATACTAAAGTACCCTGGTATTTATTTATTTATTGTTTAAAAGTTGAAACTAATCGGAAAGTTTTGCACTTTCTTTTTGGTATGCTCGTCTAAAAATAATAATATAATATGCAAGTATTGCAACTATTTGCTTCTGCGCAACACTTATTATTAACTGATGTACTGCATTAATGCGTTGGTGTTTCCTTGCATTTTTATTCACAATCAATTATCACGGACAGGGGAGGGTGGGATCACACAGTGCAGGGTGGGTTCACACAGACAGTGCAGGGTGGGTTCACACAGACAGTGCAGGGTGGGATCACACTGGCAGTACAGGGTGGGATCACACTGGCAGTACAGGGTGGGATCACACTGGCAGTACAGGGTGGGTTCACACAGACAGTGCAGGGTGGGATCACACTGGCAGTACAGGGTGGGATCACACAGACAGTGCAGGGTGCGATCACACTGGCAGTACAGGGTGGGATCACACTGGCAGTACAGGGTGGGATCACACAGACAGTGCAGGGTGGGATCACACTGGCAGTACAGGGTGGGATCACACTGGCAGTACAGGGTGGGTTCACACAGACAGTGCAGGGTGGGATCACACTGGCAGTACAGGGTGGGATCACACTGGCAGTACAGGGAGGGATCACACTGGCAGTACAGGGTGGGATCACACAGACAGTGCAGGGTGGGATCACACTGGCAGTACAGGGTGGGATCACACTGGCAGTACAGGGTGGGTTCACACAGACAGTGCAGGGTGGGATCACACTGGCAGTACAGGGTGGGATCACACTGGCAGTACAGGGAGGGATCACACTGGCAGTACAGGGTGGGATCACACAGACAGTGCAGGGTGGGATCACACTGGCAGTACAGGGTGGGATCACACTGGCAGTACAGGGTGGGATCACACTGGCAGTACAGGGTGGGATCACACTGGCAGTGCAGGGTGGGATCACACTGGCAGTACAGGGTAGAATCACATGGACAGTACAGGGCGGAATCACACTGGTAGTACAGGGTGGAATCACACATAAAGGAGGTCGGGGTCACTCACACAGGAAAGTGTGATCCCACAAATAATAGTTGCATCAGCAGGCACCCAAATACCCCTTTCTATATTCCTCCCTTATTGGCCGTCTGCTAGTTTCTCTGTGCGAACAGCCAAAAATATCCCCTAAAGCAGTTCTCTGCGCTGGTTCAACATTGGTCGCAGGTGCACCATTTTCTTGCGATGGAATTTCAAAAAAGCAGTTCTTTTGCTTTTTCTGTTGTGTCCTGCAGCTGTCGATGCGCTAGTAGGGCGGCTTGTGTTTGGTCCAGCAGCTTTCTCCATCAAGTTGCTAACTGCCCCGACTCCGGGAGCCCAGGATGACTTTTTTGGATTTGCCTGTTTTTCCCATCCTTTCTGTGTGTCTTTCCCATCCTTTCTGTGTGTCTTTCCCATCCTTTCTGTGTGTCTTTCCTATCCTTTCTGTGTGTCTTTCCCACCCTTTCTGTGTGTCTTTCCCACCCTTTCTGTGTGTCTTTCCCACCCTTTCTGTGTGTCTTTCCCACCCTTTCTGTGTGTCTTTCCCATCCTTTCTGTGTGTCTTTCCCACCCTTTCTGTGTGTCTTTCCCACCCTTTCTGTTTGTCTTTCCCATCCTTTCTGTGTGTCTTTCCCACCCTTTCTGTGTGTCTTTCCCACCCTTTCTGTTTGTCTTTCCCATCCTTTCTGTGTGTCTTTCCCACCCTTTCTGTGTGTCTTTCCCACCCTTTCTGTGTGTCTTTCCCATCCTTTCTGTGTGTCTTTCCCACCCTTTCTGTGTGCCTTTCCCACCCTTTCTGTTTGTCTTTCCCATCCTTTCTGTGTGTCTTTCCCACCCTTTCTGTGTGTCTTTCCCAT
>NIVC01000656.1:0-42500 GCA_002269645.1 Macrostomum lignano
ACATTGGGTGTCCGAGGGGGCGCCACATTGGGTGTCCGAGGGCGCCACATTGGTGTTCGAGGGGCGCCACATTGGGTGTCGAGGAGCGCCACATTGGGTGTCCCAAGGGGCGCAGCATTTGGGTGTCCGAGGGGCGCAGCATTGGGTGTCCGAGTGGCACAGCATTGGGTGTCTGAAGGAGCGCTACATTGGGTGTCCGAGGGGCGCACATTGGTAGAACCCACACTCTACTTCTCATTCGGGGTGCCGAATTGGGTGTTTGGGTGCAATTCCTTTTTTCTGCCCTAGCAAGCGGCGGCGCAGTCTATCGATTGTAAGCTCCGCGGGAACCATGAAAGGTATGCAAGTTTGACACCTGCCCGTGTCCGCACCTCTCTCTCTCTCTCTCTCTCTCTCTCTCTCTCTCTCTCTCTCTCTCTCTCTCTCTCTCTCAGCAACGTTCGATTCTGGGTCTCAGCAAGTTTCTCTACCTCAGCTCCCAAAACCCCACCCAATATAAAGTCCCGTTCGCAATCAATAGCTTTTTTGTCTGGAATTCTTCCTTCAATGAATTTTCTGCATAGTTTTTAAAGCTCTGCTGTCTAGCGACTCTAACATGTAGCAGCTTTCAGCACTCTTGTCTACCAGCTCTCCATCTCCCTCCCCTCTCATTCCCTCTCCCCCTCTCATCCCCTCTCCCTTCTCATTCCCTCTCCCCTCTCTCATTCTCTCCCCTCTCTCATTCTCTTCCCTCTCTCATTCTCTCCCCTCTCTCATTCTCTCCCCTCTCTCATTCTCTCCCCTCTCTCATTCCCTCTCCCCTCTCTCATTCCCCCTCCCCCTCTCATCCCCTCTCCCTTCTCATCCCCTCTCCCTTCTCATTCCCTCTCCTCTTTCTCATTCCCTCTCCCCTCTCTCATTCTCTCCCCTCTCTCATTCCCTCTCCCCTCTCTCATTCTCTCCCCTCTCTCATTCCCTCTCCCCTCTCTCATTCTCTCCTCTCTCTCATCCCCTCTCCCTTCTCATTCCCTCTCCCCTTTCTCATTTCCTCTCCCCTCTCTCATTCTCTCCCCTCTCTCATTCCCTCTCCCCTCTCTCATTCTCTCCTCTCTCTCATCCCTCTCCCTTCTCATTCCCTCTCCCCTTTCTCATTTCCTCTCCCCTCTCTCATTCTCTCCCTCTCTCATTCCCTCTCCCCTCTCTCATTCTCTCCCCTCTCTCATTCTCTCTCCCCTCTCATTCCCTCTCTCCCCACTCTACCTCTCATTCTCTCATAGGTGTATATTCGCAGGAGTTAAAAAGCTTGGTTACTTTGTAATTAAGGCCTATGTTGTATCTCAACTTCCAAGTCTACGTAAGAGCCGCCTTGCCTGTCTATACGCAGTGTTTGCCACAAAGCGATTGCAAAATTATATATTGCCTGCATTAGTGCATCACGTGAGGCTCAATGAAACTGCTAATTATTATATACCTTCTATAGTTATCGATTATACCCCCTTGCTTGTCAGAAACCTGCGCCATGCACCTCTGCCATAGCGTGTTGCTCAAAGTTAAGCTGAGCTAAATTAGTCAGTTAATTGCTTGCCCCTTTTGGGTGAAGTATTGCTTCTGCCGCCTCATGTGCGCCCCAGCTATTCGGAAGCAAAATTAAAGACTGAGGGGACTGATTGAAGGCCGGTCGCAACGGGAGAGCAGAGTTTTCAAAACAGTTTTTTCTACATTCAAGGAATGAAGGGAGCTCCGATACTGGAGATAAAGGGAGCTCAGATACTGGAGATGAAGGGAGCTTAGATACAGGAGATAAAGGGAGCTCAGATACTGGAGATAAAGGGAGCTCAGATACAGGAGATAAAGGGAGCTCAGATACTGGAGATGAAGGGAGCTCAGATACAGGAGATAAAGGGAGCTCAGATACTGGAGATGAAGGGAGCTCAGATACTGGAGATGAAGGGAGCTCAGATACTGGAGATAAAGGGAGCTCAGATACTGGAGATAAAGGGAGCTCAGATACTGGAGATAAAGGGAGCTCAGATACAGGAGATAAAGGGAGCTCAGATACTGGAGATGAAGGGAGCTCAGATACAGGAGATAAAGGGAGCTCAGATACTGGAGATTAAGGGAGCTCAGATACTGGAGATGAAGGGAGCTCAGATACAGGAGATAAAAGTGAGCTCAGATACTGGAGATGAAGGGAGCTCAGATACTGGAGATAAAGGGAGCTCAGATACTGGAGATGAAGGGAGCTCAGATACTGGAGATAAAAGTGAGCTCAGATACTGGAGATAAAAGTGAGCTCAGATACTGGAGATAAAGGGAGCTCAGATACTGGAGATAAAGGGAGCTCAGATACTGGAGATAAAGGGAGCTCAGATACTGGAGATAAAGGGAGCTCAGATACTGGAGATGAAGGGAATTCAGATACTGGAGATGAAGGGAATTCAGATACTGGAGATGAAGGGAATTCAGATACTGGAGATAAAGGGAGCTTAGATACTAAAGATGTAGGGAGCTCCGATACTGGAGAAGGGAACTCAGATACTGGAGATGAAGGGAGCTCAGATACTGGAGATAAAGGGAGCTTAGATACTAAAGATGTAGGGAGCTCCGATACTGGAGATGAAGGGAACTCAGATACTGGAGATAAAAGGAAGTCAGATAGTGGAGATAATAGGAGCTCAAATACTGGAGATGAAGGGAGCTTAGATACTGGAGATGAAGGAAGCTCAGATACTGGAGATGAAGGGAGTTCAGATGCTGAAGATGAAGCTTATTTTATCAAAAGTATATCAAAAGAACCCTATTTAGTGGGCCTATTCATCGTGTACTTTTATTTAGCAACGTCCAAGCCATCAATCTTTCAACCCCGGTGCATTACCAGTGTATACAATTTTTAAACGCAGAAATTTGCTGCAGGAAAAAAGCTAATCTTCCTTTTCGAGCCTTGTAGACAAAAATCAGGCATGAAAAATGGAGCCAAGCAAACTGACGTTGCTTCTGCGGAAAAGGGGATTTTTCTTCTTCCCATCCTAATTTTTCCCAGGGTCGGTCCAACGACACCAATGTTTTTCCCTTCGGTTTTCGCGCTTACCTCTTGAATGCACAAGAGGTTGACAGGCCTGGGAGCGACAAGGGCGCGGGCGCGGGCGTCGAGTCTTTTCTTGCGCAAGGGAAAGGAATCCTCTCCCTTCATCTCCATCTTGCACTGATGGGATGTTACCAGGCAATATCGAGATTTTTCGACGGGATTTTTTAAAAAGCAGTCAAAGATAACCGTTATCTCCGCCGCCTCCACTTAGCCTGGCCGAGTGACCAGTTGGACTTTTCCAAGCCGATGAGGGCGCGCCGTGACTGGCAGATTCTTGGGGGCTTGCTTAAAGTTCGCCCCACCCACCCCCCGCGTGCCGAGCCTCGCTGACTGCTTAATGAGCTTGAGGCCTCAGCAGCCTCTGCAGCCTCTGCAGACAGACAGATAGACAGACAGACAGACAGACAGACAGACAGACAGACAGACAGACAGACAGACAGACAGACAGACAGACAGACAGACAGACAGACAGACAGACACTAAGACAGAAACTGACAGAAAGGCAGACAGACAGACAGACAGACAGACAGACAGACAGACAGACAGACAGACAGACAGACAGACAGACAGAGCGGTGAGTTGTGTAAAACTTGGTTCACCTTCTCTTGAACAATACTGTGCATAAGATTCTATTTTTATCCATCAGCTGCCATTTGCCTTTTTAAACTGCAGAGGTTGGTACGAGATTGGACAGGAAATGAGGGCTGGATAAGCGTTGCCTTTGCAGTCGCGCCTTTTCAGAACTTTTGCCTGCCGCTGAATTCTGATTGACAGTAAATGCCAGAGTGACAGGCGCTTTTGGGACTCATAGGCAGGCTTGAATTAAACTGATATTAAACTGATTGGTAAGAAGAGAGCGAAATAAAAGCAGGGTGAGAGAGAGGAGGAGGAGGGAGAGGAGGGTGAGGGAGAGGAGGTGAAGGAGAGGAGGGTGAGGGAGAGGAGGGTGAGGGAGAGGAGGGTGAGGGAGAGGAGGGTGAGGGAGAGGAGGGTGAGGGAGAGGGAGAGAAGAGTGAGGGAGAGGGAGAGGAGGGTGAGGGAGAGTAGGTGAAGGAGAGGAGGGTGAGGGAGAGGAGGGTGAGAGACAGCAGGGTGATGGAGTGCAGTATAATATAAAGGGTTCGCATTTCACAGAATGCAATGCAATGAAAGACAGCACGTCCTGAACTGAGAAATGGCATCCTGAATCGGGTCCTTGGATGAGATTTAATTACATCCTGCTTCTGGGGAATTAAGAGTTAGCCCATGTAGAGACTGCAAAGACAAAGATTTGTGTCAGATGCATATTAGGTTTAGCCGCTTTCGCTAGCTAATTCCGCATAAATCTGTGTGCTTGTTGAAAGCTAACCGTTTGTTCACTTTTAGCTAGTGAACCCGCTTTGCTACCTGCACAGTACTGTTTCTAAGATACCTGTAATCCTAAAGCTTCATAATTGTTAAGCATTTCTGCTTTGTAGACGAGGTGCTGCTTGAGAGGATCAGCGGCTCAGGCCTCAGCGCCTCCGGCCTGGGCAGAGGTAATTGCTTTGCGATTCTTGTTGTCTCTGGCTTCACCGTTGTTGTGCGTCTACTTTAATCACTGTGTAACCCAATGCTAATCTCAGATCTTAACAATCGCTTTATTAACCTAATTTGCATCGATTTTTTGCTTTTTTAGTTTGAGATAAGACTTAAGATAGAGTGGTAAAGAAGTACAGGGGAGATGAGAGGAAGAGTGACACAGGGGGAGATGAGAGGTAGATTCGATAGAGGGGGAGACAAGAGGTAGAGTCGATAGAGGGGGGGATGAGAGGTAGAGTCGGTAGAGGGGGAGACAAGAGGTAGAGTCGATAGAGGGGGAGACAAGAGGTAGAGTCGATAGAGGGGGGATGAGAGGTAGAGTCGATAGAGGGGGAGACAAGAGGTAGAGTCGATAGAGGGGGGATGAGAGGTAGAGTCGGTAGAGGGGGAGACAAGAGGTAGAGTCGATAGAGGGGGAAACAAGAGGTAGAGTCGATAGAGTTGGAGATGAGAGGTAGAGTTGATAGAGTTGGAGATGAGAGGTAGAGTTGATAGAGTTGGAGACAAGAGGTAGAGTCATTAGAGGGGGAGATGAGAGGTAGAGTCGATAGAGGGGGAGATGAGAGGTAGAGTCGATAGAGTTGGAGACAAGAGGTAGAGTCGGTAGAGGGGGAGATGAGAAGTAGAGTGGGTAACAGAGGAGAAGATGAGAGGAGGCAGTTAGGGAAGTGAGCAGACAGAGGCGCCCACAAAGCTGAGCAGTTTTGGCTGAGCAGTCAAAAGCGGACGCTCGCGTCAAAGTTCTCAACCAAGGGAAAAATCAACAGAGAAGTGCAGCTTCTCTCTAATCACTGATGGGAAAGGGAGGCATGCGTGCGGCATGAAATCCCGGCGATGTTTTTTTTCATCATGCCCCATCTCAGGCCCGTGCAGCCTCCCCTGCTGACGCAAGCGCGTGCATCGGACAAAGAGGCGAACCACCGACCGCTGAAATTTTTTTGAGCGTCACGGAGGTGCACAAGAATGAGGGCTGCCCCTCCCCCGCCGCTTTGTGCTCATAGGGCCGCCTTCTTGGCTCAGCAAAGTACTTTTGTCCCCTTAGCCAGGTATTGAGCTGCGTATCGAGGAAGTAACTATGCGGCGATTCACTAAAGATCTGTGCACGAATGCGAACAAAACTAAGCTAATATTTTCCGTTGAAAGGCTTCTTCTAAAAATAGAAATAATTGTTAACTGGTCCCTGTGAGGCCTGGATATATTTATTATTCACTATTAATATTGCTATTCGTAATATCACTCCATCTAATCTCACCCAATCTAAACTCATTCCATCTAATCTCACCCCATCTAAACTCATTCCATCTAATCTCATCCAATCTAAACTCATTCCATCTAATCTCACCCCATCTAAACTCATTCCATCTAATCTCACCCCATCTAAACTCATCCCATCTAATCTCATCCAATCTAAACTCGCCCCATCTAAACTCACTCCATTTAGTCTCATTCCATCTAATCTCACTCCATCTAATCTCACTCCATCTAATCTTACCCAATATAAACTCCCTACATCTAATCTCATCCCCTTTAATCTCAACCCCATCTTATATCAGACCCAATTCATCTCACAAAATCTAATCTCATCCAATAAATCTCACTTTATCAAATCTCACCTCATCTAGTCTCAGAACGTCTTATCTCAGAGCTATCTAACCACATCCCATCTAATCTCATCCTCAAATCTCACACCATAACTATCTCACACCAATATAATCTTGCCCATAGCTTATCTCAATCCCACGTCTTACCTCTAATCTCACCCCAAACGCAGGCTCGGGCCACCACACGGCCATCTCCCGCTCCCTGACCATGGACAGCTTCCTTCAGGACATCAAGGCCTCCGAAAGATTTCGCCGCCGACGAAACGCGATGCACGATCTCGACGTTGCCGAGCTTGGCGCCGACGTTGGCGCTTCTATCCGGCGCCGCGGTGGCGCCGGCGGCGGAGCGTCCTTCGATTCCGTCGGCGACGACGCAAAGCCAGTCGGCGGCGGCGGCGGCGGCGGCGGCGCTGGCAGCGGCGAATCGGCGGAGTCGGCGAGAAGCCGACGAAAATCGGCGCACGAGCATCGACACGTCGGCAGGGATCTTTATCCCCTGGCAGATGAGGAGGCCGGGGAGGGCTGCTCGACTGGCACTTAGCGACTGGCGATCGAGTATCCGGTGGCCTCATCACCCTGCGTGTGCTTTCAAGGACAACTTAAGTAGAAGGACGCTACACTCGAAATCTATTGTAAATGTTTTGAAGGCAACTTTTCGCCGAAAAATACACTACAGAGATAGGAAATTTCACGATTTTCAACACTAAAACAGTGATAGGGTCTCTTAACAGTGTCAGAGAAAGCTCTAATCGCACTATTTTGTGCCTCACATGCTGCTCTAACGACGCATTAATCGATTTTTCATGTTAAATTGGTCTTGTCATTATTGTAAACGTTCTTTCAAGTGACAGACCGATTTACCATGAAAAATCGATTAATGTGTCGTTAGAGCAGCATGTGAGGCACAAAATAGTGTGATCAGAACTTTCTCTGACACTGTTAAGAGACCCAATCACTGTTTTAGTGTTGAAAATCGTGAAATTTCCTATCTCTGTAGTGTATTTTTCGGCGAAAAGTTGCCTTCAAAGCATTTGCCATGGATTTCGAGTGTATAGCGTCCTATATATATGTTACTTGAGTAGTCCTTGTGTACTTTTAAACTGGCTCGATTCTCCCATAGCTTAATGTCGCATATATGTCTATAATTTTGTTGTAATTGAAAGTTTTGTTTGTTTTTGTTTTAATCGAACACATTTATTTGTTTGGATTACCTACTTTCTAAGAAAGCCCTGTTACGCAATATTCGATGCAATAATTTTTGAAGTTTCGCTCTTTCCAATGCAGTAAATCTCATGGAAATTTTTGTGGCGATGTTTAATTTTTGAAGCTCAATCTCATGTTTCCCAGCTTCCTGTCGCGCCATATTGTATCGGAAATCTCAACTTCCACACCGGAAGTCTCACACCTTCCACACCGGAAGTCTCACCTTCCACACCGGAAGTCTCACACCTTCTACACAGGAAATCTCACACCTTCCAAATAGGAAGTCTCACACCTTCCACATTGGAAATCTCACACCTTCCAAATAGGAAGTCTCACACCTTCCAAATAGGAAGTCTCACACCTTCCACATTGGAAATCTCACACCTTCCAAATAGGAAGTCTCACACCTTCCACACTGGAAATCTCACACCTTCCAAATAGGAAGTCTCACACCTTCCAAATAGGAAGTCTCACACCTTCCACACTGGAAATCTCACACCTTCCACACAGGAAATCTCACACCTTCCAAATAGGAAGTCTCATACCTTCCACATTGGAAATCTCACAAATTTCACAGAGGAAATCTCACACCTTTCACACCGGAATTATTATGACTTCCACATCGGAAATCTCATGCCTAGCAGTCGGAATATCAAATTCCGAAGTAATTTTTCTGATCCAGCATCCTTCACAACATCACCCATGAATTGTAAAATCATCTGCAAATTGTTTTGTTATATCTGGTAATCTGGATTATGATATTTATTAAAAAGTAGAAAATACACTAACAATTTGGCAGAGATTTCATCACTATATAATTTTCTCAAACAAACTTGTGATTCTCGAATGTAATATTTTTTATTACTTTAATAGATTAAAATTATTTTGAATTTGCACTTTTCTATTGCTTTCAGTGTCTGTGTCTGGCAATATTGATTTTGTGTCCTGCGGCAGATCCCATTTTGTCAATTGAACTTCAGAAACTAAATATAACTCTGTTCTCTGCAATTCAGCAATCTTGCATGCCCGTGACTTCAGTTAATTATTTATTGACTGTCGGAGCGGAATTTAATCGCCTCTGTTCGCTTTCGAACCCTCACAGTTATTAAATAAGCAGTAACTCTCCCTCTCTATCCCCTTCTCACTCTCCCACTCCACTCCCGCTCTCCCATTCTACTTCTCCCACTCTACCTCTCCCCCTCTCCTACTCTCCCTCTCCATCCCCTTCTCACTCTCCCACTCCACTCCCGCTCTCCCACTCTACTTCTCCCACTCTACCTCTCCCCCTCTCCTACTCTCCCTCTCCATCCCCTTCTCACTCTCCCACTCCACTCCCGCTCTCCCACTCTACTTCTCCCACTCTACCTCTCCCCCTCTCCTACTCTCCCTCTCCATCCCCTTCTCACTCTCCCACTCCACTCCCGCTCTCCCACTCTACCTCTCCCCCTCTCCCACTCTCCCTCTCCATCCCCTTCTCACTCTCCCACTCCACTCCCGCTCTCCCACTCTACTTCTCCCACTCTACCTCTCCCCCTCTCCCACTCTCCCTCTCCATCCCCTTCTCCCTCTCCCACTCTACCTCTCCCCCTCTCCCACTCTCCCTCTCCATCCCCTTCTCACTCTCCCACTCCACTCTCCCTCTCCCACTCTACTTCTCCCACTCTACCTCTCCCCTCTCCCACTCTCCCTCTCTCACTTTCCCAATCCACTCTCCCTCTCCAACTCCACTCTCCTACCCTGCTCCCTCCCCACTCTACCTCTCCATCCCCTTCTCAATCTCCCACTCCACTCTCCCACCCCACTCTCCCTCCCCACTCTACCTCTCCATCCCCTTCTCACTCTCCCACTCTACCTCCCCCCTCTCCCACCCTCCCTCTCTCACTCTCCCTCTCCTACTCTTCCTCTCCTTCTACCCCACTCTCCACCCCACTCTTCTTCTCTACATCTCTCACCCTCTCTCCCACTCTCCCCTTGACCCAGTACATGTCTCAGCTTTCCCCATCTACATGTACAGCTTCATCCTCAGTCCCCTGCTTCACTAACCGGCACTTCAGTCTTCTCGAAGAGTCTAAGAAGCACACTTATTGTGCTTTAAGTGGCCAGCTCTGGTCTTAAGCACTACTCTCTTTTTGAGCAGCTTTTCCGCTAGAAACTTTACTGGTAATATCATAATATTATATAGCTTACTGCTGAAAAATAATCGCCAATCGGTATAATGAATTAAACATGGGCTGCTCTTTTTAAGAACCATTTCTTTAGAAGCGTCGTGAAAACGAGAATCAAACAAGAAAACTGGCGGATCTTCTTATACTACTGAGTCGGGCAAATCAATAGTAAGGTTAGAATATTGAATAGACGCAGGGGGCGTCGCCATGGATTTACAGTGGTGGGGAAGAAGCCAAGAATTCTACATGTACATTATTTTGGGAATCGTTGTGGTTAGCACTCATTTTGGCGCCACAGGCACTCATCTTGGCGCCACAGACACTCATTTTGGCGCTTCAGGCACTCATCTTGGCGCCACAGACACTCATTTTGGCGCCAAATGCGCTACATCTTGGCGCTCTGAAGCAAAATTATTGATTTCCATCACGGGTCACAGTCACAATTTGAGGTGGGGGACAAAGCATTGGCATGCCCCCCCCCCCCCGGTGGCGACGCTCCTGAATAGACCAACTGAAACATTAAATTAATTCGCAAGACGAAAAGTTTTTAGAAATATACTATTTATACGATTTACACTACTCACTAAAAGCTTCAGTAGTGCATTTTGCTTGCGATAAAATTAATTTAAGAATGAGCTAAATTTATTTCGCCAACATTACGCTCGTATTCGTATTGCTCAGCTTAGAAAGCAATTCTTTACTTTTTATTGCGCGCGAGTTTCGTAATGCCAAAACTTTTCGAGTCTGTTCCAGCTTAGCACTCGATTTACTGTCTAGATATGCGCAGATTTTTATTTTTGTTGTCCATCTCCATGTTGTTGGCCAGGCATATTTGGAATTTCACCTGGCTTGGCATTGGCTGTTAACCATATATAGTCAGAAGAATTCTTGACGAAATGGTGCCAGAATGACCAAATATGGACTTGCTGAGATTTTGGCTGGAGCAGTTTCAGAAACAAAAAATACATTTAGATCCATTAAAAATATTAGTCATGCTGCCTTAGTTTCTAAGCAGACAATATTACCTTCCATACTTAAATATTAACCGCATAACGACAAGATCTTGACTGTCACATGACCCCACTGACCCTCCTTATGATCCCACTGAGTCTCTCATGACCCCGGACTCTCCCATGACCCCGACTGAGTCTCCCATGTCCCCACTGACTTATTGAATGAATTACCCCACCGACTCTCGAACATCACTGACTCTCCCATGACCCACTGACTCTCCCATGACCCCAAGGACTCTCCTTTATGACCCCTTTGAGTCTCCCATGACTCCATTGAGTCTTCCATGACCCCACTGACTCTCCCATGACCCCACTGACTCTCCCATGACCCGACTGACCCAACTAGATTCTCTATGACCTCAGCAATCCCCCTTTTACCTTACTGACTGATCAAATGTAAAAGGTCCCAATAACTCCATTAACTGACTCCGTCACACAACTCCCGCACTAAACTGCATGTTTTTCTGACTACTCAATTTACTATCTCCACTCCCCAACTATTCACCAACTCTCATGCTCAATCTCAATCTATAGACAACTGAAGTAGCTACTCGATTTTTATTAGAAATCGATCCATACGTTCTTTACCGTGGCCTCCTTGCTCATTTCCAAGAAACTCGAGTTGTACTTCAGTGTGTTCACGACTTAATCAAGCCCCAGCAACACCTTATTCATGTACATAACTACTGTACCAATCCTTGTGACTGCAGACTGCATTCCAATTAACGGCCGCAGATTTTAGCTCTCCGAGTTCTCTTTTTTTAGCAGACACTTGCGCGTACACTAAATTGTTATATTCTGCCAGCTGCAAGCAAGGACGGCTGCACTGTGTCTGTAGCCAGGCACTTAAAATTGCTGTACGTGCTGTATGTGCCTGTGTGTACGAGTCAGTAACAGAACTTCCCTATGTATGTAGGTACAATTCTGGCGCAGACGTACAATTGTTAACAAGTGTAAGCCCTCCTCCATACCACTAAATCAATGACAGAAGAGGATAGCTAGAGGATATGAAAGATGCGAGAAGAAAGATAAGATCAATGCGATGAGAGAGAAGATAATAGCCGACCCCTCCATTTGAACCGAAAGACCAACAAAACGAAAACGTTTCTTAAGCATTTTTAATAAAACAATTATAAATTGAGGCAGTTTATACGTTTTTGTTATAGTTTTTATTTTCAGCTTGTTTTTTTATTTTTTTGACTAAGTTTTTTACGACGATTAAACAGAAGTGTTAAAAAAACAATGAATGAGCTTAGTTGATGAATGATTAATGACATGATATAGTTTCGCAAATCCATCGAATACATACTGACACTAAACTTCCAATTACAAAGCCCAGTGGCTTGTAGCCTATGGTACAAATTGAATATACAGTTTAACTTCGAATTAAAACAAATAGTATGGCAAACTTTTTGTTGAAGCAAATATACAAACGAATAAATGAGATCGCGCGGTGAAGTGAAAGTGGATAATAAAAGACAAGACACGCCAGAAGAATTGTCTTTTAAACTCTCATTTGTGCTTGCTTTTAGTTGGCCGGCTTCTTTTGCTGCTGTTGCTGCTGCTGGCCGTGACTCTTCCGCTTCTGCAGCTGGCCCATCCGGCAGACCCGGTCACGGCAGGCCTGGCACGTGGCCGAATTGTGCTCCTTCTTCGGATGGCCCATTCGACGGTCTACGCGCTTCCTGTGGGCCGGCATGCCGTAGTAGAGGTGGCCGACTTGATGGTACAGGTTCTCGATGACCTTCTCAACCTCCTCCTGGTACCAGATGGCGTGCTCATAGTACTGACTATTGCAGTCGGTGCACTTCTGGCCGTACAGCTTGAAATGAACGTAGCCCTCGTTCTTGGCGTCGTCTTTGTACACCCAGAAGACCACTTGGCCGCCCATGCTAGTCCAGGCTTTTTGGCATTTCTGTAAATAAACAAATTTAAATCTACTGTTAGTAGGCGTCGTAGCATATAAACGGATTTTTTTCTCAAAACAAAAAAGTTTTTAATCTAGCAAACTTATTTGTGTATTTTATTGCAAAATGAAGATAGAAATGAAAGAGAAACAAAAGCTCAGCACTTACGTAGCAGATGAAGCGGACTTTGGCCTGATCTTTGAAGTAGCGCCACTGATTCCTGGGGATGCCAGTGTTGTCAACGTCCGGCGGGTCGAACACCGGGAATAGGTGCCAGCTACCGAACGAAAATCGGCTGAAAAAATCCACGAAGCGTTCGTGCCAGACGATTTCCATTCTGAAAGATTGAAGATAATTTAAATTTATTGAAGTTGATTTAGTTTTAAAGTAGGATCTCAAGTTAATAATAATAGTAAAGAATTCGCGTTTAGCTATGTGTACTATCGATACATATCGGCAGAGAATAAGTAATTGAGAAAATACTTACTGTTGGCTAAGCGCCATGTCCACCGGCCTGGGCCCGGCGATACGGAATCCGGCCAGATCCTCGGCCAGCTGGCTAGCATCGGCGTCAGGCGATTCTGGCCGAGCGGAGTCGCACGGCGAAGCGGCTCGACTGGGCGAGGACTGCGCCTGGATCGAATTGCTGTCCGAATCTTTGTCCTCGCTCTCGTAGCCCGGATCGGGGCGACGCTGCTGAGGCTGTTGCATCGGCGACGACATTGCAGGCGAAATCAGCGCGGACGACTGCAGCGGCGCTGGTGGCGGTGGCGCCGAAAACGCGGACATCGGCATCGGCACTGACATCGTCGGCATTGGTGGCGAAGGTAGACAGCAGAACGGCGGCGGTGGCACGCTAAAGTCAAGGCCGTGAGGCGGCGGTGGCACAGAGATATTCACTGGGTGCTGGTAGCCGTAAGTCGACATTATATTGTTAGGCAAGTAAAAATGATATTCGCAGCAGAGCTTGCTTAAGTTTGCTTAGGAGTTGCTTTTGGCTTGAAGGGCCTCTGGCTGCCAGCCGGGGATCTTGTTATATAGGCCCCTGATTCGAGGGGCAGTCTATTTTTAGAACTGAGTCAACCCAAAGCAACGTAAGAAACACGTTGGCAGAATGGGGCCCGATTCCACTGTACTGCAGGGCGGGGGTTGAAGGCGAATCCTCGACCTAAGGAAAATTCTAGAATTTTGGCATCTATTTTTAGGTCAGTGGATACTATTCGTCAGATTCTATTTTTAGCATCACGCTTCAGTAGAGGAGAGAAATAACCACGGCTTTCCCCTGGACTCGCCATTGGTTTGCAAGTAGAAGCAAGTCGCCACACGCGAGGGTATGAGAAGAACGGGGTTGGTTGGCGCCCACCCCCTCCGCATGCGCGCCACCGCACATTGCAAGTTCATTTGGTTCAGTTCAGTGGGGTTGGTCACGCGAGAGTGGAGTGAGAAAAAGTAGAGAGGAAAGGCGGGAGGGCAACTGCATGGCCAGGGTCGTCATTCAAGTTCGCTGTGTCATTCAATTTCTGAAACAAAATAAAAGGGAACTTCCACCTCAGTGGCATTAAAATAAAGTTTAACTGAAATGAAACGGAGGCGTGCCAAGTGCCAACTAATACAGTGTGGTTAGATCA
The DNA here is from genome assembly GCA_002269645.1 of Macrostomum lignano. Lineage (NCBI taxonomy): Eukaryota > Metazoa > Platyhelminthes > Macrostomidae > Macrostomum > Macrostomum lignano. The sequence continues at coordinate 14,142 of NIVC01000656.1, forward strand.
GATTAAGGCATGGACAGTTAAATGAGTGTTTAAAACAGATTATACGGTACGCATGCGATGCGCATTTGTAAAAAGTTTATGATAGAAATGACAAACTAATTAATGGTTGCAAGTTTTCGAAGTTTAATTTGAACTTCGAACGTTTAGGTGCAATGAAGCTTTTCAGTTGGTCTGGTCTAGATTCGGAACGGATAATAATAGAATAACAGAAAGTCTCGTGATCCCATCCCAATCCCTTAGCAACACATATTTAGTTATCTAAATCCCTTACAGCGTGACATCCCCATTTTTCCCAGTTGATCCCCATTCCCCATTCAATACTGCACTTACGTTAAGTCAGCTGATTTTTTGGTGCAGGGGAATAGCGGATAGGAAATGCAGACAGAAGGGTATATAATTACTGTACATTAGCCATTTTGGTATAAGCCATAAAAATATTGTAATCCACTCAATAAGTGTATTCATGACAGGATAATATCAGTTATTAAAATTTACTAGATAGTTATTGCTTTCATGACGAATAAAAAGGAACTTTTTCCAAGTTTAGTTTTAGTTCCTTATTCTAAGGAACAGATACAAATATTTCCACGCCATCATTAGTTCCGTGTTGGCCCACCCCAAACCTGCCCGCCCTTCCTCCTCACGGTAGATTTCTTAGAAATCATGAAATCAGCTCAAGGTCATAAAATGTTTCTAGTAGAGTTAGCTAGCTGTACGCGACATTTTGTTGTCTGGGCGGGAGGCCATGAATTCCTCTTTCCAACTCTCCCTCAAGTGACAAATCCGAAGTGATCAACTTGACCAATGTACATGCTGGCCATAAACACACCAATGTACAATCTATTTTTAGATCTGGACGCACCCCCTCTGTCTGTCCACGCGCCAGCAGATAGAAACGGAGTGACTTGGGGGTAAGTTTCATATGTTAGACGGCGTGTCATTTCACGCTGGAACTTATGCGTCACTGTACGCCCTGAGCTGGCTCAGTTGGCCCTCGCTCTGCTGCGTACGTAATGTGTACGTGTACTGTCTGTCTGTCTGATTGTGGAGAGTAAGCCAAATGAAATTTCCTACGAAAACATTTGAGTTATAATACAGCTAAGCCAAACAGCCTACTAATCGTTTTCTTGTTTGTTCAGTAGGCTTCAGGGGTCACGTCACGTCACGTGTCAAAAATTGAAATATCGAAATCAATAATTAGGAAATGCATGTACGGCAGCTAAACCCTGGATTTATTTTTACAAATCCAGTCCACCAGAAACACAGACAAGCTCATGATTAGTCGGAACAGAATGGTAGATTTCTGTATTAGCGTATTAGCGATGTGTATTAGCGATAGGATAAGCAGAGAAAATTCGAGAGGGTAAAACAAGAAGGGTCACACTCACATGCAATGACAAGGCATTCCTGTCTTTCGTTAAGTGTCTTTTCCGGATCGCTTTCACAAGACCGAACTTTCACATCGTGGAAAACTTGATATAACAAGGACCCTGCACCCCCAAAAATACACCCAAATTTGTGTTTAGGAGCGCGGAGTTCTAAAACAGTAATTTTTCAAACTTTTTACACAACCATTTAATTGGCTTCAGTTCTCCTTCAGTTCAGGAGAGAAGAGGAGAGGAGAGGAGAGGAGAGGAGAGGAGAGGAGAGGAGAGAAGAGGAGAGGAGAGGAAGAGGAGAGGAGAGGAGAGAAGAGGAGAGGAGAGGAGAAGAGAGTAGAGGAGAGTAGAGTAGAGTGGAAGAGAGTAGAGTAGAGTAGAGTAGAGTAGAGGAGAGGATAGGAGAGAGGGGAGAGGAGAGGAGAGGAGAGGAGAGGAGAGGAGAGGAGAGGAGAGGAGAGGAGAGGAGAGGAGAGGAGAGGAGAGGAGAGGAGAGGAGAGGAGAGGAGAGAGGGGAGGAGAGGAGAGAGGGGAGGAGAGGACAGAGGAGAGGACAGAGGAGAGGAGAGGAGAGGAGAGGAGAGAAGAGGAGAGGAGAGGAGAAGAGAGGAGAGAAGAGGAGAGGAGAGAAGAGGAGAGGAGAGGAAGAGGAGAGGAGAGAAGAGGAGAGGAGAGGAGAGGAGAGAAGAGGAGAGGAGAAGAGAGTAGAGGAGAGTAGAGTAGAGTGGAAGAGAGTAGAGTAGAGTAGAGGAGAGGATAGGAGAGAGGGGAGAGAGGAGAGGAGAGGAGAGGGGAGGAGAGGAGAGGAGAGGAGAGGAGAGGAGAGGAGAGAGGGGAGAGGAGAGGAGAGAGGGGAGAGGAGAGGGGAGAGGGGAGAGGGGAGAGGAGAGGAGAGGAGAGGAGAGGAGAGAGGGGAGGAGAGGAGAGAGGGGAGGAGAGGACAGAGGAGAGGACAGAGGAGAGGACAGAGGAGAGGAGAGGAGAGGAGAGAAGAGGAGAGGAGAGGAGAGGAGAGAAGAGGAGAGGAGAGGAGAGAAGAGTAGAGGAGAGGAAGAGGAGAGGAGAGGAGAGAAGAGAAGAGGAGAGGAGAGGAGAGAAGAGGAGAGGAGAAGATAGTAGAGGAGAGTAGAGTAGAGTGGAAGAGAGTAGAGTAGAGTAGAGTAGAGTAGAGTAGAGGAGAGGATAGGAGAGAGGGGAGAGGAGAGGAGAGGAGAGAGGGGAGAGGAGAGGAGAGAGGGGAGAGGAGAGGGGAGAGGGGAGAGGAGAGGAGAAGAGAGTAGAGGAGAGTAGAGTAGAGTAGAGTAGAGGAGAGGAGAGGATAGGAGAGAGGAGAGGAGAGGAGAGGAGAGAGGGGAGGAGAGGACAGAGGAGAGGAGAGAGGGGAGGAGAGGACAGAGGAGAGGAGAGAGGGGAGAAGATAGGAGATTAGAGAGAAGACAGCTGAGAAGAGACAAACCTTAGGAGGGCCGGATTGCTATTGTAAAGTTTCAAAGGACCCGAGGGCCGTATAGAGAGGCTTTGCGGGCCGGAGTTTTCCGACCCCTGAGTTAAACAAAGCAAGAAAGCAGCATAAGATAAAAACGTAAATTCAAAATAAAATAGAAATAGATGTAGGCAAGTGGAAAGGACAATAAAGGGTGTCACACTTTGAGTTTTTGTTTAGAAGCAGCTAAACATACCGGATAGCAAATCTAGCTCTAATCAATTGATACATTATATATTATCAGTTGTCACAATGCATCTCCAGCAAGCCGCATATTTCGACCTTCCTACTTACAGTAAGCTACAATGATAACGAACCGAAATTAAGATAGTTAAAGCCGATGGAAGTCTACTCTTAAAAATAGTTTTTCTGAAGTAAAACAAAGGACAATTGCTTGTGCGGCGTTTTGAATTTTGTATTTTGTCGAACATAAAAAATGAAATCGAAACACACAACACATGTTAACAATAGAAACTTTTTATTAATGCTATTACCAGTTTATGAGTTTTTACCAATGTTTATTGTACCCGTTATATGGACAATATTAGATTTGAATTATTTACTAAATATATTAAGCAATTTCGACTACAATTAAAATAAGGAAAAAATGCTAAAATATGATAAGAAAGAATTGGTACTTTTAATGCACTAATTGCCTCGGTTCACTAGAGTGGTTCAGCATGTAACACTTTCCATATACTGAGTCTCTGGGAATTCTGAGCAAACAATAAATACCCCATGAGTCCCTGGGGGCTGGGGCAATCTGAGAAATCAATAAATACCCCATGAGTCCCTGGGGGCTGGGGCAATCTGATAGATCAATAAATACCCCATGAGTCCCTGGGGGCTGGGGCAATCTGAGAAATCAATAAATACCCCATGAGTCCCTGGGGGCTGGGGCAATCTGATAGATCAATAAATACCCCATGAGTCCCTGGGGGCTGGGGCAATCTGATAGATCAATAAATACCCCATGAGTCCCTGGGGCTGGGGCAATCTGAGAAATCAATAAATACCCCATGAGCCCTGGGGGCTGGGGAACTTGAGCAATCAATAAATATCCCATGAGTCCCTTAGGACATTCTGAGAAATCAATAAAGACCTCATGAGTTTTTGGGAAACATGAGAAATCAATAAATACCCTATAGAGTTTTTGGGAAAACCTGAGAAATTAATAAATACCCCATGAGTTTTTGGGAAAACCTGAGCAATCAATAAATACCCCAAGAATCCCTTAGGACAATCTGAGAAATCAATAAATGCCCAATAAGTCCCTTAGGACAATCTAAGAAATCAATAAATCATATAAATCTGAGAAATCAATGAATACCCCATGAGTCCCTTATGACAATCTGAGAAATCAATAAATACCCAATGAGCCCCTGGGGCAATTTAAAAAAACAAATGCCACACGAATCTTGAACAATGTGACAACACAAACTTTTTATTGAAAATACTTGAAAAGCGAGACTACTGCACCACTAAGCGAATCAATCACTATACTACTGACAGTAGATTGTTACCCGACCGCAATTGACGCACACATTGAAGGCAGACTCCGGCTGCGAGGCATCCAAATCACAGGCGACGCCATTAGCCAGCCACAATCGCTGATTAGTCAAAGCCAGGGTGCCCCGGTCAACATCAACTCCATCTGCTAGCCAATCCTTCAATTCCCAATCCTTCACAGCAGCATCCAACTGTTGTTGGCGCCGAGCGTTGGCATTGTTGACAGCTAGGCGAATAGCTCGACCGGGTAGGGTTGACGTGCGAGTACAGCCGCACTCTTCACAACAGCTGCTGCTTCTGTTGCCAGTGCTGTTGCTGCTATCAGTGCTAATCAAGTCGATAGCTTGGTCCAACTGCTGGGCGGCGGTTTTCCTGGAATCAATTCGATAGCATTCGATGCTGGCATTGGCCAACCTGGGCTGCACAGTTTCGCAATAGCCGCCAGCTGCTAGGAATATTCGGCGACAGTTTCTGCTGCTGCTGCTGCTCCTAGAAGATATTAATTGGCTAACGGTGGACTCGCGAGCCTTGGACATGTTTGACAGTGAACTCGGCGTGCAGATCACTTCGATGCCGAACTGGTCCCGCAGGCGCGAGTCTAGACCGCGAAGTGCGGGATCAACTCCCACTATAACAGAGCCATTATTAGTGCTCGCTGTCTTCAAATCTGACTCTGCCATTGCTGGAAGAAACATTGATTCGACAATTAGGCGGCTCTCATCGCTAGTAGCGGCCAATAGAAGCGCCTGGCGCACCAACAGCGGGCACAGGGCGTCCAGAGCGGCGTAAACAATCTGACTGCGGCGCAAGGGTCGCCGGGACCAGTCGCTCAGCCGTTCAGATTTGTCCAAACGCCTGCCGAGCACTTGCTGGCACAGTTCGCTCAGGCCGCGCTCGCCGCCACACTCGTCTGTAGCGGACCGGTTCAGCCGATGCAGCAGCTCCGGATGCTCGGCTACTAATCTCTTTGCTAATCCGTCCAGATCAACCAGGCCGTTGAACTGAACAGCAGAAGGCAGCGGAGAGCCAGCCGCAGACAGAACTTGACTTAATCGGCGAAGATCTTCGCCAATGCCGATGCCCAGCTTGGGCACCGCGGGATCGGCCAGGACGCCAGTCAGACTGAGCCAGTGCTGTTGCTTCACCTGCAACAGGCTGGGCAAGTCGAATAGGTAAACTCGACGGTTGGGCTCCTCAATTGCAATCTGTAATAGCTGGATTAAAGCCGATGATGAGGCTGGGCAGCTGTTTGAATTCGATGACCATTCAGCGTCAATGCCGAGACGACTGGCTGCCTGTTGAATGGGAATAGAAATGATGGAGTAGATATATTCTTACTGATTAGCGTGCAGTGACTTTAAATGGTGTACTGCATGGCTTCACGTATGATCAATATCAGCCTCTTAGCTTGCAACCTGTTAGAGTGCAGCCTGGTAGATAGAGTGCAGCCTGGTAGATAGTGTAACCTGTTAGATAGAGTGCAGTCTGTTAGATAGGATGTAACCTGTTAGATAGGGTGTAACCTGTTAGATAGTGTAACCTGTTAGATAGAGTGCAGCCTGGTAGATAGAGTACAGTCTGTTAGATAGGATGTAACCTGTTAGATAGGGTGTAACCTGTTAGATAAGGTGTAACCTGTTAGATAGTGTAACCTGTTAGATAGGGTGTAACCTGTTAGATAGGGTATAACCTGTTAGATAGGGTGTAACCTGTTAGATAGTGTAACCTGTTAGATAGGGTGTAACCTGTTAGATAGGGTGTAACCTGATAGATAGGGCGCATCCTGTTAGATAGAGTGCAGCCTGTTAGATAGTTTGTAACCTGTTAGATAGAGTGCAGCCTGTTAGATAGTTTGTAACCTGTTAGAGTGCAGCCTGTTAGATAGTTTATAACCTGTTAGATAGAGTTCAGCCTGTTAAATAGTGTAACCTGTTATATAGAGTGCAGCCTGCAAATCCCCCAATCAAGATCCCGCAAAAGACCAGAAAAGGGAAAATTATAGAAACTTCAATGTTAGAAAAAACATTTCCTAACCGTGCTTTATTCACTGATAAAAATCTAATCGATTTGATCAACAAACACAATACTACTGTAGACGCGGGGTCAACGATGCGTTAAAAACCCGATAGCAAAAACGCATATTTATATACAAGCGCCTAACGGGACCTGCGAGAAGGCCAGAGCAGGCACACACGACACACAGAGAAAGCAAGTTTGACTTAGTTGCCATGGGCGGTACTCAGTCCTGGCTATCGTGCGACAAAACCTATCCAAACCCAACAGGGCAGTCGCAGCCGCCTATTAACTCGGCTGGTAGTCACCATGGCAGCATTAATCACACGACCGATGCAGGCAGTTTGCCATTGGCAATGGCCATGTTTTTAATCGCACTATTGGGTGTATTGGTCTGCACCTGTGTGGCCAACTGCTTAGCCATCGGTTGCGGTTGCTGCTACTGCTGCTGTTGCCAAACGAACAGTGGTGAGCAGCAAGGACGCCAGGCCGATGATAATTCTGGCTCTGCGCCATCCAGTGAGGCTGAAGACTCGGTTAACGACGATGATGATGAGGTAGTCAAGATAGTGACGACGGCGTCTGAGCTGCCGCAGGCGCAGGCCCCAGCACAGCCAGCTGCTGGTTTCCATGACAACGCAGGATTTTTGAGCTACTATTATTGACAAAGATCGACTCTGCGTGACCCGAGCTGACCTGACTCTGCGTGACCCGAGCTGACCCGACTGCTGACTCCGCGTGACCTGACTCCGCGTGACCTGAGCTGACCCGAGCTGACCTGACTCTGCGTGACCCGAGCTGACCCGACTGCTGACTCCGCGTGACCTGAGCTGACCCGAGCTGACCTGACTCTGCGTGACCCGAGCTGACCCGACTGCTGACTCCGCGTGACCTGAGCTGACCCGAGCTGACCTGACTCTGCGTGACCCGAGCTGACCCGACTGCTGACTCCGCGTGACCTGAGCTGACCCGAGCTGACCTGACTCTGCGTGACCCGAGCTGACCCGACTGCTGACTCCGCGTGACCTGAGCTGACCTGACTCTGCGTGACCCGAGCTGACCTGACAAGGAACCTGCGTGACCCGAGCTGACCTGACAAGGAACCTGCGTGACCCGAGCTGACCTGACAAGGAACCTGCGTGACCCGAGCTGACCTGACAAGGAACCTGCGTGACCCGAGCTGACCTGACAAGGAACCTGCGTGACCCGAGCTGACCTGACAAGGAACCTGCGTGACCCGAGCTGACCTGACAAGGAACCTGCGTGACCCGAGCTGACCTGACAAGGAACCTGCGTGACCCGAGCTGACCTGACAAGGAACCTGCGTGACCCGAGCTGACCTGACAAGGAACCTGCGTGACCCGAGCTGACCTGACAATGAACCTGTGTAACTTATTGCAACAAGAAGACTTCATAAGAACTATTGACGCAGATAAATAAATAGCGTTAAACGCGTCTGAATCTCGCGCTGCACGACCCCTGGTTCGATTCCGTGTGATTAATTCGGGGTCAGCCATGAGGCCCAACCCCCAAGGCACAGAGACTGTACATGCCTGACTATTAGAAAGTCAAAGGGGCCGCTGTACACCCTGTTTGAGCGAGTGTATGAGTGCGTGCCTGAGCACCGCGTTGGCTGTGGCATGATGTCGCCAGGGTTGGCCTATACAGCTCGCGAACACCAACCTGAATGTGGCCAACAGCCAGTTGAAATTCCTCAGCCGAATCAACCCAGACAACACCATCCGACTCCAATTCCAACGGTAGAGTCAGTGTTGGCGACTCGGCTGAAGCACTGGCACTGGCGAATCCTCCGGGAAAGCCCGCTGATTGGTCATCTTCGCTATCGGCTTCCGCCCAGTTGCCGGGCAGCTGCCGCCAGGCCTCGTAGCGATCCTGCAGCCGGTGAGGCAGGTCCTCCATAGTCCAGCAGAACTCTTGCAGGGAGTAGTTCAACGCCTCGTCCAGCTTGCCGTGCTGCATCAGGCTGGTCACGATTTCGCGTTGCAATTCCGGGTCGTCCAGAATCGGATCGATCAGCTGATCGAGCTGCTCGGATAGGGCCGCCCGACTCAGGCAGCGATTGATGAGGCGCCTGCGAGTGATGGTGGAACAGACACTAAGACAGACAGACAGACAAACAGACAGACAGACACTAAGACAGACAGACTAAAAGACAGACACTAAGACAGACAGACTAACAGACAGACAGACAGACAGACACTAAGACAGACAGACAGACAGACAGACAGACAGACAGACAGACAGACAGACAGACAGACAGACAGACACTAAGACAGACAGACAGACAGACACTAAGACAGACAGACAGACAGACAGACACCAAGACAGACAGACAGACAGACAGACACTAAGACAGACAGACAGACAGACAGACAGACAGACAGACAGACAGACAGACACTAAGACAGACAGACAGACAGACAGACAGACAGACAGACAGACAGACAGACAGACAGACAGACAGACACTAAGACAGACAGACAGACAGACACTAAGACAGACAGACAGACAGACAGACACCAAGACAGACAGACAGACAGACAGACAGACAGACAGACACTAAGACAGACAGACAGACAGACAGACAGACAGACAGACAGACACTAAGACAGACAGACAGACAGACAGACAGACAGACAGACAGACAGACAGAGACAGACAGGACAGGACAGATAATAAGACACGCAGCAGCAACTCACTCTCGCAGCAGGAAGCGGACCTTATCAGCGGTCAGTCTCTTAGCCCTAGCCGGACAGACATCGGCCGGGTCCACCCCGAACTTCTTGGTCAGCCTGTCCAGCAGTTTGCGCAGCTGCTGCGGCAGCAGTTTCTCCGGGCGCAGGTCAGGCAGCCGGCGATCGTTCAGTTCTAAAACTAAACTCTTGCCATTCTCTAAAGCGTCGTCAAGGTAACGCAGAGTAGCTAACTGAGCGTCCGGATTCGAGTCCAGGAATTCCTCGGCAACGCCAACTTTGTCCTGGCCAATCAGAGGCAGCACAAGTTCGTCGGGCGATAGCAGCTCTTGAATGTACAGGGCAGTGGCAGCCTGAGGTGGGCGAGGCGGTGAGGCCAGTTGACTTGTTGGTTACCAGCTTACTATCAGTGTTTAGCTGCACGAAATTATAAAGTCAAGTGACCGATCAAGGTCCTACAGAATAGCGGTATGATTTATCACGGAAAATGCATGAATGTGCGTTAAATAAGGGAGAAAAAAGGATAGAAAACGGACAAGGAAAACAAAAGGGGGAGAAGCGAGAGAAAGGAGAAGAGAAGAAGAGGGAGGAGAAGAGAGAGGGGGGAGAAGGGGAGAAAGGAGAGATGGGGAGAAGTGGGAGAGCGAGAGAAGGGAAGAAGGGGGAGAAAGTGGAGAAAGTAGAGAAGGGAGACAGGGAGAAGGGAGAGAAGGGAGACAGGGAGAAGGGAGAGAAGGGAGGCAGGGAGAAGGGAGAGAAGGGAGACAGGGAGAAGGGAGAGAAGGGAGGCAGGGAGAAGGGAGAGAAGGGAGACAGGGAGAAGGGAGAGAAGGGAGACAGGGAGAAGGGAGAGAAGGGAGGCAGGGAGAAGGGAGAGAAGGGAGGCAGGGAGAAGGGAGAGAAGGGAGGCAGGGAGAAGGGAGAGAAGGGAGACAGGGAGAAGGGAGAGAAGGGAGACAGGGGAGAAGGGAGAGAAGGGAGACAGGGAGAAGGGAGAGAAGGGAGACAGGGAGAAGGGAGAGAAGGGAGACAGGGAGAAGGGAGAGAAGGGAGACAGGGAGAAGGGAGAGAAGGGAGACAGGGAAGAAAAAAGCAGGGACAAAAACTTAAATACTGACCGGCTCCAACGCCCTCCAACCCTGTAGCAGCTCACCTGGGCAGCCTCCTTGTACAGGTGCAATTCAATGAGACGCCGGATAACAACCAGAAACGATTGCGCAACGGGCCTCTCAGTGAGCTGAAACGCATCGCCAACCAGACAGAAGAACTGCAGGCCACCTCTGTAGCCAAGGCAGAAGGCCAATTGCTTGAGCCAAACTGGCAGAGCCCGGCCGCTTTGCCTCCGCTCCCGCTGCCAGTCAATTAGCTCGCTGACGCAGACCAGCTCAAAGCTGCCCGGCTGGCCAAATTGCTGCTTCTGCTGCGATTTCTTCTTCCTGCCCGAATTCGGCACTCTACACCCGGAGTCAGCCAGACACCAAGCCGCTGTCCACGGACTGCCGACCGAGTCGAAGCAGCGGCGAAGAGCTCGACGAAGTTCGGGCAAATTGTCAACTCCAATGGCCTGGAAGCAGTGAATAGTACATCTGAGGGGATTCTAATGCTAGAGATGGGATCTCAATCTTTGCCGGATGGGATCTCAATCTGTGACAGATGGGATCTCAATCTGTGACAGATAGGATCTCAATCTGTGCCGGATGGGATCTCAATCTGTGACAGATAGGATCTCAATCTGTGCCGGATGGGATCTCAATCTGTGACAGATGGGATCTCAATCTATGACAGATAGGATCTCAATCTGTGCCGGATGGGATCTCAATCTGTGACAGATGGGATCTCAATCTTTGCCGGATGGGATCTCAATCTATGACAGATACGATCTCAATTTGTGCCGGATGGGATCTCAATCTGTGACAGATGGGATCTCAATCTGTGCCGGATGGGATCTCAATCTTTGCCGGATGGGATCTCAATCTGTGCCGGATGGGATCTCAATCTGTGCCGGATGGGATCTCAATCTGTGCCGGATGTGATCTCAATCTGTGCCGGATGGTGTAATTGCCTCGCAATATTATTATCAATTTGTTCTAAATAGGCGAGTGAGTTATATTATAAATGTACATCTTGTGTCGCATGAGTCATGTACGCCGTACGCGTAAAACCTCAAATATATATATCGCTAACCTGGCCAGTTAGGGCCCCATGCTTGATTTTCTCGCTCAGCTTAACACGCGGCCTTGAGACTTTACAGTGGCGTCGCAAGCAAGCCCACTTTGTCCAGTCACTCATGGCTCAATTCATCTCACTGCCACCCCCTGAGCAATTCAGCACTAGTGCAGATCAACAGAATGCCGGTAAACGCTGGAACAAATGGTCCGATCATTTTTGTGACTTTATCGAAGCGTCAGGCATCAAAGACGAAACTCAGAAGTGCAAGCTCCTGGCCTACACGGCCGGCAGAGAAATCGCGGAAATCATTAAAGACCTGCCAGATGACAAGAAAGACAGCCTCAAAACTCTGCTCGCAGCAATAAAAGAGCACTTCAAGGAGCGCAACAACATCGTATTTGGCCGCTATCAGTTTCGTCTATGCGTTCAGCAAACCGGAGAGCCAGTGGACTCCTGGTACTCCCGACTCAACTCAGCGGCCGAGACATGCGAGTTCTCAGCACTCAAGGACTCCCTAATCAGAGATCAGATAGTGGCGACATGCTGCTCCGATAAACTTCGGCGAAGATTGCTGCAGGAGTCCAACATCTCTCTCGGCGATGCGTTGAGACAAGCGCGCGCGTTTGAAGCAGCAGAAGAGCAGGCCACGGCCATTGAGAACTCCAGTAGCATCGCAGCAGTGCACAGAGCGGCACCGAAGCAGTTCAGAGACAGCGGAACGCGCCCGAACAGTCAGCGGGTCCCTGGCGGCCAAGCAAACAGCGGCCCAACCAGCTGCTATCGATGCGGCGAACGCGGGCACAGCTCATGCAACGCGGCAAAAGGCAAAACCTGCCTGGCATGCGGCAAGCCAAACCATCTCGCCAAAGCATGCAGACAACGCAGGCCTCAAACAAGCTCCAGCATCAACGCCGTAGCGGACAAAGAAGCTGAGGAGGTCTTCATCGATCACGATTCGCTAAATGAGGAGGCCTTCACTATCCAGTCGCAAAAAACGGCACCTAGACGCAACTCCGCCAACACTAATCTGAGGATCGAGGGCAAGGACTTCATCGTACTCGTGGGTAGTGGAGCCAGTTGCAACGTCATGAGCGAGGAGAACTTCCGGCGGCTAAGAAATGTTCGACTGCGCAGCGCCATCCATCCAATTTTCAGCTACGGGTCCACAACGCCTCTCCAAGTCCTGGGTGTCGCTGACCTCAACGTGAGCACCGCAGCTAGCAGACAACTAGCTTCATTCTACATCACCAAAGGCTGTGGAACCACACTACTCGGTCGAGAAACCGCTTTCAACATGGGAATTCTGCACATCCAACATCCAACAGTTGAAGTCAACTCGGTGCAGCCCACGGAAAATCTAGCCGCATCAGGTATTCAAGAGCTGTTCTCCAAGTACAGAGATGTCGACCAAGATCTTCCAACCGAACTCCGCATCAGCAGCATCCTTGGTGAGTTTCAGTCAATCTTCGAAGGCCTTGGCTGCGTTAAGGGCGTCGAGGTCGACGTTCGTCTTCGACCAGAAGCTGTCCCAGTCTGTCACCCACCCTCCAGAGTTCCCGTCCACCAGCGGTCGGCGGTCATCGCGGAACTTCAGGCTCTCCTCGACCAAAGAATCATCGAGCGCGTCAACGGCCCGTCACCGTGGGTCTCCCGCATGGTTGTCGTCCCGAAAGAAGGCGGTGGCATCCGCATCTGCCAAGACCTGCGCGACGTCAACTCATTTGCCGTGCCAGAAAAGCAGCCCATCCCAACCTTTGAAGAGATCACGGACGAAATGGCGGGTTCCACGGTATTCAGCGAGCTCGACATCGTAAAGGCTTTCCACCAAATTCTTGTCAAACCGAAATCCCGTCACGTCTTCACCTTCAGCACCCCACTGGGTCTCATGCGACTGACCAGACTCAGCATGGGATTCACCAACGCAGCCGAGATATTGCAAAGGGTTATGACAGGCGTCCTGAGCGGCCTTGACGGTGTCCGATGGGCACACGATGACATCACCGTCTTTGCGAGCACGATGGAAGAGCACAACATCCGACTAAAACAGTGCTTCAAGCGCCTACAAGACCATGGAATCACACTCAACCCGAACAAGTGTCGCCTGGCACAGCCTTTCATCGATTTTCTTGGTATGCGCATCAGCGCACGAGGCGTTCAGCCTGCAGCCGAGAAGATCAAGGCCGTCAAAGACTTTAAGGAGCCAACAAATGTGTCAGAGCTGCGCTCATTCCTCGGTTTGGCCACCTACCTGTCCAGGTTCGTTCCGAACTTCTCAGATCTGACGCAGCCAATGCGAGAACTGTTAAAAAAAGGTCATAAATGGTGCTGGTCAGAAAGGCAACAAGAAGCATTCCTGCAAACAAGAGCAGCGATCTGCAAGGAGAGCGTCCTGGCCTTCTTTGACGTGAATCTCCCAACAGAAGTTCATGTGGACGCCTCACCAGTCGGCCTGGGTGCCATTCTCAGCCAGGTGGATGAGAAAGGCGTTCGCAAACCGGTCGCCTTCGCCAGCAGGTCGCTCACGCCAGTTGAGCAGCGATACGCCCAAATTGAACGCGAGGCGCTTGCGGTGAAATTCGGGTGCCTACGTTTCGAGCACTACCTCAGCGGCTGCCCAGATCTCACAGTCATCACGGATCACCGCCCATTAGTCCCGCTTTTTCAACCTGGTTCCAGGCCTCCACCAAGGATTGAACGGATGGCTTTAAGAGTGCAGCACCTCAAATTCAAGCTCATCTATTAGCCGGGGCCACAGAATCCAGCGGATGTCCTCAGTAGACAACCTGAAATGCAGACAAAGGACAACCCCGGGGAACTCCTGGACAGACGCTTCATCAACGCAGTCGCCATCGGCTCTACTCCGAAAGGACTGAACTTTGCAACAATTCAGGAGGCTTCAAAGTCAGACGGCACGATCCAAGCAGCTCTATCAGCTCTACGAACTGGCCAATGGGACAAGCAGAACAGAGAACTGCGAGCCTTGTCCTGCCTGCAGCAGGAGCTTTCAGAACATGACGGCGTGCTACTACGGAGCTCGTTGATCGTGATCCCGAGCAGCTTACGTCGGACGGTGCTCCAGCTGGCACATGCAGGCCACCAATGCTGCCGAAAAACTATGGACAGACTGCAAACCAAAGTCTGGTGGCCAGCGATGAGAAGCGACTGCCAGGCGTTCGTCCAGTCTTGCCTTCCCTGCCAAGCGACATCGCCGAAGAGCCTCGCACCGCCACCACTCTCACCGTCGCAACTTCCGGACGGAGCATGGCTGGTTCTTGGAATGGACTTTTACGGCCCAGTCCAAGGGAAAATGCTCCTGGTGACAACCGATCTGTTTTCAAAATTTCCCGAGGTCGACATAGTCAGCTCAACATCAGCAGAGGCAGTGCTTCCGCATCTCCGGACTCTGTTTAGCAGATACGGCATCCCGTTGGAAATCGTCAGCGACAATGGACCTCCGTTTAACTCGGCAGAATTCACAAACTTCCTCTCAGAGTTTGGCATCAAGCATCGCCGGATCTGTCCGCTGCACCCCGAGGCGAACGGAGCGACCGAGCGAGTCAACAGGTGCATCAACAAGGTCATCAGAGCGGCCATCGCAGAAGGACGCAACTGGCGCACCGCACTCGACGACTGGCTGCTCGCTCATCGCGTCACTCCGCACTCGGCAACCGGCGTGGCACCAGCCGAACTGCTCATGGGCCGAGCTCTCAACGACGGCCTCCCGTCAATCCAACCATCGCAGCCTGTGCAGCACGACCGCGCCGAACTCGCAAAGCGCCACGAGGCCTACAACAACCAGATCGCAGCAGGTTTCAACCGCTCCAGGAGGGCCAAGGCAGCCAATGTCAAGCCGGGTTCGGCGGTTCTTCGCAAGCGGACGAGACGCACGAAAATTCAAACGCCTTTCGAGCTCGAACCCTGGACCGTCACCGACAGGCGAGGCGATTCCTACGTCCTGCGGCAAGGCGACCGGACATGCACTCGCCACCTGACGCACATCCGGCCTCTGACAGCGACCGAGGACCCACCACCAGAAGCGGACGCCGGCGCCGCCTCGCCGGAGCGCGGCATTGCTGAGAGGCCGCACCCGAGAGCGGCCAAGGACAAGCCTATCAGCTACAGAGTTTGACGGGTTTTGACGGGTAACTGGTGCTAAGGGCTGAGACAAGTGTTTTTTACCCTTAATGTTTTATTCCTTTTTCCTTATCCTTTTAATCCGCATTTTTGAGCTTTTTCGTTTTTTGGGGAGAAGTGTAATTGCCTCGCAATATTATTATCAATTTGTTCTAAATAGGCGAGTGAGTTATATTATAAATGTACATCTTGTGTCGCATGAGTCATGTACGCCGTACGCGTAAAACCTCAAATATATATATCGCTAACCTGGCCAGTTAGGGCCCCATGCTTGATTTTCTCGCTCAGCTTAACACGCGGCCTTGAGACTTTACAGATGGGATCTCAATCTGTGCCGGATGGGATCTCAATTTGTGACAGATAGGATCTCAAAATCTATGACAGATGGGATCTCAATCTATGACAGATAGGATCTCAATCTGTGACAGATGGGATCTCAATCTGTGCCGGATGGGATCTCAATCTGTGCCGGATGGGATCTCAATCTGTGCCGGATGTGATCTCAATCTTTGCCGGATGGGATCTTAATCTGTGCCGGATGGGATCTCAATCTTTGCCGGACGGGATCTCAATCTATGACAGATGGGATCTCAATCTATGACAGATGGGATCTCAATCTATGACAGATGGGATCTCAATCTATGACAGATGGGATCTCAATCTATGACAGATGGGATCTCAATCTATGACAGATGGGATCTCAATCTATGACAGATGGGATCTCAATCTATGACATACGGGATCTCAATACGGGAGTTCAATAATCGTACAATAAGTCCTCATTGGCATCCCAGCACCAACCTGATTCTCCAACTGTCGCCGCCATCCCTCAGCCTCCTGCATCCAGTCCCTGGAGATTGGCTCGGCATAGGCTGTCCTTCGAGCGGATTCGTCCAAATCCGACAGCAGATTTCTGGCTCGCTCCCTTGCCGCTCTCATCTCGTCGGCTGATACGCCGGCTCGCGAGGTCGGCTGCTTTGTGGTTGAGTCGTCAACTCGGGTGATTCCTGCGCCGCTGAAACCGCCGCGGTATTTCGGCACATAGGCCAGTCTGGATTGCCAGCTTGAGCTGGAGGCGACTCCATGCTGCTGCGGCACCAATCGACCGCAGTAATCATCGTCCGAATCTGACTCGTAATAATACTCGTCTGAGTCGTCTCCGGCGTCGCATACAAATCGACTAGACATGATTGATAGCTCGAACTGGCTGAAATAACGAGCAGGTGCCTTGCTCATAAGGGAATCTGTATAACTTTTTACCTCGCTATCTATATACCCGAGTGCTTAATGATATCGGAGCTAATTACCTTCACTATCTATATACCTGAATGCTTAATGATATCGGAGCTAATTACCTTCACTATCTATATACCCGAGTGCTCAATGATATCGGAGCTAATTACCTTCACTATCTATATACCTGAGTGCTTAATGATATCGGAGCTAATTACCTTCACTATCTATATACCTGAGTGCTTAATGATATCGGAGCTAATTACCTTCACTATCTATATACCTGAGTGCTTAATGATATCGGAGCTAATTACCTTCACTATCTATATACCTGAGTGCTTAATGATATCGGAGCTAATTACCTTCACTATCTATATACCTGAGTGCTTAATGATATCGGAGCTAATTACCTTCACTATCTATATACCTGAGTGCTTAATGATATCGGAGCTAATTACCTTCACTATCTATATACCTGAGTGCTTAATGATATCGGAGCTAATTACCTTCACTATCTATATACCTGAGTGCTTAATGATATCGGAGCTAATTACCTTCACTATCTATATACCTGAGTGCTTAATGATATCGGAGCTAATTACCTTCACTGTCTATATACCGGAGTGCTTAATGATATCGGAGCTAATTACCTTCACTATCTATATACCGGAGTGCTTAATGATAACGGAGCTAATTACCTTCACTATCTATATACCTGAGTGCTTAATGATATCGGAGCTAATTACCTTCACTATCTATATACCGGAGTGCTTAATGATATCGAAGCTAATTACCTTCACTATGACAGAGTTCTTAAAACAATAGAATGTACAAGGTTCTATAATTATTTAACCGCTTTCAGTTCATTTAATTCTTTCATATGTAGCTCTCTAAGTGTACAACACATTACTAGGAAATTGTGCAGTAATATGTACTTTTTGCATAAGAGAGCACAATGTACTTTTGCAAGATTTAAAAATTGAGCGCAGACATTATAATAATGAGTCTGGAACAGAGTGCATCTTGCATTTTGATTTATATTACAAATTATCAAATTTCTCAATACTAGCAACCCCTACCCACTCAAATCATATGAACATTAGTAATTATAATGTAGCTTGCCAAAAATGCTGCAGAAATTATTCTTCTGCAACAAGCACAGAAAAGCTAGATCTGGCACAAGCTATTTGTTATGTTGCAAGATTAAAAAATTGAGCACAGACATGTAAGTATTATTGGTCTGGAACAGAGTGCATCTTGCGTAATCAGATAATATTGGTACATTATGTAATTTGCTTATACTGAGAAGTGAATCAATTTTTACTACATTTTTACCCAATAGTCTAACAACAAACTAGCTTTTTTACTATGAGTAGCTAACCGACACCTAAATGGTTTTTTAAAATAGTCTTCCAACTATACTTATTGTCTTATGTGCCGAAAAAAACACAAAAGAGGCAACAGCCGCTAATATTAAATTTTTATTTGTGCGCCAAGAACTCGCAGATCAGATGAATTTTGTTATAACTTGATCTACGAAGTGAAACACAAACTTCCAGAATTCTTGAATCCAAATTCAAACAAAAATTTACTTGTTTTATAATTATTATCGTAGCGACAGTAGTATCAGTAGTCAGTAGTATATAGGCATGGCCACCACTACCAGTAGTATGCGGTAGTACGAGAGGCTCGACATCAAAGAGAAACTGCACAGATTACTGATGCGAGTTAAAACACGGATCACAATATTTTCAAGTATAAAAAGACATTATTTTAATTAGCTACTCTGAGTAATAGGTATATGCATTAGAATATTAAATATATGTACTTTGACCAGCCGATTAAACAGAAACGCAAGCAAATATAATAAAGTACATAGAAAGAAACCATTTGGAAATATTATTGAAACTGCAGGGCTGTCAATAAGGAATTATAATGAATCAGGAGCCAGTGCTATCAATATTAAAAAGGTTATAATTCAGAGCATTTCCACCAATGCAGATTAAAAATCGCAATAATCAAAATTGTTACTTTTTCTGTCAAGAGAAACTCAAAGAAGGAACACGAAGGGGAGTTAGGAAAACTAACTAGACAACTAATCTATGCAGTTTGAAAATTAAAAAAATTACAAGACGACAACACTGCATTACTACTGAAAGTGTGAAAACTATTATGGAATATGAAACGTTATAATAAGCAGTATCGTTTAACTTGTTGGTCGATAATGTGATGACGAAAATGACGTTTCAATATCGTCATCAGTTATGCAATATGTAAAATCACAGTGCAAAGCGAACAGGTTTATTGGCATGCCTCTGTGTAATCAATTTTTGTTTATTTAATAATACGCTCGTAATGATGATATGTACTTTATGCGGATGTACTAATAAACTAAATACCCCCCCCCCGATTACTATATAAACTACTTGGATCAAATAGACAGAAGCAACATAGACAAAAAGTTACAATAGAATAGACAGGAAACCATATTAAAATAAAACAAGAATACATGTAACACAGTTAACTGAACATATTTGGTTGCATTATTATCTACGGTAATTATTCTTAGACACACATGCGCAGCAACCTGATTTACACCGGCCGTGCGACTTACTTCTTAACCAAAAATGTAACTTGCCTAAAAAAACCCTAAGCGAAATAAACATTGTATGTAAACGGTAGGAGTAACTATGACTGTATTATAGGTTAAATACCTCGGCATCTAATTAGTACTCGATAGCCGGCCGGATGTTCCGCATGTATGTTCTTAGAACAAACAATTCATCCTGTTGATATTCAATACCCGTAGTTATCATCATCAAACTTACTAATATAATTAGCGATGACAACAGATCTTGAACAATCAAATAATTAATCAAAAAGTAAAAACAGAGGGGGCTTGTCTAGTCAGTAGAAGGTCAGTAGGGTAAGGGAAACTGAATGTCGGTACTAAATGACCGGCCAGAAGCCTTACAATAATTATTTTTTCAACAGGCACAGTCGGATCGGCCCTCCGCCTTTGGTGCGGCGCCACCAGCAGAGTTCGGTTTCGGAGTCACACCCTCGGCTGAGTTCAAGTCCAGGCTGAAAGTTAGAGAATGAAGTGCCTTTGCATATATTATTTTCTAGTATAGATGACCGACGAATAATACATGCATGTATTCTAATGTACATTCTAATGTCATTCAAATGTATGCGTTTAAATGAATATCGAACTCCTCAAAACTGTCAATAAATCTGCTCAATTAATCAGCTGATTGCGGCTGCTCAAAACTGCCAATAGTTCTGCTCAATTAATCAGCTGATTATGGGATGGCTGCTCAAAACTGCCAATAGTTCTGCTCAATTAATCAGCTGATTATGGCTGCTTAAAACTGCCAATAATTTTGCTCAATTAATCAGCTGATTGTGGCTGCTCAAAACTGCCAATAGTTCTGCTCAATTAATCAGCTGATTATGGGATGGCTGCTCAAAACTGCCAATAGTTCTGCTCAATTAATCAGCTGATTGCGGCTGCTCAAAACTGCCAATAGTTCTGCTCAATTAATCAGCTGATTATGGGATGGCTGCTCAAAACTGCCAATAGTTCTGCTCAATTAATCAGCTGATTATGGGATGGCTGCTCAAAACTGCCAATAGTTCTGCTCAATTAATCAGCTGATTATGGGATGGCTGCTCAAAACTGCCAATAGTTCTGCTCAATTAATCAGCTGATTATGGGATGGCTGCTCAAAACTGCCAATAGTTCTGCTCAATTAATCAGCTGATTGCGGCTGCTCAAAACTGCCAATAGTTCTGCTCAATTAGTCAGCTGATTGCGGCTGCTCAAAACTGCCAATAGTTCTGCTCAATTAGTCAGCTGATTGCGGCTGCTCAAAACTGCCAATAGTTCTGCTCAATTAATCAGCTGATTATGGGATGGCTGCTCAAAACTGCCAATAGTTCTGCTCAATTAATCAGCTGATTGCGGCTGCTCAAAACTGCCAATAGTTCTGCTCAATTAGTCAGCTGATTGCGGCTGCTCAAAACTGCCAATAGTTCTGCTCAATTAATCAGCTGATTATGGGATGGCTGCTCAAAACTGCCAATAGTTCTGCTCAATTAATCAGCTGATTATGGCTGCTTAAAACTGCCAATAATTCTGCTCAATTAATCAGCTGATTGTGGCTGCTCAAAACTCTCAAATCATCTCTAAACGCCCATTCGCATTGCAGTAACTTACACTCCATTCTGAATATTCTCGTAGATCTTCCTGGCCGTCTCCAAGAACGCGTCTTCAACATTTTCGCCAGTCTTGGCGCTGCACTCCAGAAACATGAGCCCGTTCTCCTCGGCGAACTGCTTCGCCTCCTCGAAGGTGACGTCACGCTGGCTGTCCAAGTCGCTCTTGTTGCCGATCATGAAGATGACTGTATTAGGGGAGGTGAGGTTTCTGGCGTCGGTCAGCCAGCTGCTCAGGTGATTGTAGGTGGACCGGCGGCTGATGTCGTACACCATTAGGGCGCCAGCGGCCCCGCGGTAGTAAGACCGGGTCACGGCGCGGAACCTGCGCTCGGGGTGGGCAATGCGGATTAAGAATTGTAGAACGCATTAATCATATTTCATTCCTAGCCAACCAGGTGTGTCTAACATCAATCCTAATGATCTTAAATATCATAGTGTTTCAACTCTCTCAATTAGCTCAAGTATCCCAGTGATCTCAGATATTCCAGTGATCTCAGATATCCCAGTGATCTCAGATACTCCAGTGATCTCAGATATCCCAGTGATCTCAGATATTCCAGTGATCTCAGATATCCCAGTGATCTCAGATATCCCAGTGATATCAGATATTCCAGTGATCTCAGATATTCCAGTGATCTCAGATATCCCAGTGATCTCAGATATCCCAGTGATCTCAGATACTCCAGTGATCTCAGATATCCCAGTGATCTCAGATATTCCAGTGATCTCAGATATCCCAGTGATCTCAGATATTCCAGTGATCTCAGATATTCCAGTGATCTCAGATATTCCAGTGATCTCAGATATCCCAGTGATCTCAGATATTCCAGTGATCTCAGATATTCCAGTGATCTCAGATATCCCAGTGATCTCAGATATCCCAGTGATCTCAAGCATCCCAGTGATCTCAATTATCCCAATGATTTCAGATATCCCAGTGATTTCAAATATTCCAATGATGTGAAATACCTCAAAACTTAAGCGAACTCATCAAATTACATCCCAACAGGCAATAACCTGGAAGACTCACCTCTCCTGACCAGCTGTGTCCCAGACTTGCAGTTTAACTTTCTGACCAGAAACTTCAATGATTCTGGTGCCAAACTCAACGCCAATAGTGTGAGGACAATCGGCCATGAATTTTTTCTCAGTGAACTGATGTAGCAGGCAACTTTTGCCAACACCCATGTCGCCAATAATAATGTACTTAAAAATATACGAATAGTTGTAGGCTCCAGAAGTCATTTTTATTGTTAACCTTAGGCGATTATATTGTTAACAAATACAATTAAATCAACACTTTTTTCAATTCAGGGTCAGTGTATTTCTGGGGAGATTTGCGCTACTCACAATGCTGGCTTGCAACTGATCAGTTAACATGAATTTGAGGAAATATATATTATTTAACTAGAAATGGTTGCAAGAATCAAATAAAAAAACTTTTATCATAATACCAATCTCCAAGAACTTTTGAACCCTTCTGTTTTGGTAATGGCCTAGCTTTTTTGGTGCCCCCTATAGTAGCCAATGGTAGTAAATTAGTGAATGACCATTATTATAGATAGTATCTAGTCACTAGTGCAATAGGTTAGTTGGTACCAAATTAGCATAATCATTAGGTATATTATTTATGTTTTCATTAAAATGATAATTATTAAATACGAGCTATATTATTGTTTTATTGTATAATACATTTATTATATGGTATATTCAAGTTCTCTATTAGGCCCATTCCATATAAGATGGACATATTTGGAAAAAAGAAAAAAGTCAATATTTTTGCTTGTCATTGCCTTATCAGCCAATTTTTTTACCAAATCTTTTTTGTATGTAATGTATACAATCTAAGAAAAAAAAATGATAAAATGTTGGATTAGTATGTTATTAATTGGCAAAAAGTTATTTTTGTAAAAAATTGGACATTTTCTAAGCAAAAGACATCATTAAGTTTATGTACCTTTTAAAAACAAATAGAAAGCTTTAGGTTAAAACAAACTATATATAAAATTATAGTACTTGCATCATCAGATAAAAACATTAGCAACCATATAATCTATTATATTTTTAATATATTAGTACTTCAAAGTTACTGAATTGACAGAAAAAAATATGTTACGACCATAATGTTACGACCATAAGGCTGCCTTTTCTTTTGTATCTTTGTTGCCTTTTTGAGTTTATATATTCTAATAAAAGAGTATGACTTCTAAAGATGTTCTTAGTCAAATTTAAAAAAAAATTATTGCAAAATATCAAAATGAAAAATTTTATAAGACTTTTATCTTTTAGTTTCTATATGTCAAAAATCCTGTTGTTACGACCATAAGTGCCATTCAAGGTTTAATAACATCTATACTAATGATGATATCTATATGAAACTTTATAAACATATTCTTGACAAAATAATCTTTCATTCAAAATATTGGTTTAGTATATTCTATTATTAGATTTCATTTTATAAGTAAAAATAGTCTGTCACGTTACGACCACAATTATATGGAATGGCCCATTATAGATATACATTAGCCAAGGTCTGAACTATGCTAGACACCCGTTTCCTATGCTAGATTGTGCCAGATTGCACTGCCAAAGGCGAATTGATAATTGTGCTATATTGGATAATGTCTGCAATAATTACCATTGGTTGCAATAGGCAGTGAAAAGGTTTCATGCTTGATATATTGCATGTGGCTAAGGTATAGATGCATACAAATTCAAAAAATATAATTAGATCAGGTTGAGCTTGAGCCCTGGGTTCTAATGTATAATAGGCCTAGACAATTAAATGGTAGATTCATATCATTGAAAGTCAGAGTTCCAAGGTGTGGCATAAGTGGTAATCCTCCATAGTCAAGAAGATGGTCTTTTGCATGGAAAATTCTGGCACAAAAGGAGGTTGGATATGTGCCATGCCGGTGCATTCTGGTGCAACAGCAGGCAAAGGAGAAAAATCCAACATAATATGGCCCAAGACAAAATAATTGGCACAATTTGGTACAAAACGAAAACTTCCAATTAGACAATATTTTTTTGAGACAGAAAATTAGCATGTTTTTCTTTTTATTAGAACCTTTTTTGATAGTGTATTGACAGATTTTTTAATTAACATACGTTACCATTGCATTTTCTATGAAACAGATTCAAATACAAGCTCTACTAGTATTTTTCAAATGGAAAATTACTGATTTTTGTGTTTTTTTTCAAAATGTTGTAGTACATGTTGCAAGCAAACTTTTTTGTTAGGAATAATTCTGATGCATGATAAAAGCAAATTTTTTTAAAGGATTTATTCTGGTACACAGTGTAATCAAACTTTTTTGATAGGATTTGTTGTGGTGCAAGTGTGCCATGATCCTGACTATGGGCAATCCTATTAGACCATTGCCTTAAACTGACTTTTATTAAATTTTATTACTTTAAACTTTCATTGATCATGAATTTGTACTTTTTTGTCTATGGGAAAAACCCTTTACTATTGCACCTTTCTTAGTAATTTCTTTAGTTCACCATCACTTTTCTTTGTTTACTTGGTTTTTTTTTCTGTCTAGTTCAACCTTGCTATTCCTCTTTCTCTTTCTTGCCAACTGATTGGCTCTCCATTCTTTGTCTCTTTTTATTTGCAAATTTCATCTCTTTCATTATTATTCTAGACTCAACTCCTCTCTTTAAGTTAGTTTTCTAAACATATTGGTTTGGGCCCTGCACACTCTTAATACTATTTCTGCTTTGCTTTTCAATTTAGCTCTAATAAATAAATTTGTCCTAAAAACAAATAACCTATTCTATATTCTACATCAATTAAAAAATTAAATGTATGTATATACAAAATATAATTTAAAAATTCCTTTTTTGGCCTTGATAGAGCTTTAGTAAATTAATATAGGTGCCAGTTTAATCATTGTTATATTTAGATCTAACATCAACAATATGTTTGCTCTTTCTTGCAAAAAATCTACTGCTTTATATGCCTCTCTTGGTCAATTTTTTGTTCTGGGCACTGGATATATAAAGTGCATTCAGAGACAAAGTGTCCATGAATTTTTTTTGGAAGTGCTTATCCCCACAGTCCTATGCTGATAATTCTAATTTTATCCACACGGATCCATGTTGATAATTTCTAGCTTATCCCCACAGCAGCTTATTGAAATAGCTGCTACTATTCAAGTCTATAGGCCATGTCAATAATTCCAATTTTATCCATATAGATCTGTGTCAACAATTTTTAGCTTATCCCCATAGCTAAGATTGTGTAGCTTTTTGTTTAGTTTTGTATACTGGTGTTAAATAGATATTATCATTATTATTAGTATTATTATTATTATTATTATTATATATTGAATTTTGAAATTTGCAAGTCTCATTTGCCTCAATCTTAGGGTCCATTAGGTCATTCTAAGTGAAGCCAACAGCTAAGCAAATATTTAAAATTAACCCTTTAAACAACCAAAAAGTTTTACCAAAGTACTCAATACTATTCAATATTCAATAGTTTATTTCATATTTGGAAGATTTATAAAACACTGAAAACAAACAGATGGTTTTTGAATAGATTCATTTTAAGGTTCTATATTCCAATAAGCTGCCGTGGGAATAAGCTGAAAATTATTGACACAGATCCATGTGAATAAAATTGGAATTATCAGCATGGGACCATGGGGATAAGCACTTCCTTTTATTTTTTGTCTATGGTAAAAAGGCTTTGTAACAGAGAAGTTCAATGTTCAAGTCTTGACTTGGCATTTCTTTAAGCAAGCCTTAGTCTGCAATAGCTTTTTTAGCTTTCTAGCAATCTTTATATAGCCTAGCTTATAATAGAATTAACAACTTTTCCTATTAATTGGCAAAACTATCTAGTTTGACATGTTCCTATTTTATAGGCCTATTGTAGGTACCATTTTGCTTTAGAGTACAGCTAAGAAGAGCATACAAAATTTATGAAGACTTGCCTGCAGACTACATATTAACATAGATAGATAGGATTACTACTGCCTATGCCTTCTTATGATACTATGTTATCAAAGAACAAGTCCATACATGCGCAACTGCTGGCTGACCTGGCCACCATAAATTGTGGTAGACTAGGGGTAAGTCGCAAAAATGCCCATCCCAAAGAATATAGATATAGTACTAATTAGATGATGAGGCATTTAGCCCTTATAAGACAGACATAGTTACTCCTGTTGTTTACCCAAAATTGTGTTAATGTTGCTCTAGGGTTTCTTTCAACACCCTAATGGAAAAGTGACATTTTCCCGGACATGCATCCGGCACATTTTTTAAATTTCAGGTTGGTGCAGCGTGGCTATGGGAAGTCACGTGTTTGGCATGGCACGATGCAGTGCAGGAGGTTGCGCAGCGGCAAGACGCAGCATAGGAGGTTGCGTAGCAGCGCGACATGGCGCAGTATGGTGCAACCCAAGTCGCAACAAGGAAATATATATGCAGCGCGACATGGAGCTTGGCTTGGAGCTTTTAGCTTGGCGCACTTTTAGGGCTAAATTTTTGGCCTTGGCGCACTTTTAAGCTAAAGGCTGTCGCTTCTTGGCGCATGTCCGAGCAGTTTATGCAAAAATTCCAATTGGGTTTCACAGGTAAATCACATTTTTGGTTAAAAAGTAAGTCACATGGCCAGTGTAAATCTAGGGGCCTATTGATCTATTGAAGGTCAAACAGCATAGGCCCTAGCAATAGCAACAATAGGCCTAAATAGGCATCTGCCTTGGCTTTACTACCTAAGGCCATCAAGAAGAACCATTTGTTCTATGGTTACTAGCTAGCAGTGATGAAAAACCAAAGTTATCAAGCAAGTAGAACTGTAGAAAATTGACTAGGCCTATTTTATTCATTTTGGAGTTATAGGCCTACAGAAAAGCTATTTGCATAGGCCTAATATTATAAATTCTGATTAAAAATGGCTGGTCAATGCAAAGGACATTGCATTGAACTAAAATAAAATTTGAGCAATGACCAAATATGACAATTTAATACAAGTCAAAGGCATAAAAGTCAAACGATATAGGAGACAAAGTCGCAAAAATAAACACTTTTGTTCAACAAAACTAGGCCTAGGGTAAGTCAAGTTTTCAATTTTCAACCAAAAGTCGCATAGGCCTAGCCAGAGTAAGTTCAAAGGTTGCACATGGGTTATACAGACCAGTACTACTACAACTTTACAGGTGGCGGATGACTGACAGTTGAAAGCACTTAATCAACTAGGCCATATACGATTACACGATACCATAGGCCTGCCTAGGCCTAACGATCTGGGCATCTGGCCTAACTTTATTTCATTTTCTGAGTTTTAGGCCTATGAGAGATACTCTATCACATTCAATGTTTGTAGCTAGGCCACATCGTAAGATTTGTTATATATTTATATCATTTAAATAATTTCAGACATTAGTGAACAACGGGTGTAACTATAAAACAACTACTAAATTTTTACTAGAATATAACTAGCCAGTTAGACCCCCTTAGGGGGTTGTGGACAAGTTGACCCCCTTCAGGTACCACGAACTTACAACAACTGTTCATACAAAAAGTACTAAGCCAATCAGCCCCCCCTCCGGAGAGCACAGAATGTAAACATAATGACCAACGTTTATAGTATAAGACCTAAAGTATAGTATAAGAGTATAGGAGACAAGACAAGAGAGTGTAAGAAATACTATTTTCTATTACATTTAAACTGCAATCGTATTAACAAAGTATATCCTTATCTCGGCACTATAAGTTTAAAAAGTATCAATTTTAATAATAAAATACATGAAGCAAACAACCGCATTGACATCAAAACGACTAAAACATTGATAAAAGGCTCAAACTATCAAAGATCGTATTTAGGACATTATCAGACAGACAAACCTTAGAGATTTAGTTATATTGTGATAATGTAAAACGTTTTAGCGAATTAGCTCAGCTCAGCATCGAACCCATGTTCAGTTCCGTGGTGGGTGGCTAAAATTATTTGCTGCTATAGTGCACGAAATTTGGCCCATCGGTAAATGTACATGTATACCTGCATATTGTTATCATGTAATTTCACACCCCATGGCACGCAAAAGCCCAAGACAACAGAGATTCCTTGGTCTACTGGGTTTGTATTCATTCAAATCTGTGTAGCATTTACCATCGATTTTACAAGTTATTTCGAAGCTGCTTTAGAAGTTGATATTCAATGACGATTGACGATCGACTTATAATTAAGTGGTGTAGCTATAGGATATCCGCGTGTCGACGCAAATTAATTTCCCCGCTCATGTATGCCTTATACATGTAATAAGTTTTACACCTTCAATTCAGTTTGAATAGTGTATCAACCCAATTTAGTGAACGTTAATGTTAAAAAATTCTAACATTAAATGGCCGCGGTTTTGATTTGTGTGAAACGTGATTCGACGGAGGTGTTTTTGAAGGCCCGTTTTTACTTGTATTTATAGCGATGCTTGCCTCTTCAAAAAAGACATTCTACTTTTGCACTATTTACATGTACGAGTGTTGC